>JAOPTO010002016.1:124215-186513 GCA_033822845.1 Tetrapedia diversipes | reverse complement strand
TTAACCAGTTAAGTGTGGCGACCTCTTTACAAAGCACCTCCCAGTGTATTTATTTATAATTTTCATTTGTTTTTTTTTATTTCGTGTTGACCTCTAAACATTTTAAACATATTAAACTTTACGAATATAATTTAGTTTTCGCCAAAATTACAATTTAAATATCAAATTGTAACAAAATTTTACGCATGACGGATATAGTCGTCATGGCACAAAATTTTGTCATATCTCTATGACGGATATAGTCGTCAAACACACTTAACTGGTTAAGGGTTAATTTTGATAAAATTACGGTAAAGTATCAACAGACACGAACCTCGACATTTAGGAAAACATGCCGGTTGATCGAGACTATTCCAGGTACTGGGATATCGGATAATCTGAATTTTGCCGCGTCTTAACACGTTCTTGGACAGTAAAAAGCTGAGTGAGGTGCAAAAATAGACACGCGATAATTTTCTAAATTAATTGTGATATCCCAAATGTGATTAGACACATTTTGTAAGAACAATCGGAATATTACATTTTAACAGTTATATCCAATAAATGCTATAGCATCCACGACGATATTTGAATCGAGATTATATAAAATTAAATCAATAATAATTGGTTTTTAAAAATTTGAATGCTATAGCATCCACGTCGTTCCGCGAGGGTGGTCCCAGAAGTACCCGACCCGACATAGAAAACACAAAAATTTTTGAAAAAAAATGTATTTATTGTAGGATATGAGGATGAACGGGAAAAACACACGAGTCATAAACAAATAGAAACAACAGTTTATTAAAAGAGAAACACACAAGAAAGGTTAATTTATTTGAACACGCAAGAAAAAGAATAAGACTCTGAGCGGCACTGCTTTCCGCGACTCTTCTTCTTATGCACGCAAGAAAACGACTGAGACACTGAGCGGCACTGCTTTCCGCGACTCTTCTTCTTATACACGCAAGAAGACGACTGCCGCTAAATTTGTAGGTCGCAACAAGTTTACCAAAACAATTGACTATCGACACGTAATTATTATTGTAAATATACTGTAAATGTACCGACACGTGTCACCTTCGTAACGGCTATTTTACGGACAAATACAATGTATCTCCAACGGTTATTCCGTGGAAGAATCCTACATATACGTGCCCATAATTATGAAAGTGGTCTAAGTCATATATTTCTTGTTTCGAGATATTTAATGAATTGCATTCGAATAAATTAAAAAATATTTTTATATTATGCAACCTTTTAATTTATAATTTTATTAGTCTTGATTAATGGAAGTTTACTATGAATCTGAAATTTTGTATGAATTTCATATGAAAATGTTGTTTTTAAAGTTTGAATTGACTTAGACCATTTTCAAAATTAACTGAATGTCCTATAAATGACTTAGAGCAATAAAAAACTACGAGTTTTATTAGAAACAATAATTTTAATGAAATAATTCATGAACGTTTATTAATTATTTTTAAAAAATAATCCATTTTTATCATTTTAAGCTTTTATCATTATGAGTTTTGAAATTCTTAAAATGTTCCTGAAAAACTGGAGGGATGTATGATAGTAAACACATAATATTTTTATGTTTTTCTTCCGTTACTGGAAGAAATCATTTTTCCGCCAATAATTAGTTCAAAAGAGCCAAACTGAATTAATGCACTTTCAAAATAGAACTAAATGAATTCCACATATTGTTAGGCAGACCAGTAAGTATTGTTGTTTCTGTTATTATTTGATTGTGATTTGTCGGTTTATTGTGTAGTTCAAAAACTTGTCAAAGAGGGCAACGCGTTATTTTAAAGTTATGTTCATATAATTTCTTTAAATTTTTGACTTAGACCACTTTCATAATTAACACTAAATGAATTCCATATAATGTTGAAATTACAACCACTATCTAATGGTTCATTTTTGACGATATCGCAAAAATTACATTGAATTAATTTAGTTTAAAATAATGTAGTGTGAAATAACTGATAAACTCATTTTTTTTAAATTTTGACTTAGACCACTTTCATAATTATGGGCACATGTATATATATTTTATTTATTTATTTATTTAAATCAGCTATCAGAATACATATTCTATGGGCTGATATGTTGACACGTAGTCCGTTTCTGGCATGATGATGGCTTTTCCATTGAAAAGACCTCCTAAGCCTCATTTGAGGTCAATTGGCCATTTTCTTTTTAACACGTTCACGCCGGCATGGGCCACCAATGGGCCACGTTTGTATATCGAAAAATACGTAGTACAAAATACTATTTTATTGATTTAACATTATACATTATACATTTCTACCTTATAATCAAACATTCAACACAAAATACATAACATATAATTAATCAATAACAAAATATAACTACTTATACTACTTATGTAATTTTTTAAAACAACTGAAACAAAGCGTCGGCTTATTTGGACAAGTATCACAAAAAGTTATTACCCTTTTTGTTTTATTCGCCGCGTACGCTGTACCTTTCAAATGTGCCAAGCAACATCCGATTGCAAACTTATTATATACCGCTGTATTCGAAAAGGTTCAGGCTATCGAATGCCGTAAACAGAGATCGGTTATTTTTAATAATAACGCGGTAATACACGATCAAAGTTGAAAAATCGCCTTTTTTTCAAAGTCGATTTTCTCAAAACCTGGGGACTCGGGCGAGGAACGGATTGCGGATTCGGATTCAGGGCGTCGAAACCTACAAGAATCTTGTTTCAGATTTATCGGAGCTTGTCATGACCAAAAAGTCGGAACAATGGTGCCGTGCCGCCCCACAGAGCGGACAGCAAATATCCACGCCGGCGTGAACGTGTTAATCCTCTATTATCGTGTTCTTCTGTGAGCGGTATAATTAGAGAATTTAAATGTTCACTTAATTTGGTGAAGTGTCTTCTACTTCTTTCATGAATGGTATCAGCAACAAAGGGAATACCGAAATCGTTATGTAGCATTTCGTTGCTAACGTGCCATGAGGCGTTAGTAATTGCACGGAGTACCTTAGATTGTGCTCTCCGAATAATGGCAATACTGGATTAGCTAGCACTGCCCCAAAGTTCTGTTCCGTAGGTCCAAATCGATATAACAATTGTTTTGTAAACTAGTATTTTTCTCTCTAGTGAAGTATCATATGTGAGATGTTCATTTGAAAACGTGAATATTGTTACACACACCGTTTAAATGCACCCATGCACGAATCCTGTGTTACTCAGGTTTCTAAAATTCGGATGTCTCGTTGTTCTGATACATTTAAAAGCTAAGAGAATTATAATTCTAAGAATATCCTATTCTTCGAAACGGGAAGCGTGTTATGACGTGAAAGAAATAAGTAATGAAATTTTCCAAGACGCCAAAGCGTGTAACGAACTGACGATAGCCTGGGTTCATATGCACGGTCCCCGTCGATTACGTCGGAAGAGAGTCGCACGCAGAGAGATCCATAAATCGCTGGGACAGCGGCGCGACTTCGAAGCCGGACAGGCATAGAGAGCCAGACAGTCGCCAGGCAGACGGACACCAGACGGAGACGGTGAGATCATTTTTTCCTTCTTTTTTCCACCTCTTTAAGGCGGGCCTTAATATTCTTATTGGGCATCGGCGGCGTCTCCGTCTTCGGTAGCTTCACTTTCTTTTTATTCTTCCAGACCCAGCCTGTACCAGGGGTCCGGTTTCGAAATTGTACTTTTTATTGGCCGTGCTCTCTAAACGACGCAGAACTTGCGCCACTGTTTACGACTGTACAGTGTTGATTAAGCTTAACCAGTGGTGGTTACCTTCGTAAATAATTCATTTGGAAATGTTTACCGGGAAATTGTTGAAATCAGAAAACCTTCGTCGATGAACCACGAAGAGTTGGCACTACGATGTTAAAACAGATGATAATAAAGAGTTAACTGTTCATCCCAAAAAAAAATAATGTCAGCTATGGCGACACCTCACGACTGGTCGAGTAATTAATTAGGCTAAGGAAACTCTATGTATGTTTTTTTTTTCTACTCCTTCGATTTTCGTTTTTTTTTTTTTTTTATAAGCCATACACGCGGCCCACGTGTGTACGTCTTTCCTTTTTTATAATAAACTAGGTTTACGGGATCCGTCAATTTGACGGGTTTTGAATCTACCAGGAAAATTTGCAAAAAGAGTTAGTATTATTGTTAGCAATTTTTGCTAACTTTTATTGACTGAGTGATACAAGTATATTCAAATTTATTTCCCCCTCAATTCTGCAATTTCAAATTTTTTTTTAAGTACACGTATTTCTTAACACTAGCTTTATGGAACTTCATGAGTAAAATTTGCAACAATAATTACTTTTATTCCTAGCAATTTTTGCTGAGATTTACCGATGGAGCGGTACAAATAGACCTAAATCTATTTCCCTCTCAGCTTTGCAATTTTAAATTCTTTTTGATGTACACTTATTAATTAACACTAGGTTTACAGGAACCGTTAATTTGACGGGTTTCGGATTTCATGAGTAAAATTTGCAAAAATAATTACTATTATTCCTAGCAATTTTTGCTGAGTTTTATCGATGGAACGGTACAAATAGACCCAAATCTATTTCCCTCTCAATTCTGCAATTTCAAATTTCGTTTTATGTATACGTATTCTTTAACACTAGCTTTACAGAACCCGTCAATTTGACGAGTTTCGGATTTCATAAGTAAAATTTGCAAAAATATTACTATTATTCCTAGCAATTTTTGTTGAGTTTTACCGATGGAGTGGTACAAATATACCCAAATCTATTTCTCTCTCAATTCTGCAATTTCAAATTCCTTTTTATGTATACGTATTCTTTAACACTAGCTTTACAGAACCCGTCAATTTGACGAGTTTCAGATTTCATGAGTAAAATTTGCAACAGTAATTACTTTTATAGTACAAATAGACCTAAATCTATTTCCCTCTCAGTTCTGCAATTTAAGATTCTTTTTGATGTACACTTTATTCTTTAATACGTGAATAATAGAAATAGATATACAAGAAATGTCCGTAAATCTAGTGTTAAGGCGGTTAGGTGACTGTGGGATAAACGTTGACGCGTCCATGCTGGACAATCGGGGCGACAAAACGGTGCCCGAAGGAACGAGCGATTTCCAACGGCGCAAAAGACGCGCCCACACCTTTCTTTGTCCTTTCCCTCAGCCGTGCATTATTTCGTTCCACAATCCGGGGCCCGGATCGGACGCATGCACCTGAGACTCGGAACAGGACCGAACAGGTCCATCTGGCTGGGATCCCCCCCTGCTTCGACGCTTCTTACCTGTTCTCGGTTCCTTGGTCTGATTTCAAGGAGCCCTGTCACACTTTTCTCGAGAATAGTAGAGTAAAGCATACGCGTGTCGCTTTTCCCTTCAACCTTTAGCTGATACAATGACACCTCGGTTATACAATTGATATCATTGCGTGATTTATAACTCCATGAAGGATTAAACCAATAAATCTTATCCCATACTAGGTTTACTAGAGCTCCATGAGCAAAATTTGCCAAAACAATGACTATTATTGTAGAAAAAAGGTTCTCAAGATTATTTATTATTATTAATAATTACTAATTAAATGTTATTTTGATATTTTTGGGGATATTTGTTCGGGAGCACCTAGAACCCCAAATCTAATTTAAAAAAAAATTTTTCAAAAACCTTCCTGGGGATATGCCTAATAATTTCCCAAATTTTCTCAGCAATTGGATGTATGGTTTTTGAATCTATCGAGTATAGACAGACAGACACACATTCATTTTAATATATATATAGATTAATTATCCTTATGTAAAAACAAATAATCCTCTGTGATTGTTGTATATTTAAACATGACTGAGAAAGATAAAGTGAAAAATATTGTAACTAAATACTCGCAAATCCTGTAAAATATTTTCCAACAACACAGTATTCTCTGTAATAACATTTGAAAGTCTTTCAAGACGTTAACAAACGTAAATCTAACTAAACATTAAACTCAAAAACGAAAGCTTCTAATGCTCCATTCTCAAGGTGAACCGTTAACATTAACCTTCACGCTTTCATGCGGGTTTCTGCAGTACTGACCTCGCTGAAGTTTTCCAACGGATTGCATCGTTTACGAAACACCAGC
Organism: Tetrapedia diversipes; assembly: GCA_033822845.1. Classification (NCBI taxonomy): domain Eukaryota; kingdom Metazoa; phylum Arthropoda; class Insecta; order Hymenoptera; family Apidae; genus Tetrapedia; species Tetrapedia diversipes. Next base: position 180,418 of record JAOPTO010002016.1, on the reverse strand, counting down.
AAGAAATACTTCTTCTCTCGGCAATTATTACACATCTTCTTGCTGATCGTCGACCGTTTTCGTAACCGTTAATATCCGTTGAATCTGTTTTGACGTTAACACTATTCCTACCGACACTTCACGTATACCTATTCCTATCGCGACATTCCCACGTAAGACAGACTACAAATTTTTCTCAGAAACTAAACCATGAAAACAGAAGTGAATATTGAAAAATGTATTATAGGTTTATTTGAGGAAAAGTTTAAAATTTTTAAATTTTACAAATAAATTTAAAGGCGGTTCGATTACGTTGTATATGTAAAATTCTAATCGAAACTTTAAAAACGGTCATTTGACCGGTCGTGGTAGGAATAGTGTTAACACGTGCACGAAAACCTATAAAGAAGAATTCACGAGCGACGATCCAGGTATTGACGAGGAGTTCTCAAAATCGAGAAAATTGGCAAAGAAAGAAGGTGATTCAGATCGAACTGATTTACACAAGCCACATCTACTTTACACCTTTCTAATCCATAATATAACGCAAGCCACATGTAATCTTTCTGAAGGTTTCTGAAGGTTCACATTTATTATACTGTCACAACAACATAATAAATCAAATGTAAATATTCCATAAATAAATGCACTCAAAGACTATCAGCATTTAGAAACAAATCATTCGTCTTTAGATGCTGCTGTACAGTGGTACCTCGACATACGAGTTTAACCCTTTTAGTACCGAACGACGATATATCGTTGTGTATGCCATGGTGCCTAACTATTTGCATCGCGAGAAAGCTCTATCTCAAAATAAATTTATAAAATGTTATAAATGTTTCAATTTTTTCTTTCATTTCGTGATATGCTTCTTGTTGAATTTTGTAAATATCATTCTTACTTCCATTTTTATGAGCTTTTTCCCAAACCTTAGCAAATTCGTTAAATTTGCTCGGTACTAAAAGGGTTAATTAGTTCCGTAACCTTGCTCGTATGTCAAATTGCTCGTATCTCAAAACAATTTTCTGTGCCTGCTAATTTATTGACGTGTGTATGTTTGTTTGTGTGAAAGAGATTCCAGAATGAACGGTCAAGAAATTAGAATGAGAAGCAATGTATGGAAAACAAGAAGGATGAAAATATGAGTGAATGGAGTAGAGAATGAAAAAATTGAATGAGGATCGTGAGTGTATACCTTTTGTTTATTGATTGATTGAGAATATGACGTGTGAATGGTATCGGAAAATTATTACACCAAATAAATACATTTATATTTTTTAACATTGTCGTTTTCCTCAACATTTTCCCCATTGAAATTAATTGAAATGCCATTAATCCGTTCCAGCTTCCAAAACCCAACCTCAGTTGTTTCTGTTAAGTGTTTTTTTGAATAAGAAAAATGTGTTTACAAGATGAAACATTTATTTATAAATAACAAATACATATTCTATAAAAACATAATAAAAGAAAAAGTGAAGTGCTTAATTTTCATCACTGGTCTTCGCTTTTTTCGTCACGCTTTGCTCATTTTCACCTGCAATCACTTGCTCGTATCTCAAATCTTGCTCTCATCTCAAAGCAAATCTCAAAACACTCGTATATCGAGGTACCACTGTATTCCAAATTTCTCGTACGAATGGCAAACATTTCCAAGCACTTTGCTTTCGCCTATCCAATTTCTCGTGACCCATGAGCGACCTTGTCCACATTGTAATTCTGCACCAGAATAGAACAAATACACTGATAACTCGTTAGCAGGTCAACAATCTTGGCTCGAAGCATCAATCAGTAAAGGGTCGGAGCAGCTTCGGTAGCTTTATGCGTTTCCAATTTTTTTTTTCCTGCACCCTGAAGCAGGTTCGCGCGACCAGCCAAGGGGGATGAACACACTTGTGTAAACGTGACCCGGAGAACAGCGAGGATCGACCGAATGGAAATAAGAGAGCAGAGTATCCCTTTACAGAGGGAGAAGGACAGGCTCAGTTGGATTTGACGGCGTAAAAGCTGAAGGATCGGCCTGAACCTGGTGGTTTTCACATCTGGCTTTGCCTTTCCACCGGACCGTTTTCGTTAGGACACGGCCAGTGAAAAGATCGGCACCGCGCCATGTAATAAATGGCATGGGACCCGAAAAACTGGCCCCTCCCCCCCGCGCCGACGACGCCCCTATCTTTATGGGATCTCCTCGTGAAGGTGGACAAGGTTTCTCTCCACCTTCTACTCGGAAGGGGACCCGGCTTCCTGGAATTCGTCGAGGTTTTCTGGGACTTTCAGGCCCCTTACTACGAACCACGTCCACTTTCAGAGGCTGTTTACTTCCTTTTCTTCAAGACGGAGAAAAAAACCTGCTGTGTTTACCAAGTCGCTGACAAACGCACGTGGCTGCTTGTTAAACGAATTGGCAGAAGGCAACAAAGTGTCTCGTGGACGAAAAAAAAAGAGGGAACGGACGAAGCGAAACGAGAGACGAAATTTTGGCCGAGAACAAACTGTGTTATCGTGGCTTCTGCGTTGCGAGCTGCTGTTGGTTGTTCGTTTCTCGGAATGATTAATGAATTTGGGAAGAGACTCCTTCGTAATGGTTTCAAAGCATATTTTTCATCGGTCGATCGGTGTGGTAACACATCGGCAGAGTAATATTACGGCTGCATTGCATTAACAGGATGATTTCATCGCGATACAATTCCGCAACCGAGATTATTAATTATCTTATCTATTCATGAAGTTTTTTTCAAATCATTTCTTTTTCTTTCCGTATTTTTAACCCAGATACCGTTAATCCTTTCAATACGGTAATGTCCGTCACTGTGTGACGTTTGACAGTAAATACTCTTATTTCACTGATACGAAAATTCTGATAAACTTGATATTAATTTATACATGAGATTTAATTCCTTTTTTGGGTTGTTGCACACCAGCACCAGTCAAACAGAGGAAAACGAATCAAATGAAACTTATTTGTTGAGAGAAAGTATGTTGGTAAGAATGAGTTCGGAATGATTGCTGTATGGTATGATCGTCAATTCGTTATTGAGATCTGAGAGAGAGAGAGAGAGAGAAAGTAAAAAAAGAAAAAACGAAAGCAAAATTAAAATTGTACAAAATCAAGATAAAAGATAAGAACAAAACGTTATTATAATTATTAATTTAATTCATGTTATTATTATTATTAAATATTTAAAATCATAAAAGACTTTCGTTTCTCCAGTAAAACTAAAATTATTGACATCTCTGACCACGTTAAAATCCAACACTTATGTACCATTATATTTCATTAAACTGAGGATTGTTGGTTAGTGTTGAACAGAGGTTACTTTGAAAAATTGAACAAACATGATTTATTGTACCAATTCGTTCTCCAAAAAAAGATTGAAATCATCTAGAAATACTGAGTTCTATAGTGTTAACCCTTTGCGGACGAGTGTCGCACGGACAGACGCATGTGTATACTAGCCTAAGAAGTCAAGTTGGCCTAAATTTGCTTGTTTATGATTTTGTTAGATTTTATGAAAAACTTATTTAAACACAGCTTTAATTTTTATAACACAAACGCGCGACATGACTATTTTCTTTACTGCTCCGTCCGCAAAGGGTTAAACGGTACAGTCCCAAAAATCACGGAGCCCTAAAAAGTAGCCCCACAGCAACTCTCAGTGGGGTTTACGCGGGAGCAAAACTTAGGCCATTAGAAAGCTTTCCTGACTGCCCGAGAGGGGACAACAAGTGAGACGGTCGTGTTCCCTGTTGCCTTGGTGCGTCGCGATCAAAAGGAAAATAAGGGGGAGCACCGACGGTCGCGGGGGTAGAATTAGGGCAAGTTAGAACAGTGGTTAGCGTGGGAGGGTGATGATCTAATCACAGTAATTTTGTTATGAGAGCCACCAGGAACGGGATCCGCCTCGCTGCTCCTCCGTACGGTGCGTTTTAATAAACGCGAGAGAAGGAGAGGTTAGCACGAACGAAAGAGAAGAGGATAGAACGAAAGAGAAAGGAAAACAGAATTTCTTGCGCTTCAAGAGAAGGAAGACAGAAAGGACGAAAGAGGACGAGCTGCAGGAGAGTCAAGCCCTATGGTGTTGCTGTATGGGAAATCGCCCGCAGGCATGGTCAACGCGTGCATAATCGGTGGGCGTAGCGCAGATTATTACGGGAAGCCAAAAAGTAATGATGAATTATTCTAACTCGGCTCAGCACCCGCAACGATCGAACCCTCCCTTAACACCCTTCAAGGGCCCGCAAACGACGTTTCTTGACCTCGAATTGCAAGAGGGTTGCAGGTATAAATACATGCGGGGGAATCGTTTACTGGGCTATCCTCGGTCTGTCCCCCTCCGATACAACGAAGACGAAGCTTCGTTTCTTGAAATTACAGGTTCGTAAATCTTACGGCGATTCCATCAGGCTGTCTTCTTTCCTCTTAGCGCGCTCCTTTCGTCCTGTCGATTCTTAGAAAATTTCTGTCCAATTAGAGGAGTTCAGTACCATTGGCTCACCAATTTTGTTGAGACTTTGGGCTAGGTAGATTTCACTGTTCTACTTGAGGGAATACTTCATTATACACAGTACTATCATTCCGTTATGGTACTTCCACTATAATTACCTCATAATTGTGGTAAACAGTGTGTAAGAAACATTCCATGATGGTTACATTACAGTAAATAGTCAGTGAAGGAAACAGTGAATTTCGAAAACAAAATACACTCAATTCAAGTTTTTCGTTAGATATAACTGTAAGCACTTGTTGAATCGTGTAATTTTTAGCAACTAATCTTATACTGCACACTTAAATAAACAAAACGATAAAATATGATCAGAGTTCAAAATCTGAACACATGAGATGATAACCTCGCGCTCCACCTGTGGTTCTGATTAACCACGTTGATAAAGGACTTCATGGCAGTTCGATGCCTATTGACAGTGTCTAATCAGCATCGTTAAATATTGATAGCACTGTAGAAGTCTTTATTGTGTGTTATTACAGGATGATTGAATGATAGATACACTGTGATAGATTAACTGCGATAGATCGAATGTATAACTGTGTAGTCGTGTCCAAGAAGGTCTTGTATTTATATTCCCTGGACGCGTTGAGAGGGGGAAAATGTGGAGACATGGAAAGGACTCTGCGAGTGTTTTTTGGATTGTAACGAGACTGCTATCAAACGCCCGTGGTAATGAAAGTCACCTGGCCATTTGGGCCGAAGGATGGGCCGACGTTCAGGCCCTGTTGTAAAGCGTTTGATGCAGACCCATAGAATACCCGCAGGGGTTCCATGTCACCACAGTACTTATCAGCTGTAGCCACCTTAGTGTCAACATAAGCTCAACACAAATACTTATTGATATTAGAAGAAGGCGTGGAGATCTTGCGAATGGTGTATCAACCAGTAAATAGTCAGTGAAAGAAACGGTGAATTTCGGAAACAAAATACACTCAATTCAAGTTTTTCGTTAGGTATAACTTGTGAGCACTTGTTGAATCGTGTAATTTTGAGCAACTAATCTTATACCGGACACTTAAATAAACAAAACGATAAAACATGATCAGAGTTCAAAATCTGAACACATGAGATGATGACCTCGCGTTCCACCTGTGGTTCTGATTAACCACGTTGATAAAGGACTTCATGGCAGTTCGATGCCTATTGACAGTGCCTAATCAGCATCGTTAAACATTGATAGCACTTATCAGCTGTAGCCTCCTTAGTGTCAGCATAAGCTCAACCCAGATGCTTATTGATATTAAAAGAAGGCGTGGAAATCTTGCGAATGGCGTATCAACCGATCTGTCGAACACCATCCACCCAAGAACCCCATATAGTTTTCTCGGCATTTGGAAACGTCAATCGAGAGAAATTGATAATTCCATCGGGTGTCCATCGGGCACGGACGATGCGTTTCCAAGCGGAAAAAGAGTCGACGGACAAATAAAGTGCTCGTTAATCCATACTCAGATCCAAGAGTGAGCAGGATAGCCAAATAACAGAATCCTCTTTGAGTGAAAGTATTAGCGAAGGGGGGAACGAGAGAGAGAGAGGAAACAAGAAGTGGCCATTTTTGTTTCTCCCACTTTGATACGAATGATGAATAATTAGAGAGCTACCCGGCTCTCGTCCTTTTTTCTTTCTCTCTCTCTCTCTCTCGCCCTCTACACCCCCGCTGGGATCAGCGAGAGATAAGGATGCGAAACCGAGAGCAGAAACGGACCGCGGCCGCCTGCAGGGCTGCGTGCACTCGTTATCTTGTTGTTCAGGGGCCTTGTTCGGGCGGAAAAAAATTTGTACCAGGGAATTCGAGTGGTGAGGCCCGCGGGACACATCAACGACCACGGTGCAAGACGCACGGGGAAACCTTATCGCGGGCAAACAAGCTCAGCGGAGACATTATTTTCACGAAAATACAACGAAAACCAGGGATGACGTTCTTTCTTCTGTCTACTTCTATCCTACCTTACACCTTTTAGGATCGATACGCCACTATACAGGGTGTTCGGACAGCCCTGGGCTTAAATTGAAAGAGTAACTCACTCAGATATTCTAAGACGAAAATCAAGAGTAACGATTTTGCGTTCGAGACTTCGTTTACGAGTTATAACTAGTTAAAGATATCGTTTAATCCGGACCGTTCGACGCTTGAGCATCACTGTGGACTCAGCGACGTTACCGACCGAGTTGCCTCGGTTACCCGTTCTCAAGAGTCGAACGGTCCGGATTAAACGATATCTTTAACTAGTTATAACTCCTAAACAAAGCCTCAAACGCAAAATCGTTACTCTTGATTTTCGTCTTAGAATGTCTCAGGGAGTTACTCTTTCAATTTAAGCCCAGGGCTGTCCGAACACCCTGTATAGTGGCTTTCGCGGATATCATCTCTTTATATAACATACCCAATTTGTTGAAGTCAGAGAAGATAACCAAAGAGAACCAAAGAGGAGGAACGGGAGGGAGGAGATATTATTATATTAACGTGTAAATAGTGTACATAAATATAATAGTATGTAAGGTTATTATTATTCTGGAATTTTGTGTTTTATACTTATCGTTAATTTTAATTTAGCTTTATTTTATTTTTGTTAATTAAATTTTTATGTAAGCAATAAGCGTGATAAAATAAGGAGGATGTAAAGGAACGGGACTTTCTTGTAATCCCATAGGGAAAACAATAAAGTTATCTATAACATACCCAATTGTATTATTAATTGTTAAATAGGGAATTGTAAAAATTAAAATACGGGTAATATGTTTTGAAGAAAATTATAATTTAATCGTCAAATATTTCATTACAATGTACTCGCGTAGAGAAACGAGTCAATTTGACTCAAGCATGAAAATTGAAGTTTAAAAAGAAAAAAGAAAACTTTCTTTTAAAGAAAGTTTATGCAAAACAATTTTTGCGTATATATTCTGTTTTTAAAATACATTTTCCGCAGATGTTTTTTTTATTGCAAACGTCCTTACTTCCACTCCTTTCATATGATACTTGAATTTGACAATTCATAAGTGACTTCCTCCGGCAATCTAGTGTTAAAGAATACTGTAGAAGTTGATATTCAGTGTGACATTTTGTATTCATCATTTTATTGATAATTTGGAGAAACCTTTAATTCAAATAAATAATACTGAAATTTATGAATATGAACATTTAAGTTTTTTGCGTTCACATGTTTATAAAACTTGTACTGTTTGACTACCAAGGGTTGCATTTCGAATAGAAAGGGTTTTGAGTTATATTTCTACACATATAAATTTTAATGGCGTTACTTTCTTGGCTTTGGAGAAACGTTTAACTCAAATAAATAGTACTGAAATTTATGAATATGAATAATTAAGTTTTTGCATTCAGATGTTTATGAAACTTGTACTGTTTAACTACCAAGGGTCGCATTTCGAATAGAAAGGGTTGAGTTATTATATTTCTACATGTATAAATTTTATTGGCGTTACTTTCTTGTCTTTGGAAAAACCTTTAAGTCAAATAAATAATATTGAAATTTATGAATATGAATATTTAAGTTTTTCATTCAGATGTTTATAAAACTTGTACTGTTTGACTACCAAGGGTCGCATTTCGAGTAGAAAGGGTTAAGTTATTATACTTCTATATACATGAATTTTATTGACATTACTTTTTTTGGCTTTGGAGAAATCTTTAATTCAAATAAATAATATTGAAATTTATGAATATGAAATTTTAAGTTTTTGCGTTCACATGTTTATGAAACTCGTACTGTTTAAGTACCAAGGGTTGCATTTCGAATAGAAAGGGTTGAGTTATTATATTTCTACATGTATAAATTTTATTGGCGTTACTTTCTTGTCTTTGAAAAACCTTTAAGTCAAATAAATAATATTGAAATTTATGAATATGAATATTTAAGTTTTTCATTCAGATGTTTATAAAACTTGTACTGTTTGACTACCAAGGGTCGTATTTCGAGTAGAAAGGGTTAAGTTATTATACTTCTATATACATGAATTTTATTGACATTACTTTTTTGGCTTTGGAGAAATCTTTAATTCAAATAAATAATATTGAAATTTATGAATATGAAATTTTAAGTTTTTGCGTTCACATGTTTATGAAACTTGTACTGTTTGACTACCAACGGTTGTTGCATTTCGAGTAGAAAGGGTTGAGTTATATTTCTACACACATAAATTTTACTATCATTACTTTTTTGTCTTTTGACGATCAGAATAAAAATTAGAAATTAATACTCGAAAACAGATGCGATTTGTAGCTACATCGATCGAAGTCGATCTCACTGACAGAGGAATGGTTACGAATCAAATGGTACGCGTGTGTCGTGTACACCCGATAACCTCGATCACGAGGTGTATAAATATTTAACGTGGTCCCGTTAAACTCGCCTTCTCGATTCGTAAACCAACTTGTGTGTTGACGATTGATAACGCTACGTTTGCGCGCCGCGATATAAATAACGATGAGATACCCTTCTGAAAATGGAACAGGAGGAAAGAAGGGAAAAATCGAAAAAGAAAAAAAGAAAAACACGATGGAACGCGACCTATATTGACAATAACGGCATACGTAATACATATGCAGACATTATGCGGCTGCGAATGCCACTTATCGGTTTTTCTACTAATCATGAATCAGTAACGATGAAACGATCACCTCTGTTTCTATTAATAGAGCTATCATTTTCTTCGATTGTCTTCAATTTCCGCCGGGGACATCATCATAAATCTACGTAAATTATTACGGCCATAACTACGTAACCGTATTTACGACACGTAGATTCATTTAATCAATCTTACACGTCACTAGTCTAAAGAAGATAAAGAGAATACAGAGGCAGCTGATAAAATAAAATGAATTCCTTAATCATAATCTTAATTTCAATTATTTCCTGACACACACAGTACAGAACATAGTATTGGGTTGGCAACTAAGTGATTGCGGATTTTAAATAAGAATGAAAATTTAAAATTTTTACTTGAAAACATGACTTTATTTAATTAGGTATTGTCCGTTTTTCTCGGTGACCTTTTGCCATGTTTCAGACAATGTCATAATTCCATGTTCGTCAAGCTTCTAATCCTTACCAGCAAAAAATTGAATTAAATGAGATTTTACATCATCAGCGTCATTAAAAATTTTATGATTTAAGTAATTCTGTATGGAATGAAATAAATAAATAAAGCCTTTCTTTCAAGGCTTCATCCCTATATATGGCACACAATTTCTTGTATGCTTGCAGTGCGTTCCTGCCTTTTCGGAAATACAATAAAATATGTATGAAATGTGCGTTTTGTTTTTCCATTTTTAAATTGGGATAAAAACGAAACTAAATAAATAATCGATAAAATTTACTTATTAATTAAAGTTGAAAATTCAAGCAACAAGAAAACAATATAGGTTAGGTGTTTCGGACACGTTGATAAAACGAAAGAATGTGCCAAAACCATTTATCGACAAAATCCGCAATCATTTAGTTGCCAACCCAATAGTATTGGGTTGTTCGGAATGTAATTTCGTTTTTTCTTAACACAGGGCTTAACTGTATTTTTTCATAGTCAACTTCGCACATAAGACGCATGGTCATTATACATTTTGACAGCATACATACAGTAGCGAACAAAAGTTGAAGGCCAAAGGGTGAAAGAAAACAAATAAATTAATTAATAAGAAACAGCACGATAAATAAAAATTGTATCTTATGCTAATCAATGAATAGTGTTCTACTATAATGACGATAAAAATAAGTATATGAACAATATTTGCATACAATAAAACTGTGTTTTACATTGTCCTGTTGTCTTAAACTTTTGTCTGCTATTGTAGCAAGGTTTGCTTGTGAAAAGTTTCGATTGATTCTACCCAGTGGTTTTTGGTCGGTGCCCTATCAAATATGGAAAGTAAAAAGCAACATTCTCGGCATTTTTCACTTTTCTACCATCGAAAAGGTAAAAATGCTGTTCAAGCCAGGAAAAAATGATCTGTTGTATATGGAGAAGATGTCATTGACAGAACCCCGGTGCCAAAACTGGTTTACGAAATTTCGATCCGGCAATTTTGAAATTGAAGATGCGTCACGTTCTGGAAGGCCAGTTGAGGCTGCTGAAGACACAATAAAGGCATTAATTGATGCAAATCGGCGAATAACAACTCGTAAGATCGCTAAGAGATTAAATTTATCAACTTCGACCGTTCATGATCTGATTTGAAACGGCTAGGTTTAATCTCAAAGCTCGACATATTATAAAAAGAAACGAAATTACTTTCCGAACAACCTAATAGTTACTGCTACAGAAAAAGCATAAAATCAATTTCGCTTAAATACACTATCGTATTTAAATAAAACGTATTTTCATCGTATTTTGTCGTAAAATTGCATTTTGTAGTTTTTCTAAGTATAACATCAATAACCCATAGACAGAAAATGATAATGCAAAGGAAGTGTGTTTGGTATAGGATCTGTTAGTGAAACTACGTAACAGACTTTGGTTATCGTTGCTTTGGTCAGAAGCCGCTAAATGTACTGAGATTTGTGAAGATACCATCGACCAAGCATATCTATCCCACCTCCTTACCAACGATCAGAGGTGGACAAAGACTAATTAGCACCATCGGCGTTTTTCACACATCATTTAGCACGGGCACAGAAGGCCAGTCTAGACTTTTCTGACCGTAAAGAGGTTCACCCTCCGCACGAACTTTTTCTCTTGGGTCTTTTTATGTCCGAATAGACTACACAGTCCACACAACGGGATACTCCCGAGAGGGTGCAGTGGCTTCAGATCAACGGTCCTTTAATAAGGACATGTGGGAAGGCTGATCCCTCTGATGGCAAAGCGTGGAGGACTCGTTATAGTTCCGTTAAAGTTCGCGGGGAAAAATAAAAAAAAAAATAAAAAATAGCTTGCTTCTTAATCCTTCTGATAGCTCCTTAATTGGCTATCGTATAATTCACATGTTTACACATATATAGGAATTATCGTCGAATCAGTTGTGACGTTAATATGGTTATTAGCGACGATAATGAAGCATAAATATTCTGCTCGGGATCAAATCTTATTACAGACCACTGAATACCATAAAGAAAGTGCTTTTAGTAAATGAGCATGGCTTAAAGTCTTCATTTAATGATAATTTAAATCTCCATTGGCACACGGCTTTTTCGGATTACCAAACGTCACGATGGAGTTTATGAAGCACGAGGTAATTCCTTGTGACATTAAACCCTACACAAGCTGTCGACCAATTTAGGGAAACATTCCCAGGTGGCAGTTTCAGTTTAGAAAATTCAAAATTTGCTGTTTAACACCTGCATTTTTTACGAAATGCAACAGTCAAGAATCAGGTAGCTCTCAGCCGCTGTTTCGTCAAATAATAAAATTCTTCAAATGGACTTGATAATAAAGTAGTGGTAGAACGGTAGCTACAATCAAGGCCGAGGGAGCAGCAATTTTCAGAGGTAGGTGGTAACCAGCAAATCGCAATGGAATTGTGTCACCTGCCCCTCTGGTTGGTCCGTTTATGCGTCACGATTCGTTTCTCTTTCCGTCATGCTCTCTCAAGGGGGCAACGTCTGATTGTGCAATGGTCCCCATTTTATTTAAGAGGCTGGAGCGCATGCTTTCGCCAAACGAACGGCCGGCCCCTCTTTCCTCTAGTGTGTCCCTCTTGTGCGTCGCCGGTCGGTACTGACAGTGAAAGGGAAGCAGAGGGAAAAGGGGGCAGGCAAGTGGCGACGAACAGGAAGGATTGGATAGTGAATCATACCTTGCTTCACCGACGTCAGAAGACACTGTGGTAACTCAAGCACCAGTAACAAAACATGCTGTTGTCCTAGTCCTTCCGTTTCGTAATTTTGTGAAATAGAGGCATGAAGGTGGTGAAATAAAATTTGACTATTTAACGGAATACTACTATCCAGGACTGTCTCCTATTCAGAAATTAATATCTTATAGAATGTAACCTACTAAGAAACACTTGTTCACAATTATGCTTTAATTTCATCGCATCAACGTATTTTCCAGCTGCAACGTATTATTTTCTCAAATTGTATCACGCTAGTTTCGCGAGATAATATTATTAATTGGTCTCCGATTTGCCTGACAAAATAGGGGTGTCTCATAAAAGAGTACTTTCAGTTATTTAAACAAGTACTCAAGGGCAAGTGTTGAACTAACAACTACAGGGATGCAAAAGTTTTTAATTTCATCGCATCAACGTATTTTCCATCTGCAACGTATTATTTTCTCAAATTGTTTCATGCTAGTTTCGGGAAATAATACTAATTGGTATCTGATCTACCTGACAAAATAGGGGCACCTCATAAAATAGTACTTTCAGTTAGTTCAACACTTGCCCTTGCGTACTTGTTTGAATAACAACTACAAGGGTGCAAAAGTTTTTAATTTCATCGCATCAAGATATTTCCTATCTGCAATACATTATTTTCTCAAATTGTATCATGCTAGTTTCGCGAGATAATACTAATTGGTATTCAATCTACCTGACAAAATAGAGGCTCCTCATAATAGAGTACTTTCAATTAGTTCAACACTTGCCCTTGCGTACTTGTTTGAATAACAACTACAGGGGTGCAAAAGTTTTTAATTTCATCGCATCAACATATTTCCTATCTGCAATACATTATTTTCTCAAATTGTATCATGCTAGTTTCGCGAGATAATATTATTAATGGGTCTCCGATCTGCCTGACAAAATAGGGGCGCCTCATAAAAGAGTACTTTCAGTTAGTTCAACACTTGGCCTTGCGTACTTGTTTGAATAACAACTACAAGAGTGCAAAAGTTCTTAATTTCATCACATCAACATATTTTCCAACTGCAACGCATTATTTTCTTAAATTGTACCATGCTAGATTCGCAAGATAACACTAATTGGTATTCAATCTACCTGACAAAATAGGGGCGCCTCATAAAAGAGTACTTTCAGTTAGTTCAACACTTGCCCTTGCGTACTTGTTTGAATAACAACTACAAGGGTGCAAAAGTTTTTAATTTCATCGCATCAACATATTTCCTATCTGCAATACATTATTTTCTCAAATTGTATCATGCTAGTTTCGCGAGATAATATTATTAATGGGTCTCCGATCTGCCTGACAAAATAGGGGCGCCTCATAAAAGAGTACTTTCAGTTAGTTCAACACTTGGCCTTGCGTACTTGTTTGAATAACAACTACAAGAGTGCAAAAGTTCTTAATTTCATCACATCAACATATTTTCCAACTGCAACGCATTATTTTCTTAAATTGTACCATGCTAGATTCGCAAGATAACACTAATTGGTATTCAATCTACCTGACAAAATAGGGGCGCCTCATAAAAGAGTACTTTCAGTTAGTTCAACACTTGCCCTTGAGGTACTTGTTTGAATAACAACTACAAGGGTGCAAAAGTCTTGTCCTCATAATGGAAAGCGATATCACTTAAATGTTCAACAAGACTACCCTCCTTATATTAGCTTGCTCTAACATTCATCAAGAAAGAACCGATGGATGTCAACGAACTAGCAACAACCTCCATCGAATTCCTAGAATCGACAATCGCACCATAAGGTGCAACCCGACCACCGGACCGAGCACAATGTGCACGAACTCGAACGTTCGTCGACCCCAGCGATTAATCCGCATTCCGCGGATCCGAATCCTGTCCAGTCCAAGATCGGTCGCGTCAATGACTCACCCTCTTATGATCGGTAGCAAATTCTCGCGGTACGTTGACCTAGACACCGGTCTGTCGACCATTTAACACGTGCGTTGATCACAGTCGAACACGTCTCCGCCTCTATGACAAAGGCCGAGTAGAAAGGGAATTTTAAACAGTAATGGGTATGGAAAGAGGGAAGAAGGTGGAAACGAAGAAGTGGGAAAAAGTGAAGCGATGACTAAGAGACGTGCACGTGGAGGAGCAGCGCGATGCACCGTTAACGGGGTGACTCTGGAAGGGGCTGGTAACCACCATCATCGTCGTCGTAGCCACCAGCAAGGCCCCGATGAGTCATCCGACCGTTGGTCTCCCCGGAGAAGAGACGGCGGATGGATCAGGGGCGCCTCTTTCGGCGCTGGGCCCCCGCTAGCCAGACTAGCTAACCTTGTTAGAGCTAGCGTACACCTTGCACGACACTGTTAATTATTCCCTGTACGAGAAGAACCAAGCAGTGTGTTCCGACCAGCAAAACGAACTGAATATTGGCTGGCCGGTTACGTTGCTTGTAAACAGTGTGGCGGATTCATCTTTTCGTGGGAATTTGAGAAGCTGGATGAATAAAAGTTTTGCGTTAGGACTTATGTAGTAATCTTGATCAGAATAAAATACATTTCTACCTACACACCACCTAAACGTGATCTTTAATTTAAATATCTTTCTTAGTTTTACAATAGTTATCCATTAAAATTGGATTTCTGGATTTTTCCATTCTCACAGATGCTTTAAAATATGCAAATGAATTTCCTGTAATATTGAAATATACATAAGCATACAATCACGCAATGGTAGTCGCTAGATATGCAGTTGTCTTTATCAGAATAAAATACATTTCAACCTCCTCACCACCTAAACGTGATCTTTAATTTAAATATCTTTCTTGGTTTTAGTACCATTACAATTGGATTTCAGGATTTTTTCATTTTCGCAGATGTTTTAAAATATGCAAATGAATTTTCTATAATATTGAAATACAGATAAGCATATAAACACGCAATCGTAGTCGCTAGATATACAAGTAGTGCCAACTCTGATAAACACAATAGGTGTGCTACACAAAACCTCGTAGCTGTGAGTGATAATTACAAGTAATCTGGACTTTCACCAATCCTAACTGACTAAATGTCGCTTCGTCGTACTTTGTTTGTCGAAACAAATGGGAGAACTTAGGTCACGATAATGGATCAAAGAGGAAACGAAATGGATACTGTAACAAGTAAGATAAGGGAGCACAAAGATGTGATCAACTGAAATTAGAAAGTACCTAGAGGCTCGATAGCCTGATAATCCTCAGCTATCTTTGCTCAGGTAGTGGCGCATGTTTGCTGCTACCCGGCAAACGTTAATGGCAACGGAAACTGACTCACTGTGTTTACTGTTCCATTATGAAGTAATGGATTATAGATCATTTTCCATTTGAAACCGATGTGTATCTACATCCATAGTTTGTGTTACACGTTACAGATTATAAGGAACACAACACGATGCCAGTGAATTTCGTAATAAAACGAAACCACTTCGTTTCGAACCGTATTTTAAAAAAAGTGAAATTGGAGAAAAGTGAAAGACCAACAAGTTTTACATTTACAAAATGATTCAAGATACACAAACATGTATATATTGGGTTGGAGAGAAAGTTCTGTCGTATTTTCCGTTTCCGTTAATTCATATGGAACCCAAACACTTTGCTTCAACACAAACCCAAGTGATTTAATGTAATCTCCAACAGTTGTACGATGAATGCCAAACTCTTCTGCAATTTCTCGACTTGTTAAAAGTGGATTATTTTCCAACATGGATCGCGAAGCATCATTATCGATCTTGGATGGTCGTCCAAATCGATCACTTTCTTGAAGGCTCAGATCCCCGGAACGAAATTTGCTAAACCATCTTCGACAAGTACGAACATTTACAATATCTTTTCCAAATACCGCACATAAATTTTTACATGCAACCGATGCGTTGCTTCCTTTTTGGAATTCACACAAAATGCAGTGTCGTAAATGCACTTTATCTACTGACATGTTTTTCACTTTAAACATCACAAGTAAATGATGAACGGTAAAAAAGGACTCCTTTTATATTATACAGCAGTTAAAAAAAAAACAAAAAAAATTCCCAATGACTCACTAGCCAGATGTTTTTTTTATTTACAAGAAAAATTACCTGCCTATTTAAAATACGACAGAACTTTTCCTCCAACCCAATAATATTGAAATAACTTTAGGCAGTTAGTATTACAAAATACTTCTAAAACAAATAAATTTCAATTATAATAAATGCATGACATTCTGATACGTCAAATGTAGCCAAATTCCCAATGACTCACTAGCCAGATGTCTTTTTTATTTACAAGAAAAATTACCTGCCTATTTAAAATACGACAGAACTTTTCCTCCAACCCAATAATATTGAAATAACTTTAGGCAGTTAGTATTACAAAATACTTCTAAAACAAATAAATTTCAATTACAATAAATGCATGACGTTCTGATACGTCAAATGTAGCCAAATTCCCAATGACTCACTAGCCAGATGTCTTTTTTATTTACAAGGAAAATTACCTGCCTATTCAAAATACGACAGAACTTTTCCTCCAACCCAATATATATGTTTCTTGTTACGAGAACGATCATGATGCTGTGAATTCATGAGAATCGATATTTCCATCGATGTCGTGGATCGCATGAAAAGTAATTGACGAAGCTCGTAGGGAAAAATCGCGAAAAAGGAGGCCGTAGTCATCCAACAATGTCACCACACGCCCAGCCGGGAAATAAATGAAATGCATTTCCATGGAGTGCATACTTCGATACTCGCGGACTATTAATATCGCTATGACAACTTGACTAATGATCCTCAATATCGAAGCACGGCTTTGACATTACTAGATTAAAATCCTGCGGATGATGAAAAAATTGCTTAGCTTGGGAGAAGACCGAGGGAACAGGGGAAAGCGAAAAACTTTTAGCGCGCAGCTTAATATGATTACCTCTGCTCGACGTCATTTATATCCTCGCGGATCTGCGTGGATTCACGTCCACATTTCGAGCAATCCGGTCCCTATAAATATTTATTCGTAACACATTGATGACAACTGACTGAACATAAGTTGTGCACGTCAATGTTGAAAACTTACACCTTCGGTCATTTTTGATCTAAGGAAGTTAACCCTTCGCACTCGAGAGGTGATAGCTGGAGTCATCTAATAATATTAACTTCACAAACTTTTAAGTGCAAATTATTTACCAAGATTCGTTTATATTAAATTTAACTTAGTTTAGTTAAGTCATACATTTAACTTCCGAGTTCGACTAATAAACAAATTAACTGGAGTTTGAAAATTTTCGAAACTATCATTTGGTGATTAACATTCACCTCTCGAGCGCAAAGGGTTAAAATTTTCATGTTAAGCATTAATTTAATCTAAGCATCAAGTGGAAACTTGGACTACTTCAAAGCACTTGGAAAATTTATCAAATAGACGAATTATGTGAATGTGTAAAGTCAAATAAATGAAAGACCGTACATATCTGTCTCAATTAAAACGTCGCTGGTAATTACACCTTTGGCTATTTCTGATCTAAGGAAGTTAACCCTTTGCACTCGAGAGGTGACAGTTGGGATCGTCTAATAATATTAACTTCACAAACTTTTAAGTGCAAAATATTTACTAAAATTCGTTTATATTAAATTTAATTTAGTGTGGTTAAGTCATATATTAAAATTCACATGTATAATTGTTTAACCTCCGAGTTCGACTAATAAACAAATTAACTGGAGTTTGAAAATTTTCGAAATTATCATTTGGTGACTAACATTCACCCCTCAAACGAAAAGGGTTAAAATTTTCATGTTCAGCATTACTTTAATCTAAGCATCAAGTGGAAACTTGGACTACTTCAAAGCACCTGGAAAATTTATTAAATAGACGAATTATGTGAATACATAAAGTCAAATAAATGAAAGACCGTGTATGTCTGTCTCAATTAAAACGTCGCTGGTAATCGCTGAGGAAGCAGTGAGCCCTACGTACTTTGAATAAATACCAAAACAATAAATAAATCGTGCGATCGATTTCATCAATTGTCCGGTACACATTTCCATCCAGCACTAGCAGAGAAATGACGAGCGAAAAACGAACGAAATTACCCCCTCGAGTTGATCACCACACCAATAACGGATAGTTTAGCTCCAAAACCTACGAATTTACGTGCGTCCAAGGGGTGAATAGCCACGGGTGGAACAGAGGGTGGAATAACAATCTCACAAAGTGTTTCTGGATATCAGCCTTAATGCGGCCTGTCCGGTGAACCAGATGCCCTGATAGACCGATACGAATTTTTTATTCATGAGCGCCGCTCTGATGGGATTTTCATCGGCAATCTCACCTGTCTGGCCCAACGTCGATCGGTGAGCGGTGCAATTGAACATGGGCAACAACGATGACCAACCAAATCTGCCGCGTTTATTTATGCAAAACGAGAGCCGACAGTTTTGCCAGCATATCGTGCAAAAGAATCCCCGGAATACAACCAACGGTATCACACGCGTTCACGAAAAAATGGACAATTTCGAAGCGGTTTGTGGTAGTAGATCTGTAGCCTATGATACAGCGAAAGTTTACAGTTCCTGTTAGGATTTACAGTTGCTCCAAAAAGTATTCGTGCACTGTATTATAAGGAAATTCATATACTTCTGAAATTCTGATTTCAACGAAACTTTATGCGTGGCACAGGTCATGGTGGGTCCTGAGTGGAGCAATTTTTTTGGCGGCAAAATATTTTTTAAGGGGGCTGACAATGAATTTCAAAGTTTCAGCGATTTTTCATGCTTTGAATACAAGCTTTTCTGTGTTCTTTTTTTATGACAGGGCGATAGAGTATTAAAAATTAAATATTTTCCATTTTAAAGGTTTTGCTTTAGCAAGTACCATTACAAAGTTATCTTCAAAAAAATGAGAGAAAACTCAGAAACTTCAACGCTGGTTTCACCCCTTTAAAATGGCATTTAGATGAAAAAAAGAGATTAATTCATAAGCGTCGTTCAACGCTACCTTGAAATTCTCTTATATGTACACTTTTCTAATAGCTACTTAATAACTGTTTCGTCATATTATATGAGAAACTTGAAAATGAATATATTTTAAAGCATATTCAGTTATTTAAATATTTACAGATTTCGCTATTATTATAGATAAAAATACAATTTATGGTAATTACAACACCAAATTATAATTCTTAGTAATTTAATTCGATATGGTAAATTTTAAAACAAGGATCCACGCATAAACCTACAGTGGCTCCAAAAAGTATTCGTACACTGTATTATAAGGAAATTCATCTGCTTTTGAAATTCTGATTTCAATGGAACTTTATGTGAGTACAGAGCATGGTGTGTCCTTTCTTTGGCCGCAAAATATCTTTTAAGGGGGCTGATAATGAATCTCAAAGTTTCAGCGATTTTTCACGCTTTAAGTCCAAGCTTTTCTGTGTTCTTTTTTTATGACAGTACGATAGAGTATTAAAAATTAAATATTTTCTCATTTTAAAGGTTTTGCTTTAGCAAGTACCATTATAAAGTTATCTTCAAAAAAATGAGAGAAAACTCAAAAACTTCAACGCTGGTTTCACCCCTTTAACACTAGAACTACCAAACCAGTCAAAATGACCAATTGGTGATTATTCATAGTAACCTTATAAATTCACTGCGGTAAAGCTTCTAAAATTTATTATGATTTTCTGCAGAAGGTAAAAATTGTAGATTTGTTTTTTCCTGTAATTTTCAATTTGATTTCTTCCATGAAAATAAGTACACTTTAATCGTCGATAGTTCTATTGTTAAAATGGCATTTAGATGAAAAGAAGAGATTAATTCATACGGTATACTATTACGATCTACATACCCACAAAGTTTTATCAAACACTTCTGTCAGACTTAAAATTTCAGGGTTAAACAAATTTATTTGTGACACAGTGTACGAATACTTTTTCGAGCCACTGTAGATTGTAATTATTTTACACGAATATGCTGAAGCATAACGATGCCCGAGTCGACAACAAATACCGTTCTTTCTTCTATCACCGATCCATCGACGAACCTTGAAACTTCCTTATGCATCAGTGATGGAAACAAAAAGATTTTGAAGCGTACCAGTGAACAACTGGATGAATCATACAGGCTTGTGTACCTCCTCGCGCTGCCGATCCTCGTGCATATCGTGCTTCTCGTCAGGAAACCCGCGTTTCCTGCTGTCTTCGCGCACGAAGACAATTAAATCTCGCCGGTTAAGGAACGAGTGCACCGGGGGAGGGATCGAATCGAGCGATCACGTGGTGCGCGAGAGCGCAAAGGGTGAACGGGAGACTCCGTGAGGGCAGAAACGCGCGGGCTGTAGAAAGGGAATCTGCCGAAATTATCGTTCATCAGGCCGAGTGCTCGCCGCTGCTCCCACGGGAATATATCTCCTCTCCGGTTCATCCGCCCTTTGTTGCATGGCAATTAAAATTAGCGCTGTTAATTACGCGGTGCCGCGACGCTTGTTAGCGACCGGCGAAAACTGCCAAAATTAAACGCGGAACAAAATGTAACGCAGCGCGTCTAATGACAGCCCCCTGTAATGCAGCGAACCCGTTTTTTTTTTTTTTACGTTCCACGACTGATTTAGATAACGACTAGTGAACGGACGAAAACATTTTTTTCGAAGAGCGGGCTGGATTTTTCCCGTGCGCTGAAAACGGTTTAACCCTTTGAACGCTGGATACTCTCGGCCTAAGTGCTTTGCGGTTGCGATGTTATGCGTACTGACACTGACAATCGCGTTGCTATAAGCGAAAGATCGAAGAAATTGATTAACGCATTTATTCGTCCATGGTCCCTACCAGAAACTGTCGTTGGACGCATATATGCGCTCATGGCACTCTAAAAAGGTTGACGGAAAAAATAAAAATTGACCAGCGCATATATGCGTTCATAGTCACTACTAGCAACTGTCGTTGGACGCATATATGCGCCTATAACACTCTCAAAAGGTTGACGGAGAAAACAAAAATTGACGAGCGCATATATGCGTCCATAGTCCCTACTGGCAACTGTCGTTGGACGCATATATGCGCTCATGGCAGTCTCAAAAGGTTGACGGAAGAAATAAAAATTGACAAGCGCATATATGCGTCCATAGTCCCTACTAGCAACTGTTGTTGGACGCGTATATGCGTCCATAGAACTCTGAAAAGGTTGACGGAGAAAATAAAAATTGATAAACGCATTTATTCGTCCATGGTCTCTACCAGCAACCGTCGTCAGACGCATATATGCGCCCATAACAGTCTCAAAAGGTTGACGGAGAAAACAAAAATTGATAAACGCATTTATTCGTCCATGGTCTCTACCAGCAACCGTCGTCAGACGCATATATGCGCCCATAACAGTCTCAAAAGGTTGACGGAGAAAACAAAAATTGATAAACGCATTTATTCGTCCATGGTCTCTACCAGCAACCGTCGTCAGACGCATATATGCGCCCATAACAGTCTCAAAAGGTTGACGGAGAAAACAAAAATTGATAAACGCATTTATTCGTCCATGGTCTCTACCAGCAACCGTCGTCAGACGCATATATGCGCCCATAACAGTCTCAAAAGGTTGACGGAGAAAACAAAAATTGATAAACGCATTTATTCGTCCATGGTCTCTACCAGCAACCGTCGTCAGACGCATATATGCGTCCATAACACTCTGAAAAGGTTGACGGAGAAAATAAAAATTGATAAACGCATTTATTCGTCCATGGTCCCTACCAGCAACTGTCGGACGCATATATGCGCTCATGGCACTCTAAAAAGGTTGACGGAGAAAACAAAAATTGACAAGCGCATTTATTCGTCCATGGTCCCTACTAGCAACTTTCGTTACACGCATATATGCGCCTATAGCACTCAAAGGGTTAATTCGGTATCGGTTGCACAGAATTCGCAGTGTGGTTACGTCGTGTGACACACGGTATGTCCGTTCGGTTTAGTTGGCGAAGTTATGATACTATTATAGTTAATGCAAATGAGGGCTTAATGGGTTGAAGTACATGCAAGTTTATAGAACCATTGCTGGTACCCCAGAGAACTGAAGCTCCGTTTTATTTACTACCAGCTTACTGCATTTCAAGGAGAACCATCATATGAAGTATATTAACCCTTTGCACTCGAGAGGTGACTATTAATACCAACTTCAAAAATTTTCAAATCCAAAATATTTACTTACATTCGCCTATATTAAATTTTATTTAGTTTTGTTAAGTGATTAATAAAATTTACATGTATCACTATTTACCATTTGAGACCAACTAATAAACAAACTAACTAAAGTTTGCAAATTTGAGAAACTATCATTCGGTGATTAACAGTCATCTCTCGAGCGCAAAGGGTTAACTTCAAAAATTTTCACGTGCAACATATTTACTAAGATTCTTTATATAAATCTTCATTTAGTTTAGTTAAGTCGTATATTAAAATTTACATATATATGACTATTTAACCTCCGGTTCTGACTAATAAACAAACTAACTAAAGTTTGCAAATTTGTAAAACTATCACTTGGCGATTAATAGTCACCTCTCGAGCGCAAAGGGTTAACTTCAAAAATTTTCACGTGCAACATATTTACTAAGATTCTTTATATAAATCTTCATTTAGTTTAGTTAAGTCGTATATTAAAATTTACATATATATGACTATTTAACCTCCGGTTCTGACTAATAAACAAACTAACTAAAGTTTGCAAATTTGTAAAACTATCACTTGGCGATTAATAGTCACCTCTCGAGCGCAAAGGGTTAAACAATAAGAAGATCGTGAACATTGTAAACAAACTAACTAAAGTTTGAAAATTTGTGAAACTATCATTTGGCGACTGATAGTCTCCTTTCGAGCGCAAAGGGCTAAAATACGAATCCGTAGATATTCACAATATAGTTACGATCTTGATAGTTCTCCAAATCCTTATTCATCGAAATCAATGCAACAATCATATAAAATTATAATTAATAAAATCCTGTATTACACTCAAATTCTCTAAACATATCAATATTGCCATATCAATGTCGTCAAAAAATTGTTGAATGAAACGTTCTCGATCACTGTTGAGAACCATCCACTGTTTGCAACGTTAATCTGTAAAATCCCATGAAGGAGCACGGAACAGAACGCACGCCCCCTGTATTTGTTAAACAGTTGTGTAAGTACCCACAAACTGCGCGGTGATTGCGGTCACGTGGCAACTCGCATCACTCGAACGGAAAGTAAAACAGAGACTGTACACGCCCCGGAGGGGTGGTTTCTCTGAATGGCTGTTGATTGTAATCATCGGGTGTAAGTAATTTCCGTGCTACACGTACGTGTATAAATTCGCTGCGACTCGGAATGTGCTTCGAAAATATCGCACGGAACAAAAGAGAAAGAGAGAAGCCGGAAAATTTCGCCAGGTTCTCTTCCTCCGTTAAAGTGCATTTGCATCAACGAGCATACGAGGCTCATTGGGCGAACTCGCTATAAGTGGGCGTTGAAACGTGGGTATTCGATGCTAACATATCTTTTATTCTTGATTATTAAGCGACTAACAATACATGAGATTTAATCACATCGACGTTTCCCACATTCTGAAAAACTAGTTATTGAAATCCTCATTCTCGAAGTATTTGGCTTCCTTCCCTAAAAGCTAAAAACACTAAAAGTAACGCTTGCCAATATTAAAAAGAAATTGTTTTAATAAATCTGTAGGAAATAGGAACAAAGGGGTGACTACATTCAAACTCTAAACGGTTCCAGCGTTCTATCGGACTCGTGAATTAAATTTACATTTAATATTGCTTTTGTCTCTATCAAAAACATTTTAACCCTTTGCACTCGAGAGGTGACTGTTAGTTATCTAATAATACTAATTTCAAAAATTTACAAATTCAAAACTTTTACTAAGATTCGAATATATTAAACGTCATTTAGTTTAATTAAGTAATACACTAAAATTTACCACTTTATAAGATTTACAATTTAACTTCAAAATTCAAAATCTACTATTAACCTCTGAGTCTGATTAATAAACAAACTAACTGAAGTCTGAAAATTTGAGAAACTATCATTTGCTAACCAACAGTCAAAGTTTCAATATTTACTATTTAACCTCTGAGTCTGATTAATAAACAAACTAACTGAAGTCTGAAAATTTGAGAAACTATCATTTGTCGACCAACAGTCAAAGTTTCAATATTTACTATTTAACCTCTGAGTCTGATTAATAAACAGACTAACTGAAGTCTGAAAATTTGAGAAACTATCATTTGCTAATCAACAGTCAAAGTTTCAAGATTTACCATTTAACCTCTGAGTCTGATTAATAAACAAACTAACTGAAGTCTGAAAATTTGCGAAACTATCATTTGTTGACCAACAGTCACCTCTCGAGCTCAAAGGGTTAATCTTATCCTGATCCTAACCAGAATGGCAGGTAATCAAGTAAAAAAGCGCATTATACATGAGATTGCACTTGCAGACCATGCCAGAGATAATAGTAAACCAAACGTACCATCAGGCATCCATCTCCGACACCACCTAAACAAACTTCATGGTACTTGACAGCGGCACACACCCTCGTCGACAAGGCGATCACAATCGCGCGACTGTTTTCACACGAGATGACGTTTAATTAATAAAACGTGCGCCCTCCGGCCGCGAGTGGCTGCGATATCAAACGCGCGACGTCTGAAGACAAGTGTCTGAACCTGGCTGGAAACGGATTGGGGCTGTTTGTCTGATCAGGAGGAACCGCGTTGTCAAACCGAGGTACACGAAATGGCTTGAAACACACACGCAGACGCTCGATTCTAATTGGCTGACGGCACTGTGCTTCTGAACAGCGCTGTACTCCTTGACGCTTCTCGGCAAATTGAACGTGTATGCTCGCGCGGCAAATTGAGGAATTGAATATTCATACGGTTCCAACCCTTTCGCGCAAAGGTGAATTCAATTACGCATGATTGCCCGGTTCTAACCCTTTCCTCCGCCCCCGCGACGCCCTGATTCACTCTCTTTCCCAGCATCCCTCCTTTATCCGTCACTTTCGAGTCTCTCCTTTCTCTGCTCGGTTGCTTATCTGTTTGCCCTTCGCTCCATTGGTTCATCTATCCGTTCACCTCTTGCCATCTGTTTGCAATTTGTGTTTGCCATTTTAACTGACTGTTCCACGAAATGTTGAGACCAATTTTACGTTTATTCATACGTAAATATCTTGCATACAGTGGCTCCAAAAAGTATTCGTACACTGTATTATAAGGAAATTCATCTACATCTGAAATTCTGATTTCAATGGAACTATATGTGTGTACAGAGCTTGGTGTGTCCTGGGTGAAGTAATTTTTTTGGCGGCAAAATATCTTTTAAGGGGGCTGATAACGAATCTCAAAGTTTTAGCGATTTTTCACGCTTTGAGTACAAGCTTTTCTGTGTTCTTTTTTTATGGCAGGGCGATAGGGTATTAAAAATTAAACATTTTCTATTTGAAAGGTTTTGCTTCATCGAGTACCATTACAAAGTTATCTTTAAAAAATGAGAGAAAACTCAGAAACTTCAACGCTGGTTTCACCCTTTTAAAATAGTATTTAGATGAAAAGAAGAGATTAATTCATACGTATACTATTACGTTATTTACATACCCACAAAGTTTTATCAAATACTTCTGTCAGACTCAAAATTTCAGAGTTGAACGAATTTATTTGTGGCATAGTGTACGAATACTTTTTGGAGCCACTGTAAGTCAGACTGTGTGGCATAAATTACATTCACCCCAAAAAGTAGTAGCCGTTGTACCAAAGATAGTGGCCAAAGAACTGTAAATAAAGTTAAGGAGAACAATAGGACTAGGTGTTAGTTAAAATGTAGATATTTAAGTATTTGCAAAGAGATTTATGTATTCTAGTAGTAGGTTGGGTTATTGGGTCGTCGTTTTGTTTATGGTAAAATAATAACTAGAATAGGGTAGAATGAGGAGAGAAGAATAGGGTGAATGGATAGGTTAGGTTAAGGTTAGATATTGCTAAATAATAAGAAAAGTATAACCGGAAGCCACCCAAAATAAGTATTTGCAAAGAGATTTATGTATTCTAGTAATAGGTTTGGTTACTGGGTCGTCGTTTTTTTTTATGATAAAATAATAACTAGAATAGGGTAGAATGAGGAGAGAAGAATGGGTAGGGGTAGGTTAGGTTAAGGTTAGATATTGCTAAATAATAAAAAAAGTGTAACCGGAAGCCACCCAAAATAAGTATTTGCAAAGAGATTATGTATTCTAATAATAGGTTTGGTTACTGGGTCGTCGTTTTTTTATGATAAAATAATAACTAGAATAGGGTAGAATGAGGAGAGAAGAATAGGGTAAATGGGTAGGTTAGGTTAAGGTTAGATATTGCTAAATAATAAAAAAAGTGTAACCGGAAGCCACCCAAATAAGTATTTGCAAAGAGATTTATGTATTCTAGTAGTAGGTTGGGTTATTGGGTCGTCGTTTTGTTTATGGTAAAATAATAACTAGAATAGGGTAGAATGAGGAGAGAAGAATAGGGTGAATGGATAGGTTAGGTTAAGGTTAGATATTGCTAAATAATAAGAAAAGTATAACCGGAAGCCACCCAAAATAAGTATTTGCAAAGAGATTTATGTATTCTAGTAATAGGTTTGGTTACTGGGTCGTCGTTTTTTTTTATGATAAAATAATAACTAGAATAGGGTAGAATGAGGAGAGAAGAATAGGGTAAATGGGTAGGTTAGGTTAAGGTTAGATATTGCTAAATAATAAAAAAAGTGTAACCGGAAGCCACCCAAAATAAGTATTTGCAAAGAGATTTATGTACTCTAGTAGTAGGTTAGGTTATTGGGTCGTCGTTTTTTTTTATGATAAAGTAATAACTAGAATAGGGTAGAATGAGGAGAGAAGAATAGGTTGAATGGATAGGTTAGGTTAAGGTTAGATATTGCTAAATAATAAGAAAAGTGTAACCGGAAGCCACCCAAAACCGAAAGGTGCAGATTATGTACAAATAAATAAATAAATAAGTAGTAGCCGTTGTAACTAGGCTGTGTTCTAAACATCGTCTCCCCAAAAAGTCCCGTTTTGTAGATTCAACTCAACCAGAAACGCGTATTCATTGTTTTAAACACGATCCCTCCCATAACGGACAAAGCATCGCGTTCAGGAAATATCTCCTGGTCGATTAAAGAGCGAATAGCCCTCGATTTGTGCGATAGGTGGCCGTGCAAAGCTGCGCTCGCTGAAAACCACCCTCAGTTCACGAGGTCTCCGATTTGGCGAACAATGCGGATCGAAAACAACCGAACAAACCGCTCGTTAACGGGCTAATAACTCATCAGTTTTACGAGGATGAAGTTCAACGAAGCATCTTGGATTTTAGGGCGACACGCACCGATGATGACGCAGGTGCAGCCATGAAAATCCGTCGTTTTCCGATTTGCCGCTTCTCGACGGACTCTATCATTTTCGAACGCCTTGAATACAATGAATATCAAAGCAAATTGAGTGTAATAATAAATTATTCGCGTCAGCATTCATTTAACTCCGTTTTGTATTGAATCTGTAGCATGTAATTGAATTACAGAGCTATCATAAAAATTTATGTAAAAAAATATCAATTATGTTTTTAACAAAAAAGCTTCCTGAATGCTCATACTTTGGAATTCTTTCAAGTATTGAAATTTTCAAGTCAGGCATACAGTTGAACACAGGATAACCATGTAATTGAAAATTTACGTAAAAAATATCACATTATGTTTTTAACAAAGAAGCTTCCTGAATGCTCATACTTTGGAATTTTGTCAAGTATTGAAATTTTCAAATCAGGCATACAGTTGAACACAGGATAATCATGTAATTGAAAATTTACGTAAAAAATATCACATAATGTTTTTAACAAAGAAGCTTCCTGAATGCTCATACTTTGGAATTTTGTCAAGTATTCAAATTTTCAAATCAGGCATACAGTTGAACACAGGATAACCATGTAATTGAAAATTTACGTAAAAAATATCACATTATGTTTTTAACAAAGAAGCTTCCTGAATGCTCATACTTTGGAATTTTGTCAAGTATTGAAATTTTCAAATCAGGCATACAGTTGAACACAGGATAATCATGTAATTGAAAATTTACGTAAAAAATATCACATAATGTTTTTAACAAAGAAGCTTCCTGAATGCTCATACTTTGGAATTTTGTCAAGTATTGACATTTTCAAATCAGGCATACAGTTGAACACAGGATAATCATGTAATTGAAAATTTATGTAAAAAATATCACATTATGTTTTTAACAAAGAAGCTTCCTAAATGCTCATACTTTGGAATTTTGTCAAGTATTGAAATTTTCAAATCAGGCATACAGTTGAACACAGGATAACCAAGCTGGTAATTCTTTAATTCTGAACGAGGTAGAGAAATTTCTTAACCTGGCAAATCTAATGAATTCGCATAGAAGAGTGAAAAATAGTAAGGAGTCATCGAAACAAAATTTTACTAGCTTGTCAGATAACTAGCTATGACGCATCGTCACGTCATGTTTCAACCATGACATACTTAATATGGAGACGTTATTACGTCCAATACGTCGTTTACAGTTGAAAACAATAAGAGTTATTGATCTTGTGAGCACCAATTCTGTCACCCTCATCATTTAATCGAACATCATGTAGATGTAGACGTAAAACATAAAGTACCTCATAGATTATTTCATAAATCCAAGAAATCACAGAAATCTGCAAATTTTTAAACAATATCCAACAACTTATACAGCACTGGAGCTGTGAACGCCAATTGTCTGTCAAATTAACATTTGCAGCAATTAGAGAACTATCTCAAAGAAATCATCGTCAACACACAGTGATTCATTGCACAAATCTAGGGCGCGTGAACGATAAGATACAAAATACTGTATGATAATCTGTACTAATTACACGTGTATAAGCACGTGCTGATTAACGTACCGAAAGAGTAAGGTCCACATTTCGTCAAATTAACCAATGATACCCAATTATCCCCTTTGCACTGTTAATGATTCATTTACATAGATCGAAACCTTTATTATTCAATTTATCCTCACTGATGACAGAAATTTAGTAAAATGTATTGAAAACATGAATTTTGTCTATTTCAATTGATTCGCAATAAAAAGTTATTAACTAAACAATTATTTTCGCCTTCCTCAAGAAAAACTCTCTTTGTCTTCACTTAAACTATTGGTTCCACATGAATTAACGGAAACGGGAAATGCGACAGAACTTTCCCTCCAACCCAATAATTCCAGTCTCGGTTAATTTTGATTCTAAATGTTTGCTTAATATATTTGTAATCCTTTGAATTCCAAACAGTTACAGACTGATAATGGGTGTTACCTAACTGGAACACATTTTTAATCAATTTGGTTAGCCTTAAATACCCGTGAATGTATTCAATTCCATAATCATGTCTGGATAAAATAAATGAGTATATCCTGCTGTACTGGCACAAATAGGTCAATATTCTTTCAATAACTACTTCGAATTGAAAGGAGTAATATGGATACCCGAGGAGATAGATATATGTAAATCGTGGACGATTCGCGAAAATTGCCAGGCATGCGACAATATCGTCAGAGCAGCAATCCCTTAAATTTCCACCCCTAGCTCAGTGCCAAAAGAATCGCGGGCCAGCTGCCAGCGTTTAAGCGGGAATTAAAATTTCAGAGCACACGGGACAGGGGAAAAGGATATACGATCCTTTGCTGTTGCACGATAAATGGCACGTGAAATCTGTTGAGGAGATAACTGTAGCTGGTGTGAATATCGTTGTTCTGACGCTATTTATTCGATTGCTTATGAATTTCCTCTTCTGCTTTGCACTTCAAGTACCTTTAAACCTACTTAAATCAATTCCTCACCATCTCAGGACGATTTTAAAAGGACCATTACTAGTGAATCAGTAAGAATACTGAGGAAAAACGATATTGTAATCAATACTCTAGAGTTGTAGTAATAGAGTTATTAACTGTTGAGGTACAGAAAACTTATTTCTACCTGAAAACTCTCCATACTGAAATGGTTTAGGGGGTAGCAGGTATAAAGTGTTTGCGCTATCGCCGCTTTTAGTTAGTCCATTGCTATTTGTATTGTGCGCCAGTCATATAGACCACCGATATACTTCATTAATAAATATATAGTTCATTTTTCGTTATTTAAGTTCTTTTTCACATAACCCCTCAACACTAACAATACCATTAATCATCATTATTTTAACACTAGAACTACCAGAGCAGTCAAAATGACAGATTGACGATTATTCATAGCAACCTTATAGATTCATTTTACCAAGCTTCCAAAATTTACTACGACTTTCTGCAGAACATTTGTTTTTGATATTTTTTCATACAATTTTTAATTTGATCTATTCCATGGAAATAAGTACTCTATAATCGTCAATAGTTCCAGTGTTAATCACAATTTGATTAGTTAAATGATACTATGGTGCAAACAGGTGATTCCTTAATTTAGTTTTCGAATTTATTAAACCTAAACTGTATACTTCGAATATCATCCAGGTAAGCAGTTACTCCTATAAATAAATATTTTTTTGGAATACAACATTGTTAACAAAAATTTCGAATGGTGCCGATCGTTATGAATAAACCGGAGGAATCCTGGTATAAATATCTGTCGCAGTCAATTAATTCAAAACGTTTCGGAGAACAGGCTCGTCGATACTGGCAGAAAGAAGGGATGAAACGAAAGCGGTGATAGAAAAAGGGAGAGGACACACCAGGCGTGTTCCGCGAGCATTGAAACATCAGGTCCGTGTTAACGCCAACTGAAGGGGGGTCAATAGAGGTAGCAATAGAAGGGAAACGAAACAGAAACGAGAGCACAACAATGGCAGTTGCTTCAACACGTCGCGTGTTGCTTCAAACACCTCCATCGCTTTCATTTGCCGGGCGGGAGAGCGAAACGAATTGCGACCATTGATCCCTCAAAGCATTCCTTGTTAAACCAGAAGCATGGAACAAACTAATTAGGACGACACCATACTTCCACCTATCAATTACCATCATAATCTACGAAATCGAACAGGATAAAAGGTGATGTACCAATGTCAGAAATTAATCAAGCAAAGGGATATTCGTTAACCCTTTGCGGTCCGCGTTGCATTTGCAATTTCGTTTCAGCAGGTCTTTTGTCGACGATGTGTCTAGACACGATGGACACAAAGGGTTATCTTTACAATCGTCTTTGTTTTATCCAAATTGACTGAATTTCAGCGAAGTTATTGGGTTGGAGGGAAAGTTCTGTCGTATTTTCCGTTTCCGTTAATTCATGTGGAACCCAAACACTTTGCTTTAACACAAACCCAAGAGATTTAATGTGATATCCAACAGTTGTACGATGAATGCCAAACTGTTCTGCAATTTTTCGACTTGTTAAATGTGGGTTATTTTCTAACATGGATCGCGAAACATCGTTATCGATCTTGCATGGTCGTCCGGATCGATTACTTTCTTGGAGGCTGAGATCCCCGGAACGAAATTTGCTAAACCATCTTTGACAAGTACGAACATTTACAATATCTTTTCCAAACACCGCACATAAATTTTTACATGCAACCGATGCGTTGCTTCCTTTTTGGAATTCATACAAAATGCAGTGTCGTAAATGCACTTTATCTACCGACATGTTTTTCACTTTAAATGTCACAAGTAAATGATGAACGGTAAAAAAGGACTCCTTTTATATTATACAGCAGGTAAAAAAAACAACAACAAAATTCCCAATCACTCACTACCCAGATGTTTTTTTTTATTTACAAGAAAAATTACCTGTCTGTTTAAAATACGACAGAACTTTCCCTCCAACCCAATATGTCGGTTTAAAGTTTGATTGAATATTGAAAAGAGTTTTGTAATACCCCATAGGATTGCAAAGGGTTAAAAATCTGTTACTCCTCAAGCCACTCGTAATTCCATGAACGTCAAGCCATGTGTGTCCAGGAAAATAGTCCCCTTCCCTGTTCTAAAAACGCCGATCGCCCACGATCGTTAGCTGGAAGCCCAAGTATTACCGGGTATCGTATCAATAGGCATTCCAGCCTCGAAATAAAGGCGAAAGAATGAGGCTCACCGTTCCGAGGACTTGCGCCGGTCACAGAAATGCAAGGCATTTCCTCGTCGCGGACGAATTCCTATTACGAGCAACGCAGACGTCGACGGTCGACTAAGATAAGGGGAACGGAGGGGGGAGCCGACGGGGACACTCGTGAACGGGGAGAAAAGAAGTTGGATAGTGTTTTGTTTTGGCCAGCGTGTAGGTGGACATCATGATGACAGGATAGAACATAAACGCGAGGCTCCCGAGGGAGTTACGGGACATAAAATCCCGCGTCGCCCCTTCCACGCTGGCGTCGAGATGTCGGGGCTTCCCCGTTTTCCCATATAAAACGTGCCACCGTCGCTCTGCCCTTCCTTCGGCCCTTCCTCGTCAGCCTCTGACAGTCGATCCTCCCTTTCGCCTCGAATTTGTCCCGTGGATCGGCCGAACAGATTGAATCGTGTCCTCTTCCCCGATTTCCATCATGACAGCGATCGAGTCCCTTATAAGTTAAGAAAGAACGTCTCGTAGAGGAGCGTTTTGTATCGGACGATAGATAGAAGCCCTCTTTTTGCTGACAGAGAGCGCCCAGCAGAGGAGGAAGTCTGTTCGCCTTGTAAAGTAGGCAACGGCTACTCCCTCCTCGCACTGCCTCGTTTCGAACATCTAGTCGCATTGTATCTGGTTGGGAGCCGGCCGAGCAGCTGGTGAAAGGTTCGGTCGTCGGTGATACCGTGGCCAGTGAAATTTCTTGCGTAAGGTGCGCGCGCGCGCGCGCTGGCTACGCACTTTCCGTGCCACGCTTCAATTATTTATCTTATCGACGGGACGGTCATCGTTCGAGACGATTCAACGTGATGCAACGGGTGTGTAATGAGAAATCTATGCGACGTTTGCGAAATACACCCCGTTTAACATTATGCGTCATTTTAATCCGTCACGAAACTTGGTCACCTTGATTTTCATCTTTGGGACCCGTCAATTTAACAGATTTCGGAGTTCATGAGCAAAATTTGCAAGAACAATTACTATCACACCTAGCATTTTTTGTCGTCTTTTATCGATGGAGTGATAGGAATATACCCAAATCTATTTCCCTCTCTGTTCTACAATCTTAAGTTCTGTATGATGTATACCTCTTTTTTTTAGTATATACACAGTGGCTCCAAAAAGTATTCGTACAGTGTATTATAAGGAAATTCATCTAATTGATTTCAATGAAATTTTATGTGTGTACAGAGCATGGTGTGTCTTGAGTGCAGCAATTTTTTTGGCGGCAAAATATCTTTTAAGGGGGCTCATAACGAATCCCAAAGTTTCAGCGATTCTTCACGCATTGAGTCCAAGCTTTTCTGTGTGTTTTTTTATGACAGAGCGATAGAGCATTAAAAATTAAACATTTTCTATTGGAATGGTTTTGCTTCATCAAATACCATTACAAAGTTATCTTCAAAAAATGGGAGAAAACTCAGAAATTTCAACGCTGGCGTCACTCCTTTAACACTAGAACCACCAAACCAGTCAAAATGACCAGTTGGTGATTATTCATAGTAACCTTATAAATTCACTGTGGTAAAGCTTCTAAAATTTATTATGATTTTCTGCAGAAGGTAAAAATGTAGATTGGTTCTCTATGTATCCGGTATTTTTTCCTGTAATTTTCAATTTGATTTCTTCCATGAAAATAAGTACACTATAATCGTCGGTAGTTCTAGTGTTAAAATGGCATTTAGATGAAAAGAAGAGATTAATTCATACGTGTAATATTACGATCTACATATCCACAAAGTTTTATCAAACACTTCTATCAGATTCAAAATTTCAGGGTTAAACGAATTTATTTATGACATAGTGTACGAATACTTTTTCGAGCCACTGTAAATGAACAATTTGCTCCATTCTTCGTTAACTACTAAACCCTTTTAACCTCGCCCCCTTCCCTTAATAAAAAAGAAGTGTCCAACACTCGAACCTGCCCGTGACAAATGACACGGTTCGCGCCCCATTCTAATCATAAATCAACAAGAACCGGAGGTCGCGGCAATTAGAGCAGTGGCATCGATTATGCTCTAGGGGTTAAACAACGTCGGACCCTGATTTCATTTTCGATGCCCAGCCACCTTATGTTCACTCTGCGCATAATGACTTTGTTTATCATGTCATAAGGTACCCAGGTGAAATATTGCATCGGATCGGACGGCTTTAATCGAGTACGGTCCGTCGTTTCCAAATGACTTTTCGCGGTAACAATCATCGGGGGTCCGGTGTACAGGTGTACGCGCGCGAACGCATGAAATTACGTAGTAATACGTGTTTCCGCGTCCCCGACCACCTCTCGACGGCAAATCGAGATGACTCACGTATTCCCGTTACACGGCACCGTGTTTGTTTCCCTTGCTTTTGAAATGACACCGATTTGTTTCATTTTTCATTTCTCATCACTCTTTTGCCTCTTCTTCGTTCACTTTTCTCCTGCTGTTTATTATTCCTTATTTTTCTGATCGCTACTGCGTGTTACAGAATGTAGGCAATCGTATGGTGATGCTGGGAAGAGGTAGTGATCGTTTTGCAGTGTCATTGATATTAACACTATTCCTACCACGACCGGTCAAATGACCGTTTTTAAAATTTCGACTAGAATTTCATAGATACAACATGTAATTGAATCGCCTTTAAACTTCAGACTTTTCCTCAAATATACGTGTAATACATTTTTCAATATTCACTTCTTTTTTCATTGTTTATTTTCAGAGAAAAATTTGTAGTCTCTCTTACAAGGGATGAAACGAAAACTTTTTTTTATAGAAAGCAACAAATCTTCTAACATCATTTTTTATCATCAAAATGATAACCCATATTTTTCTAAAAATGAAATCTTGACGCCCAGAGCAAGATGTTCTAAATTTGCCTGATAGTGAAAATGGGTTAAGATACATTTAATACTGTACTATGAATGTTTCTGCTTATAATTATAAAATTGGCGACTATGTGGACCCTGGAAAGGGAACACCATATTTTATTTACATCAGTAAATGTATCAATTTTATATAATCTATAAGCATTAGTTTAATTACTGCTGTATAGTAATCACTTCGCTTTTCTTTCGAGCTGAGGGATCCTCAAAGCATTCGAAAGATGAATTCAAGCGACTTATTCCATTCTCATTTATACAGAAAAAGAGGTAAATTAAAGATACGTTTAATACTATACTATGAATGTTTCTGGTTCTAAGTATAAAATGGACGAATATTGGAAAGGGATCCTGGAAAGGAAACACCATATTTTTTTGACAGCAGTAAACGTATCAATTTGATATAATTTATAAAAATTAGTTTAATTACTGCTGCATGGTAATCACTTCGCTTTACTTTCGAGCTGTCGGATCCTCAAAGCATTCGAAAGATGAATTCAAACGACTCATTCCATCCTCATTTACACAGAAAAAGAGGTAAATTAAAGATACATTTAATACTATACCATGAATGTTTCTGCTTCTAAATATAAAATGGACGAATATTGGAAAGGGATCCTGGAAAGGAAACACCATATCTTTTTGACAGCAGTAAACGTATCAATTTGATATAATTTATACAAATTAGTTTAATTAATGCTGTATAGTAATCACTTCGCTTTGCTTTCGAGCTGTCGGATCCTCAAAGCATTCGAAAGATGAATTCAAGCGATTTATTCCATTCTCATTTATACAGAAAAAGAGGTAAATTAAAGATACATTTAATAGTATACTATGAATATTTCTGCTTCTAATTATAAAATGGGAGAATATGTAGATCCTGAAAAGGGAACACCATATTTTTTTGACAGCAGTAAATGTGTCAATTTGATATAATTTATAAAAATTAGTTTAATTACTGCTGTATAGTAATCACTTCGCTTTGCTTTCGAGCTGTCGGATCCTCAAAGCATCCAAAAAATGAATTCAAGCGATTCATTTCATTCTCATTTATACAGAAAAAAGAGGTAAACACCAACGACTGATGTCATTTCTAGGCGTCAAGCGATGCGCTCGTGGCGAAAGTAAAAGCAAAATGCCGTAAAAGACGCCCTCTATTGAACCGGTGGCGCCTGTTTTCAGTTCTGTTGTCGATTTCTCCGTGGTTTCCGTGGCGAAAATGAAACGCTCCTGTAGCTCCGTCAAAGTGTACAAAAGTAAATGGAAATTGAGATAGCAGTAAAGGTGCACGAGCACAAGTAACCTTTCGAGCGCTGATAATTTCTGAAAAACCGAACAAATCACGACCCGTGATGGCCCGTGATGCAATCAAATTCCATTACGGTTTTCATCGGCCTCCGCCACCAAGCTTTCGCTCCCTTTTACACATTTTGATCGACATTTTCCAAGAAACTTCATCGTTTCTTCGGCACCGCTTCTTTCGAACGATTTACTTTTTTGAGTGACTCAAGACTATTAGAAACCGTGTGAACGGAATGGAAGTTGAAGCAAAATTTGCGACTACGCACGATATTTTCAAGAACGTTAACGAACGAGAATTGTCTGTTCATCTTGTATCTAATTGTATCTGTTTGTTAAATAAAGTATAATAATAATGTAGGAAGTTAAGCCGTTAAGATTCGAACGATATGGCAGTTAGAAACATATAAATAAGTGACAGGTGAACGACCGAGAGAGTGAGTGAAAGAGAGTGCGAATAAAAATAAGAGTGAGGGCGGTGTATTAGGGCATAAACAAGTGACAGGTGAATGACCGAGAGAGTGAGTGAAAGAGAGTGCGAATGAAAATAAGAGTGAGAGCGGTGTATTAGGGGCAATAGCCGAAAAAATCTGTGTATGTGAGAATGTGAGTGAGTGATGTTATATCTAGGAGGATGCATGACGAAAAAGGACAGTCTTTGTTGAGAATTGAGAGTTTGCGAGAGTAAAGAGAGACAGTCTTTTGTGAGAATTGAGAGTTTGCGAGAGTAAAGAGAGACAGTCTTTTGTGAGAATTGAGAGTTTGCGAGAGTAAAGAGAGACAGTCTTTTGTGAGAATTGAGAGTATGCGAGAAACATTGAGAGATTAACGTTAAGCTTATAATTAAATTGCCATTACACAAAACCTTGTTCGATTCATTTACTATTCCCACAATAATTTCGTCATTTATTCGTGTTTACACACGCGTAGAACGATATTTTTGGAGCTACGGGTTTATTCCTGTACCGAGAAGACTCGATGCCACGTGACGAACGAAAAGTGGACGCATTCAGCGATCCTAACCCTTCCACATAAAACAACAATAGAGATCCGTGACCTCCCTTCGCTCCGTTCAGATCGTGTAACGTGTCACATTTGCTCTTGTCCAAATATAAAACGAATAAACGATATCCTCTAGCTAGCAGAAACATTTTCACCACCGTGTACAATCACGTTTTAACCTTCTTCATCCGTTTTAACATTCAACAGGCTATTACAACCTAACAGTAAACATGTACAGTGGATCCAAAAAGTATTCGTACACTACATTTCAAGGAAATTTACCTAATCCTGAAATTCTTATTTCAATGAAAATTTGCATGTATATAGAGCATAATGGGTGGTTATACATGGAGCAATTTTTCTTCTCGACGGGAATCTTTTTTGAGAGGTTAAAAGTTAGCCTCCAAGTTTTAACGATTCTTCACGTTTTGAATACAACTTTTTCTGGAATCTTTTTCTATGACTGAGTGATAGAAGATTAAAAATTGAACATCTTTTATCCGAAAGGTTTTGCTTTATCACACACAATTACAAAATTATATTTAAAATACGAGCGTATACAACTCACACCTTTACAATTAAATAGTGTTTTTGACCTAAGCAAACCTTACAATTTTTCAACGGTACAAAACCAAGATTAAAATTTTTAAAAAATTCTTCATTTTACAATATGAACATCCACCTAATGGCTTCAACGGAAATTTCAGCATGGAACGTGTTCGCCCCACGCGGCAGGGAACTTGTTAAGCAGAGCAGAATATCTATCTTAACCAATTAAACGCAACGCACGAACAAGTTGAGAAGAAGAAAGGTAGCGGCGATCTAGAGTGGGATCTAGAAAGCAATGAGCCGTGAGTGCCCTTGACAGTGGTCACATCACGGCTTCCTCGTACCCGCGAAATCGTACCGGGCCTATGGAGACGTGAAAGGATCTAGGATCGAGTACGAGCTGCCTCTACTTCTCGCTCGATTACGCGGTAGTCAGCAGACCGATCGGTGGACCCTTTCCTCGCCAGGATTTCTGTTCAACGATCCGTTTTATGAGTCAGCTTGACTGCCTTCATGGAAGGGACCGAAGCAGCAGATTCGCGGCTTCATGGCATCGTTGGTTCCGGAATACCATAGAGAGAGAGATAAAAGTCGGCGACCAGCAGCGAAGGGGGGTGGAGACCGCGGGGATCGATCGGTTCGAACGATCGCCAAAGAAATTATTGCGGCTTCGTTCCGGCCTGATAAACGACCCCTACACACCGTCGTTTTAAGGTTTATGTTTTTTCCATTTTTTCGACCCCCTTTTCCTTTTCTCTATTTAGGAAACTAGACCGTCCAGAGACTGAGCAGGATGAGCTTGTGGTGACACGGAACCTCTGCGGGGGTGTTCTAAGGGGCTGCATCAAACACTTTAAGGGGGTATTCTAGTCTAGAACCTTCAAAAAATCAATTTTTTTTTTTATTTCATTTTCTGAAAGTATATGCCTTTGAAAATATTTGTACCAGTGGATATTGTTGGATTTGAAAAATTGATGAAGTTATAAGCGTTTATTTTGCACGGTTCTGCAATAGCAGGTATATTCGTATGAAATATTTTATATGCGTTTTTTTCGAAACCACATTTTTCAAAATAGCTGCCATGATATCTCAAGATCTAGTTGACCGATTACGACCAAATTTGGAGGGTACCTTCAGCACATGTGTCTCTATCGTCCGTACCAAAATTTTAAAAATCTAATGTTTTTAACTGTTTTTTTTTGGCACGCTAAATTTGAAAAAAAGCACAAAGAACCGATAACCTAACTTTAAAGTGCTGCCAAAAATTTTCTCTTCAATGTTTTTATACACTATTGGTACCCACGATAGTCACGTTCATACTGAACATAATGGATGTTTGTTTGTCCATTTGAAAGAAGAAGAACTGCCGAAATCGTGGCAACCATGCAGGCATGTTCAATTGAAGGGGCACTACTAAACTAGCTGTATCTTCGACAATTATAAATATTTTTTCATGAAAAAAATACTGTATACTTCTTAAATATAGATCAAGACCATGCCACAAATCCCGACACAATGTCTTTATGGTTAAAAAAAAAAAAAAAAATCCCAAATAGCACCTAAAAAATTGATCTCTAGACTAGAATACCCCCTTAAAGCAGGGCCTGAACATCGGCTCGTCATTAGGCCCAAACGGTCAGCCGATCGTCATTACCACGGGTGTTTGATTGCAGCCTCATTAGAATCCGGGAAACACTTGCAGAGAGTCCCTTCCATGTCACCACATTTTCCCCTTCTAGACGCGTTCAGCGAATATAAAACTCAAACTTCCCTGGACGCGACACAGTATAATCAATCGCAGTATAGCAATCTCAGTATATCAGTATAGCAGTCTCAGCTGCAATATATCAGCATCTCAGTGTATCAGTATAACACAATCCAGATCAACCTTGAACCGTGCAACAAATAAACATACACTACAAGCTAATGGAAATAACAGTTGCAGGGGTAAAAGTGAAACGACGTAATAAAGACGTTATTGAGAGGAATATCTCTGTATCGAGGAACATTTCTAAGGATCGAAGGGAACTTGGAAACTCGGCTTTATGTTTTTTTATTCTCTTCTCAAGACTCGACACGGTTCACTGCTAATCTGCAGTGGCTTATGTTTCATGCAGTGAAACTCGTTGTAAACTTTTGAAGCATCTCGTAAAAATTTGCATGATCAACGATTTTGTGCTCCACTTACAGGTGGCACAGATACACCGAGGAGCATAACTACAGCACCATCCCCATTTTTAGTGTTTCGGAACTTATGAGTGGGAATGAAAAAATATCAAACGTATGAGGTGAAAGGGTATGGTAAATAATATTAGGTGTACAAGTTAATTTTAATCTTTCATTTTTCGATGTTGAAAAAGGTTATTTACAGTTTGAATATCGTAATGGTATTTTTGGAGTCTTATAGCGTAGACATCTAGCTTTTCAATACGTTAGAAGACTGCTTTATTCAGTGAACACAATCTAGGTGAACAATAGTTTAAACGATGGCGTGCAGCAAAGAGCACATTTGTCATTTTGTGCCCTTGACTTCAAACAGTGAAGAAGCTGAATAGAAATGGAAAAACTGTTCTTTCTTAGTTTTACTTTCGTTTGGACTACGATCGAATTCCTGAACAAATTTGCATCCCGAAAAATCCACGGTTATCGAACAAACGGATTCATCCGCGAATCGACGCATATTGTGTGTTCGCCCGATTACTCATACGCGAATTCATACGCGATCCCTTTTCCGATTGCGACGCCCATCGATGGATCTATGCTAATGGAAATCATTAATGCGTTCACGAGGATCCTAATCGGTAGAAATAATCTCGGGGCGGGATCGCGAAATTAAAATGCACAGGCGCACAGGTGGGCACATCGCGTGTCACCCTGATGGTTCACCCGACCGAAATATGCGTACGCGGTGTTACGTCATCGGAAGGTAGGACCACACGGTATTTCCGGATTGTATTGGGTTGTTCGGAAAGTAATTTCGTTTCTTCCTAACGCAGGGCTTAATCGTATTTTTTCATAGTCAACTTCGCACTTAACCCTTTGACTGCGGAGCGCTCTTGGACGAATCCATCAATATGGACGGCGAGTTTTTCGCTTGTCAGTCGCTGTGACTTGTCCACTGACTAGTGACCAAAACAGTACCCGGAAATTTGATAACATTCTTAGGGTTTAAAAAATAATAATGGCAAATAATAATAGCATATTTAATTGCTAGGTTGCATAGGACAATAAATTCCATGTTGAATTAATCGGTAAAATAGTAATAAAGGTGTTATAGTAACAAAATACAGAGGGCGTATATTTACGCCTTTCGTATATATTGATGGATTTGTGAGGGCGTATATATACGCCTTTCGCAGTCAAAGGGTTAAGCCGCATGGTCATTATATATTTTGACAGCATATATACAGTAGCGAAAAAAAGTTTAAGGCCAAAGGGTGAAAGAAAACAAATAAATTAATTAATAAGAAATAGCACGATAAATAAAAATTGTATCTCATGCTAATCAATAAATAGTGTTCTACTATGATGACGATAAAAATAAGTATATGAACAATATTTGCATATTTTGAGAGAGTTTCTAAATTTTCTTTACTGCAGATTTGAAAATCTGAACAGAATTGGAGTTCAGAACTTTCGAAGGCTAGAGAATTTACTGTGTAAAACTGGGCATACCAAATTATGAACCGAACACTAACAAACAAATTGATACTTCCTAAAAATCCCTCTCAGCTCCTTATCACAGTTGTCATGGCTAATCACTATTACACACACCTCCCAGTAATAGGACTAAGTATAGTTCAAAAGTAGATATTTAAGTATTTGCAAAGAGATTTATGTATTCTATTGGTAGGCTAGGTTATTGTTTTTTTTTCTGTGATAAAATAATAACCAGAATAGGGTAGAATGAGGATAGAAAAATAGGATAAATGGGTAGGTTAGGTTAAGGTTAGATATTGCTAAATAATAAGAAAAGCGTAGCCGGAAGCCATCCAGAACCGAAAGGTACGGATTACATACAAATAAATAAATAAATAAACAATATTACATACACGTCCTTAAACAATCCTCATCGATCAACAACTGCTACTGATTACCAGATAACCTACCACCTTGGTCACGGCTACACACTGTCAAAACTACCGAAATCGTTAAGAAAAGTGTAGCCGGAAGCCATCCAGAACCGAAAGGTACGGATTATATACAAATAAATAAATAAATAAATAACAGATAATATACACACACCTCCCTAAAGCAATCCTCGTCGATCAACAACAGCTACTGATTACCAGATAACCTATCACCTTGGTCACGGCTACACACTGTCAAAACTACCGAAATCGTTAGAAAAGTGTAGCCGGAAGCCATCCAGAACCGAAAGGTACGGATTATATACAAATAAATAAATAAATAAATAATAGATGATATTACATACACCTCCCCTAAGCAATCCTCGTTGATCAACAACAGCTACTGATTACCAGATAACCTATCACCTTGATCACGGCTACACACTGCCAAAACTACCGAAATCGTTAAGAAAAGTGTAGCCGGAAGCCATCCAGAACCGAAAGGTACGGATTACATACAAATAAATAAATAAATAAACAATATTACATACACGTCCTTAAACAATCCTCATCGATCAACAACTGCTACTGATTACCAGATAACCTACCACCTTGGTCACGGCTACACACTGTCAAAACTACCGAAATCGTTAAGAAAAGTGTAGCCGGAAGCCATCCAGAACCGAAAGGTACGGATTATGTACAAATAAATAAATAAATAAATAATAGATGATATTACATACACCTCCCTAAGCAATCCTCGTTGATCAACAACTGCTACTGATTATCAGATAACCTATCACCTTGGTCACGGCTACACACTACCAAAACTGCCGAAATCATGCTGGAAATAATGAGTCCGGTAAACGACTTAAATCCCGTGGTGCATTAATGTAAATTCATGCGGAGCGGCTCTCTTAATCGGCTTCAAGTACACCTGCACGCACCATATGGTGTTTTCTATTCCAGGAGCAGTGTGTTGTTGGTTTGGATAGTGCATGTTCTATGGGGTAGAGGGGCTATGACCCCATCGTAGGTGAGCTCGGGAGCAACCTACGAACCCTCGAGTCCTCGATCATTATGTGCTGCCATCATGCCGCGGATTACGAGTTATATCATCATTACAAGGTAGAGTGGGTACTGTTCACCTGTGGTGATCCACGAAAAACAGCGACATATACTTAA
This sequence comes from Tetrapedia diversipes, assembly GCA_033822845.1. Classification (NCBI taxonomy): domain Eukaryota; kingdom Metazoa; phylum Arthropoda; class Insecta; order Hymenoptera; family Apidae; genus Tetrapedia; species Tetrapedia diversipes. Next base: position 137,059 of record JAOPTO010002016.1, on the reverse strand, counting down.
CAAGTTTGTATGTCTTTCCTTGCCAACTCCCATCAAGCATTACTCCCCCGACGACCATCGTCAATACTACAAGGACTAATATTGACAATGGTAACGATTAAGTTCGAGCAGGAACAAACTGGAAAATGTATATGTTCGTGTGACTGGAGTTTAATCGACTAGTTGCAATTAAACAGGGTCGTGTTAATTGGAAACAGCCTGATCGTGTAATTAAGCGAAGCGTATTGAGGGCAGTTTATCAAGTATTTGCATGTGATCCAGAGAGATTATTCGTTGAGCAACTCTGTAACCCAGATTTGGAATGTACTAAAATCTAGAACGCATCCATAGCGCCATTTCCGTCTCATTCTATTGGGTAGGAGGGAAAGTTCTGTCGTATTTTCCGTTTCCGTTAATTCATGCGGAACCCAAACACTTTGCTTCAACACAAACCCAAGAGATTTAATGTGATCTCCAACAATTGTACGATGAATGCCAAACTCTTCTGCAATTTCTCGACTTGTTAAATGTGGATTATTTTCCAACATGGATCGCAAAACATCATTATCGATCTTGGATGGTCGTCCAGATCGATCACTTTCTTGAAGGCTCAGATCCCCGGAACGAAATTTGCTAAACCATCTTCGACAAGTACGAACATTTACAATATCTTTTCCAAACACCGCACATAAATTTTTACATGCAACCGATGCGTTGCTTCCTTTTTGGAATTCATACAAAATGCAGTGTTGTAAATGCACTTTATCTACTGACATGTTTTTCACTTTAAATATCACAAGTAAATGATGAACGGTAAAAAAGGACTCCTTTTATATTATACAGCAGGTAAAAAAAAAAACAAAAAAAATTCCCAATGACTCACTAGCCAGATGTTTTTTTTATTTACAAGAAAAATTACCTGTCTGTTTAAAATACGACAAAACTTTCCCTCCAACCCAATAATTAAGAGTAAAAAGAAATTTGATAACATGTTAAGGAACTGATAAGATTTTATGCTGTTGTGTCTTCCTTTGTTTCTGTTCGCTGAACACATTTTTTCTCTAGGTTTAGAGGAATTTCTATTTCTGTCGATGCTACGCATCTCATTTTCTCTCTCTCTCTCCCTCTTTCTTTCCTGGTGGTTGAGAGGACGATTTGAAACTCGTGTCAAGATTTTAGAACACATTACCGAGCACGACAGTTTATTATCGCACATGTGGGTTTAGTCTGAGAGTTGTCTCCGATTTGATGAGCGAGTCGACAAAGAAGCTTTCCTGGCACGAACGGACTTCTGCTCACGAAGCCATCAGACAAGATGAGCTTCTTCTGGCCAAGAAGGCCTCGAGAAAGTACCAAAGAAATGATCCAGCTTTGACCTGCTAGGGTCCGATCAACCAGTTTTTACTTTCGTCCAGCGAGCATGCAAAATTTCACAAAAAGGAAATAAAAAATTCTCGTCGAAGGATTCAAAATAACAGAATTAACAGTCGACACCTGTAATTCACATATACAGTGGCTCCAAAAAGTATTCGTACACTGTATTACAAGGAAATTCATCTACTTCTGAAATTTTGATTTCAATGAAACTTTATGCGAGTACAGACAATGGTGTGTCCTGCGTGGAGCAATTTTTTTGGCGACAAAATATTTTTTAAGGGGGCTGATAACAAATCTCAAAGTTTCAGCGATTTTTCACACTGAATACAAGCTTTTCTGTGTTCTTTTTTTATAGCAGGGCGATAGAGGATTAAAAATTAAACATTTTCGATTTGAAAAATTTTGCTTCATCAAGTACCATTACAAAGTTATCTTTTAAAAATGAGAGAAAACTCAGAAACTGCAATGCTGGTTTCACCCCTTTAACACTAGAACTACCAAACCAGTCAAAATGACCAGTTGGTGATTATTCATAGTAACCTTATAAATTCACTGTAGTAAAGCTTCTAAAATTTATTATAATTTTCTGCAGAAGGTAAAAATGTAGATTTGTTTTCTATGTATCCGGTATTTTTTCCTGTAATTTTCAATTTGATTTCTTCCATGAAAATAAGTACACTTTAATTGTCGGTAGTTCTAGTGTTAAAATGGCATTTAGATGAAAAGAAGAGATTAATTCATACGTATACTATTACGATCTGCATACCCACAAAATTTTATTAAATACTTCTAACAGACTCAGAATTTCAGCGTTAAACGAATTTATTTGTGACATAGTGTATGAATACTTTTTGGAGCCACTGTGCTTGTCACTCCTCATGACAACAGCGTAACTCGTGCATGTCGAAAAAAAAAATTTAACCAAACTGCTTTAATTTAATCCAAATTTAATATTTAATGTTATTCAAAATCAGTGCAAACTTCTGAACAGAGTAGACCCAGAAAAAAGTGGGAAGTTGGAAAGAAGGTCCACTTTCAAATTTACATCAGAAAGGATCTTGTATGTGGATTAACGCGCATGGGAGGCGTTTCTAGAATAAGTCTTTAGAAATTCTGATCGTTGCCAGCGCGATAAATAACGAAAGTCCTACGGAGTGTATATCTTTCGAAAGATCAGGTTGGGATAATGAGAGGCAGAGGCTGACCTGCAGGTGTAGGATGGGGACCTGCTACCGGGCTACGCGTCATTGGCGTAGCCACCAAAAAATTGTTTCCTGCTCGGTTCGTTCGAGCGCCTCTCTCAGCCCCGACTATCCTAACGTCCCATTATCCCGTTTTTTCACCGGAAATTTTGATTTGCCACCGCTGCCATAAAAACGTCGTTCCTCAATATTCGATCCTCCATTATATCATTGAAGGAGCGGCACAAAAAGCACGAAACTATCTGCCAGCCGCTAAAGAAACCGGACAAAACGAGAACGAAAGGTGGTGGTGGGCAGCAAAAAAAAAAAAAAAAAAAAAAAAAAGTCCTGCGAACATTATTCAAAGGGAAAAGGATACGTTTTACAATGTACAGGGTGATATCAAGTTTTAAGCATATCCAACTGCATTAGGCTTATTTTTTTCCCCCTCCAGGCATGTTGTTAGCTTTAATGCTCTTCTGTTTTCGTTCGTCAATTTTCGATGGTTGGCGTTGATGTCTCGTAAACGTTCTTGTATTTTCTTAGGTTGGCAGGCACGAGATACGGTGGGGCTTTATCTCGGGATATACCTGTTTCCAACTGTTGTAAATTAATGATGTAGAAGTAGCTCAAGGCTATGGTGTAGACGCACGATGATGAAATCGTGGTGTATACACTGTGTATCATGAATATTGTTCAGTCGGGAAGATTTTATTGTTGAGGTTGTTAAGAACGGTGATAGAAGACAAATGCAATCGCACCACTATTTGTGAAACCGCATTGAATAACCGGTTCTTCGTTTATTCGATAATTTCCGAAGTCGATAAAATGGATTCAGTTATTAAGTATCCTTCTTTAATCCAACATCCGAGCATCCAGTACAAATTCCAGATGTTATGACAGCTATAGCGATTGACATAGACAATAAAATAAAGGCTTTCAAAGCGATTTCACGTTTTTGAACTCCTTTAACGACCGAGCTACCTGGGATAAACGACACAGGCCAGCAAGAATGTGTACACGGTGTGTGTACAGTTGCATCAGCAACTCATCCTCTGGTAACACGATCCGCCGTGAAATAGTATACCAGATTAATGAACAAAGATAACCAGGACGCAGAACACACATGCATACCGATTCCAGAACTCGGAGACCGTAACTCGAAGTTTGTTTAATTGAAACGTTCCATTTCATGAGAACCATCCTAAAATTTGTAGCGCTTCTGATTCATGGATACGAACTGTTCAACTTCGATGAAATTGAACGAACCAAATAAATAGCTATGATAAGTGTTCTAACGCAAACGAACATCATTTTCAATGAGCTTTAAATTGATCAAGCATTAGGAAACTCTTTCAGCCTTTGCTCCTCACTTTTGACCACTGTCATCACCACTATCATTAACACTTCGACCGCCATGTTGGTCACATATGACTGGCAACGGTTTCTCTCGTGACGTCACGGTGGTCATTGGTGACCGGTTACCTTTCAACTGTTTACAATTGTAAAAAACTAAACGAAAAATTGAAAGTTAGCGTATTTGAATATGACTGATATACAGGGTGTTCGGACAGCCCTGGGCTTAAATTGAAAGAGTAACTCCCTGAGACATTCTAAGACGAAAATCAAGAGTAACGATTTTGCGTTTCAGGCTTTGTTTACGAGTTATAACTAGTTAAAGATATCGTTTAATCCGGACCGTTCGACTCTTGAGAGCGGGTAACCGAGCAACTCGGTCGGTAACGTCGCTGAGTCCACAGTGATGCTCAAGCGTCGAACGGTCCGGATTAAACGATATCTTTAACTAGTTATAACTCGTAACCAAAGCCTCAAACGCAAAATCGTTACTCTTGATTTTCGTCTTAGAATGTCTCAGGGAGTTACTCTTTCAATTTAAGCCCAGGGCTGTCCGAACACCCTGTATAGAAGATACTTTGAAATAAAAAGTGCCCTATTAACCCTTTTAGTGCCAAGCGAAAATCGATGATATGCGAAGATAACCGCACGAATTTGACGAATTTACTGTAGCTTCGGAAAAAGCTCATAAAAATCAAACTAAGAATGATATTAAAAAAATTCAGAATGCAGGATATTGGGGGAAGAAAGGGAGAATAATGTGACGTCAATTGTTTTGCAATGCTTATTGAAAATCATATGAATAACAGTAATATAAACTATGATGAAAAACATAGAAATAAGTTTGTCTTTTTCAAATAGTATTTTCAGTAATCAGCTGTTTGACAACTATTATAAACATAAAGATTGCGATTACGGTCCAAAGAAACAGTTGTTAGGACCACAGTTCCTTGACTCGTTTCTACTTTATTGCTCCAACATATTATACAAAACCTCGGCACTAATTATGAGTATACCTAAGAGTACACATAAGGATATAACAAAAAGTTGAATCCAAATGTTTTTTTTTTTCAATTGTATTGCATGGAATTTAAACCATTTTAGTGTTTTGTACAATTATTTTGGGTACATGTTTCTCATGATGCGTATAAAGAGACACCGATGCATGAACGACGATACATCGTCGTTTGGCACTAAAAGGGTTAAACAATTAAAATTTTTTATTAGAACATCAATAAAAAGATGATTTTTATTTTGCCATTATATGCTTTGAATTATAAGAATAATGCCGTGGTGTGCTGGGCCAAACATATGATTTTGGCGTGGCAGTCAAACTGTTAAAGATACCATAATGTCTACGACCACCAGTTAGATGCACTTAATTATTTTCTCGATAAATACATCTGTCGCCATTGAATACCATCGAAATCGACAAATTCACTTCCAAAGCCAGCAGAAACAGCAGCATTCTATCTCATGACCAGGAGATCACGATTTACAGTCCAATCGTTAGCGGTATTCGAATAAATTTCCTTGGGGTTCTGGTTCCGGTGTGCGTGGATAGAGGAAGAGAGAGAGGAAAATAAATTTTCGGAATCGGCGACGTTCGTTGCGATGTGGAGGAAAATCGAGCTCAGCTAATTGCAACTCGGGGTCAGACAGTTCCTCGTGCCAGCTAGAAAATCCCCGTTCGCATTCCACGTGGACGGAGGCGTTCATGACAAGGAACGGCCGGAAGCCCATCGACCGATGCCGGAATGTAATTTCGTCTTGGCTGAAATTCTGCCACGAGACGTAGCCCGCCTTATTGGCCCTTATGCGACTCGTCGACTGCTGCTGCACCTATAAAACTCGCTTTCGAACATTATTGTGTATCCTACCACCAAAACGTCCTGCTTTAGTATACAGGGTGCTCGCTGTAACTAGTGATGGAGCCAATCCAAGCGTTAACCCTTTGCCGAGCCATTTAGCTCGACGAAATCTGGGCCCAACCCAGAAGGGGTTTCTTCTGGGTAGAAGATTTCGAATTTTTTTATTGTATCCTTCCCTATCAAACTGTTTTTACTTTGTCAGACTCGTGATGTTCACGTTTAGCTCACAGTTGGTTCTACGAGTCAGACTGGTGATGTTCATGCGTGGATTAATATTGTTATCACGGGTCAGACTTGTCAAAGTACGTCAAGTGGTTAATAGAACGCCATAGTATCAGTACAAGTGAAACACAGCAAGACACATTGTGTATCCTACCACCAAAACGTCCTGCTTTAGTATACAGGGTACTCGCTGTAACTAGTGATGGAGCCAATCCAAACGTTAACCTTTTGCCGTGCCATTTAGCTCGACTAAATCTGGACCCAATCTAGAAGGGGTTTCTTCTGGGTAGAAGATTTCGAATTTTTTCATTATATCCTTCCCTATCAAACTGTTTTTGCTTTGTATGGCGCTATCTTCATTCTACGAATCAGACTAGACTGGTGGTGTTCACGTTTGGCTCACAGTTAGTTCTATGAGTCTGACTCGTGATGTTCATGCTTGGTTTAATATTGTTAACACGAGTCAGATTGTTCAAGTACGTCAAAGGGTTAATAGAACGTTATAGTATCAGTACAAGTGAAACACAGCAAGACACATTAGATGCTCATTGTAACTAGTGATGGAGCCAATCCAAGCATTAACCCTTTGCCGTGCCATTTAGCTCGACAAAATCTGGACCCAACCCAGAAGGGGTTTCTTCTGGGTAGAAGATTTCGAATTTTTTCGTTATATCCTTCCCTATCAAACTGTTTTTGCTTTGTTTAGCGCTACGAGTCAGACTCGTGATGTTCACGTTTGGCTCACAGTTGGTTCTACGAGTCTGACTCGTGATGTTCATACTTGGTTTAATATTGTTATCACGAGTCAGATTGTTAAAGTACGTCAAAGGGTTAATAGAACGTTATGGTATCAAAACAAGTGAAACACAGCAACACATTTACCGTTATTTCACGCAGTATTGACGTAATATAAAACTTTGAAGTACACCTAAACATATCACGGAAGCCAATAAACAAATACCTTTGAAGTCTCCCTTCACCAATTTACCTTGCATACCAAACAACTTTAGTAAGATTACTCTTCGTGTACCTTCAACTTGATATTTCATCGAATCCAATTAAAAAGGACACCCTGTATCCTTAAGCTACGACTACGGGGTTCTGTTCCTCTTGTAGATAACGTGCGAGTTAGACGGAGAAAGGGGGGAAAAAGAGTGAAACAGGGAAACCAATGAGAAAGATGAGGAAATTCGAGGGGTGGTTTATGAGAATCTTCGAAATGTTTCCCTCGTGTTCCCGTGAGATATTGAAAATTTATTGCGGTAACCGTGTGCAGACCGTCACAGGTGTCCGGGCGAGATTGAAGAGTTGCTTTGATAATAAGAGGCCGAGATTTGTTGGAAGGTTAAGAGAATGGCGAACTTCTTTGAGGTACTGCAGCTTGGTAAATTATATAGGTGGATTGAATTCCGTTATGCAAGATTAAACGCAGGTATAATGATCCAATTAGGACGTACAAGGAGATACCTCATTTAACTGTATTACTTAGATTATCCTTTATTCCCTGGGTGTGTGCTGAGCGATGCACGATGAACTTTTCTGATCTAATTAAAATTTTTCATATATTGGATCAAATGCGTAATACAGAACTAAGATATTGGTTAGGATAAAACGACTATCGTAAGAAAAGAATAGTAGAAGTAAATGATTTAAACGTGAGGATCGATAAATTACGAAGATTTAATTTTTTATACTGTACTGGGTGTTGTAAAGTAAAAATATGTATGATGTTTTCTTTTTGCGCTTCTTTTTTTCGAAAAAATCGGCTTTAAATATTAATACATCTAGTACATCTGCAAAGTAAAACCGTGTACTAGCTACAGTGGGAAATATTTTGATCAATTTTTGCAGTAACAAAGCACAACATGCATGAATTCATTGCATAAAAGTGCATATTTATGAAATTCGTTAAGTTAACGCTATTCCTACCGGTCAAATTACCGTTTTTAAAATTTCAATTAGAATTTCACATATACAACGTAATCGAACCGCCTTTAAATCTTAGACATTTCCTCAAACAAACCTATAATACATTTTTCAATGTTCACTTCTTTTTTTATTATTTAATTCTTGAGAAAAATTTGCAGTCTCTCTTACGTGGGAATATCGCAATAGGAACAGGTATACGTGAAGTGTCGATAGGAATAGTGTTAAACATTATCAAAATATGCATACACGAAGTAAACTTTAGAACTCGTCTCTACGAGAATGAAGCCTCGCACGGAAAAACATTGTACATTTGCAATTTCAACATCCACAATATGAAGCATCCCGTATAATCGCATTAGATCACACGACAATCCTTGAACTTCAGCAAGTTTGTCACGGGGGTCACACCAATTGCCAACGGAGCCACATTTGTGGGTCGAGATTGGTCCTGCAGCCAGATACAGACGCGTGTGTGGACGCACACCGGTGCCAGCGAGTCATGAAAACAAGTTTTCTGCGCGTTGAATTTCAGGGTGAATCAAGAGCGACGACCCCCGATGGCGACCTTTTAAGCGGCGTGCACAAATGTGGTGGAGGTTGCACACGATTGTTTGACCGCGTCGTCTGGTCATTTCATCAGGCTAGCCGGGGACCGTGATGACGGCCCACGATGATGACTTTGATTCGCAAACACGCACCCCAATTACACCGGGGCTCGGTAGCTATCCGCGGCCCGGACGCCCGCTCGCTAGCTGACCGTGCATTAGCTGCACCAACAATGCATTATTCAGCGCATACACGTTCTGTTGACGTATTTGCCTGTTTCGTAATATGATTGCCGCGATATTATTCCCTGTGTACGTGCATCGCACTCGCCGTGCTCCACCCATAGACGTGTAAGTTACCGTTTTACAGCGATTGGAACGACAAATATTAATCAGACCACCACTCGTTGGAACTCGCGTTTCACGTGCTTGCAGTAGGCGATTCTCGTTTGCATAGATGAGAAAGCATCGCGAAGGATCGATTCACCTCTTTCGTTGCGTGATTCGTGGTTACGGATTGTCAGTTGGTGCAATACGGCGAGGACGCGAAATTGGTTAGACATTGAAGTTCACAGCACGAAACAGGAAAGGAAAACGAAAGATAAAATAGATGGAACATTGGAGGGAAGGTGTTTCATCTGCATTCTGCTAGTAATGTTGCTCGCAAGTGAATGAGATCTAGAAATCTCTTAATTTTAAACATGGGACATCTAACATTTGAACAGCAACACGGAATCTTAGGCAAAAGAAGAGCTAAGATGAAAAAGTGAATAGTAAATAAGCTTCCAACGAACTAGCTGAATTTACCCCGTAGACATATTTATCAACAATAAACTAATCTAACATTCCCGTTTAAGTAAATCCTGCTAGTAATGTTGCTCACAAGTGAATGAGGTCTAGGAACCTTTTAACTTTAACCATGGGACACCTAACCTCTTAATTTTAAACATGGAACACTTAACTTCTTAATTTTAACTATGGGTCACCTAACCAATTAATTTTAAACATGGAACACCTAACCTCTTAATTTTAATCATGGGACACCTAACCTCTTAATTTTAACCATGGGACACCTAACCTCTTAATTTTAATCATGGGACACCTAACCTCTTAATTTTAACCATGGGACACCTAACCTCTTAATTTTAACCATGGGACACCTAACCTCTTAATTTTAAACATAGAACACCTAACCTCTTAATTTTAACCATGGGACAACCTAACCTCTTAATTTTAAACATGGGACACCTAACCTCTTAATTTTAAACATAGGACACCTAATCTCTTAATTTTAACCATGGGACACTTAACATTTGAACAGCACCATGGAATCTTAGACAAAAGAAGAGCTAAGATGAAAAACTGAATAGTAAATGAGTTTCTAACGAACTACCTGAACTTACCCCATAGACGCGTTTATCAACAGTAAACTAATTTAACATTCCCGTTTAAGGTATCGATTAAGCACTTGTCTGCACTTTCGTCAGCAACCATATACGTAACCGTGAGAAAATCATGGCTGAAACGGTTCGGACGTCGCACCGCTCGAAAACGATCACTGACAGAATATCTATAATGCGTCCCGTGCATCGAAAGAGCAAGTGCGAAAGATTCGCGTTTTGCACGTATCCCATCCGTGACCGTCCTACCGATGCACATGCCTCTATTGTATTTTTGCTGCATGCGCCGTTTAGCTTGCTATTCTTGGCTGAACTTCCGCGTACCTGCCTTGATTGACACGGTGGAGGCGAGCAGCCTATCTTCTACAACAGCACGCGCGTACACCTACCGTAAACGGCAGCTTTTGTGGATCGACGATCGGGTCTGGCTCCTTGTCTACGTCAACTAGAAACTAATTGATAGGGTGCCGCGATCACAAGGTACCGAAGGAACACGTGAAATTGAGTGAGAACAGTCAACAACTTGCCAGTTTTAACCCTTTACCGCATATGGGCCCATATATGGTATTGCAGTTTTGATTCAATGTTATTTCCAAATCAAGTATTATAAAATAATTCGAACTATTTTAATCCATCAAATGTATATTTAGCAATAATAAAACGCGAAAAAATTGTCTATGATTTTATGATATTTCGAAATAACCTCACTTTTGTGCAAATGGGTGAGAAAGCAGAATTCAGGTGCAAGTGGTTCATTTTCAGAAAACGATAACAGAGTAAAACGTAAGTACCTTTTTGGCAGAAAAAATATTTTCACGGAGTCGATATACTCATCTTTCTCGACGGATAATAATTTTCCCGCTTTTCAACTGTTTTATATACTTCACAACTAGTTTTTTTTTCAATTCCATATTTGGTCTCGTATGCACCAAAATATAGAACTTTTACATTATTTTTCTTTTAATATATCTTATTGATAATTAAATAAAGCTATTTCCACCGTGAAACAATTTTTTTTCAACGCCTTATTAATTCATGCAGTAAAGGGTTAAGTAACTTAGATGTACTGTCAGAAAAGAATACACGACGCAAGGTTATACAAAAAAAAAAAATATGTTCGTTCTCAATACCTCTTGAGCTCAAATGAAGTATTGGATAAGAAATTTGAAACGACTTAGTAATTGTATTGATACACAAAAGATATTCAGGTACACTTTCACGTTTTCACATTTCTGAGTTTATCACTTTCATAACGAATACAACATTAAACCGTGATAAGCAATATTGCTCGATATTGATTAAACGATAATTAATAGCTATCGATTCCATTTCACCGGTGCTCTCTGCAATCCAATATTTTTGTACCGCGAAACACTAAAAAGCTTCGTTAGCATCGCTGCTAACTAGTTTGAATTTCGATCATCATGCGGCCATCAAACATCTCCGATTGAAACGAATAACGCGGAACGGAACGTCAAAAAAAAAGGGATGAAAATATGAAAACTGCGAATCGTGCGTCGAACAGAATCCGCGTTGTTGCAGTACAGGTCGGTCGAAACGCAACGATTCCGGTTAATACGATCCAAAATCGAATTACCGGTATCGGGGGCTCGCGACCGGGGACTCGATAGTTTGCTCGAGTTTTCATTTTCCCGGTAATTACTTTAGAGCGCTCGCAGATGAAACGAAAGCATCGAGAGGGGTGGCGAGGAGAGGGTAGACGGTCGAAAATATCGGAGAGGTCCATGGGGGGGAGGATACGAATTTAGCCGAGGGTATGAAATTCCCACGAGCGAGCGAGAATCTGTTGCGATACAGGTAAATAAATGCAAAAACCGGCAGGCATCGAAATATGGACGCATTGGAATGGGCCCGGCCGCAAATATTTGCGTTGCAGAGTGCCGTTCGTGATAATAACAAAGGAAAATAGAGCGCGGAACGAGCTACAAGCTCGCGCTGGTTATGCATTTGCGTGACACGCCGAGAATACGCCCTTCCGATTAAAGTTCACCGTGTTTGCATGTGTTTTCAGCATTGTTCAACGGCCCGCCATCCGATTATGAACTAAATTCATTGCTACGCTGCACGCGACATCAAGAAAACATACTGTTTTCTCAGGCCAACCGGTTTTTGTTGTTGCTCAACGCTCAAATATTTCCAGACAGATTCTTCGGGAATCAGATAACAAATAGAGAGTATACACTTTTTTTAACACTAGATTTACGGACATTTCTTGTGCATCTATTTCAAATATACATGCACTAAGGAATAAGGTACAGTGGCTTCAAAAAGTATTCGTACACTATGTCATAAATAAATTCGTTTAACCCTGAAATTTCGAGTCTGACAGAAGTATTTGATAAAACTTTGTGGGTATGTAGATCGTAATAGTATACGTATGAATTAATCTCTTCTTTTCATCTAAATGCCATTTTAACACTAGAACTACCGACAATTAAAGTGTACTTATTTTCATGGAAGAAATCAAATTGAAAATTACAGGAAAAAATACCGGATACATAGAAAACAAATCTACATTTTTACCTTCTGCAGAAAATCATAATAAATTTTAGAAGCTTTACCGCAGTGAATTTATAAGGTTACTATGAATAATCACCAACTGGTCATTTTGACTGGTTTGGTAGTTCTAGTGTTAAAGGGTTGAAACCAGCATTGCAGTTTCTGAGCTTTCTCTCATTTTTAAAAAATAACTTTGTAACGGTACTCGATGAAGCAAAACCTTTCAAATAGAAAATGTTTAATTTTTAATACCCTATCGCCCTGCCATAAAAAAAAGAACACAGAAAAGCTTGTACTCAAAGCGTGAAAAATCGCTGAAACTTTGAGATTCGTTATCAGCCCCCTTAAAAGATATTTTGCCGCCAAAAAAATTACTCCACGCAGGACACACCATGCTCTGTACACGCATAAAGTTTCATTGAAATCAGAATTTCAGAAGTAGATGAATTTCCTTATAATACAGT
>JAOPTO010002016.1:0-124195 GCA_033822845.1 Tetrapedia diversipes | reverse complement strand
ACTCTTTCAGATCCAAGACAAAATCCGATTGCTATTCATGAAAGCCAATTAACATCCTAAACCGTTATCCTCCACCGTGCATTGCCCCTTTGCAGCAGAACACAGAGTTTCCTAGTAATTAACGCATCTCGAAGTCGGGTTTCCATTCTCGTTGCTCGTGGTGGTGGTCGTGCGCGGTCGATTTAAATTAATAAAGCTAATCGAGCCATAATCTATCGGGTGGAGAACGCCTAAAGCAGCAAAGTGCGCTGGCCCATTGTTGATGGTACGCTTCAAAATATGCAAATGAACAGGGGATGAAAGCGGCCCGACGCGTTGCCCGGCCGTCATCACTCAGTCGTGCGACGTCACCGACGCTGCCGCCCCCTGTGTACGTGTGTGGGTGCTCGCGCGTGGACACGCCGGTGATAATGAAAATACCACGATGCCAGCGGGCTCTCGACGATCATTACGGTCATCAGCGAGATGACCGGCTCGATAGTCGATCAATTAAATGACCCTGCCCGGCTGCGAGCCAAATCGATGGCTGGACCATGGGCTGACCGGCACAAAGAGGGCTTGCGATCGCAAACGAGTTCTGTGGGATTGGGAAACGTTTCGCGTTCGCCAGACTGGATGACGCGGAGACGCACGCTATAAGCAATCTGTTCGCAAGTTACCGCCACACGTACGAGGGCAGGACTCATTATCTCTGATCACTTGTAAATCATCTTCGTATAAATATTAATGTTTCCCAACGATGAATGAAACGAATCGGAATCGCTGGGCTTAACACTAGGTTTACTAGGTACCTAAACCTAGGTACACTAGGTTTTAACAGGTTTACGGGCGTTTCTTATATACCTATCTCTACAAGCACCCCGTCAAATTGACGGATAAACGAAAATACGTGTCTTCTTTAACACTATTCCTACCACAACCGGTCAAATGACCGTTCTTAAAATTTCGATTAGAATTTCATACATACAATGTAATTGAATCGCCTTTAAACTTTAGACTTTTCCTCAGATATACGTATAATACATTTTTCAATATTCACTTCTTTTTTCATTGTTTACTTTCTGAGAAAAATTTGTAGTCTGTCTTACGTGGGAATGTCGCGGTAGGAATAGGTGTACGTGAAGTGTCGGTAGGAATAGTGTTAAAAACTCGATTTATTCATATTAAATTTGAATTGATCAATATTAGGTTTCATATATCATATATCAACACTAGGTTTTTATACATTTGTTCCATATTTCAGATATCAGCGCATTTTATTTACTTATAATCTTTCGGATCGTTGATCTTTTGTCGAAGCGTATGAATCTCAGAATTTCGCTTTAGTTTATATTATTGAGACGAGATTGAGATAACGAATTGGAAGAGGAGAAAGTAAAGACTTTACTTTCATTCTAATATTTATTATTGGATGAACGATTTGACGAACAAAGCGAACATATAAGGATTGTTTATGAAATAAGCTACTCCCGTCAATTCGACGGGTTTCGTAGAAATGGATATACTGCATCGAAATTTCAAAAACTAGAAAGCTTAGGAAAAGAAAAAGTTGTGTGTATAATTTCTTTGGACGAAATGATTAATTTACGATGCAAAATGGTTTAAATGACTGCGACAGTTATTGAAATATTTCATTTCGAAGTTTGAAATCCGTCAAATCGACGGGCCCCGTAAACCTAAAGTTAACACTATTCCTACCGACATTCTCACGTAAGACAGATTACAAATTTTTCTCAAAAAGTAAACAATGAAAAAAGAAGTGAATATTGAAAAATGTATTATACGTATATTTGAGGCAAAGTCTAAAGTTTAAAGGCGATTCAATTATGTTGTATATATAAAATTCTAATCACAATTTAAAAAACGGTCATTTGACCGGTCATGGTAGGAATAGTCTTGAGAACAATTATTCTATTAATCCAACCACAAGGAAACGAGCCATATCACAAAAAAAAAACGAAAATACAGATTTTAGGGGAAAAATACCCATACCGTGACAGTCAACGTTGTTGAAACCGAACACAACTCAGTAAAATGTCTAGAGAATTAACACTATTTCTACCGACACTTCACGTGTACCTATTCCAACCGCGACATTCCCACGTAAGACAAGCTACAAATTTTTCTCAAAAAGTAAACAATGAAAAAAGAAGTGAATATTGACAAATGTATTATACGTGTTGAATTGAAATTAACCAAAGTCGCGGAGATGCGCTAAATGCTACGCGTGTTAGGGATGGGCAGCAAGGGTACTTGGATTAAATAAGAACAACTCGAGGTCCGCTTTCTATAAATTCCTCTGAATGACTCACTTTATTCTTTCCTGCTTGTCCTTACACTCCTAGGTTCGGGGGTCGGTCCGAAAATTACCTGCCCCCGACCGGTACACCTTTAGGTGGGGAGGTACAAATTGAATAATGCTTTTTCCCAAATCCGACAATACGTATATTCGAGGAAATGTCTAAAGTTTAAAGGCGATTCAATTATGTTGTATATATAAAATTCTAATCACAATTTTAAAAACGGTCATTTGACCGGTCATGGTAGGAATAGTGTTAAGTAGTATCAACGATCGAACGATGTTTTTCCCTAAACAGCTTCCTTCGCAACGCTTAAAACACAAATTACTGTTATCCCGTATTATCCGAACGTAGATTGCACGAGTTTTTCCAAATCCTCGCGCTAGCAGCAAGTCCCATTTCGCTAGTAATACGGCACTTATTTGGACCGAGGTAGCGCCGCGATTCCACCTTTCTCCCTCATTATAACCGTCCTCTTCCAACCGACCATCGCCTCCCGATGATGATATTCTTTCGACTAGATGTTTTTACCCGGAACATGCCGAGGAGAATTATTCCCGTGCCCGAACATGATCAAACCACAACGAACATCCTGCACGGTGTATCCGCTGGACTGCCTGATTTTTATTTAACGACTGGTTGTGAAACCGTGTTGAGCGACGATAAATTGCCGAGCTGAACGTCGAGCTTCCAGTAAATAATGCTTCTCCGAACGGTTTCCATTACGGCTGGCCGGCGCGCGCGGGCGCGTAGAAACAACGCACACTTTTTCGGTGCACATTATTACACTCTCTCGAAGCCATCAGGGATCCTAGGCCATCGGGGCCAATTGTAAAAACAGGCAATAAGGGGCCGGACACTGCTATCGCTCGTTTCTATGCAACTTCTTCGGTATTACCTTGAAATACGAGCGAGTCGAGGCAGAGAAGGCGAACCGAGCTGTGTTGCAACCACGATTGTAACGGGCCACGTGGCCTCCTCGTCGTAAATATTACACCCGGTAGGCAAACGGTTCGCCTTCCTTCCGCGAATTCGACCAGCGAATAGCGGCTCGTAACCGCGAATTCGTGGCCCAACCGTCGTGGCGCCCGTTTCCACTTCTTCTCCGTCTTTTTGTCGGACACGATACTTCTTAGCAAGCATTGGATTGGCAAAGTTTGATGGGGAGGAGGGGTAACTAAGTTGCTTTGTATGGGACAATTAAACTTCTTTGGTAAGTGTTTCAATTATTGTTAATTTTAATTTAGCTTTATTTTATTTTTGTTAATCAAATTTTTATATAAAGAATAAGCGAGGTGAGAAAATAAGGAGGATGTAAAGGAACGGAACTCTCTTGTAATCCCATAGGGAAAACAATAAAGTTATCTTATAAGTGTTTCAATTATTGCTACTATGATACATGTTTTGTCGTGGAAATAAGTTATGCTGGAGATTTATAGAGTGTATAATTTTCCTGTCAAAAAATTACGAACACATTGTTACATTAATTTTCTTGCCTAAATCAATTCCATGCAGTGCTTCCATTCTTCCGTTCGAAACATATCGTAGAGAACATGAGTTAACACTTTGCCGGCCGCACATTTATCGAATCACGCAGATTCTATCGCTCGTCAACGGTGATATATATAAAAATGAATGTGCGTCTGTCTGTCTGTCTGTACTCGGTAGATTCAAAAACCATACATCCAATCGCCGTGAAAATTTGTGAAATTATTAGGTATATCCCCGGGAAGGTTTTTGAAAATTTTTCTTTAAATCAGAGTTTGGGTTCTAGGTGCTCCCGAACAAATATCCCAAAAATATCAAAATAACATTTAATTAGTAATTATTAAAAATGAATAATCTTGAGAATCTTTTTCCTAGAATAATAGTAATTGTTCTGGCAAATTTTGCTCATGGAGCTAGAAACCCGTCAAATTGAAAGCGTTAAGATAACTGTTACACCATTCTTGTTGCATAGTCTTATATTTTTAAATTATACAGATATCGAAATGAAGCATCATCGCTGGCGAAAAGAAGTCACACGTACGTGACAGCGGCCGACAAAGTGTTAACCCTTTGCACTCGAAAGGTGACCGTTAGTCGTTTAATGATAATCTCTTCAAAAATTTTCAAATTCGAAATATTTACCAAGATTTGCCTATATTAACACTTAGCCGATCGAATGGGAAGATCTCCCATTTTTTCCTTGACAAAGCAGTGCCATTGATTCCATTTACTTTTGTTATCAGTTAGTCCTAAGCTGATGTTGAATTTATTAAAGATTGCATTTTAGAAAATTTATAAACAGTAACAGTTCAAGACTAACTAATAATAAAAGCAAACAGAATCAATTGCGGAGCTCTATTGAGGACAATATGGGAGATCTCCCCATTCGATCGGCTAAGTGTTAACCTTTGCACTTGAGAGGTGACTTGTAGTCCTTTAACGATACTAACTTCAAAAATTGTCAAATTCCAAATATTTATTACGATTCACGTGTATTAAACTTCATTTAATTTTGTTAAGTCGTATATTAAAATTTACATATACGACTATTTAACGTCCGGGTCTGAACTAAAGTCTGAAAATTTGCGAAACTATCATATGCTAGGATTACGATGTCCCATAAGAAGGGATAGCCCAGTGCAAAGGGTTAATACCTTACATCTCATATTTTTATTAAACAGCCTCGTCACAGTTCTATTTATACGAACAACCTTTCCATGTTCAACAAACAAACACTTGCCCCCTTTTATGCATCCTCAAACTATCATCACCCACATACTTTAGTTCTCGTTCACGTGAAAAGCTGAAGAAACAGAAATTTCCTTGAGGAAATCCTTCAGGACAGGAAATCATCGGTCTGGCGACGGTTATCACGGTGACGATCATCGTAATCCATTCGACCGTGCGTTCGAAGGGCGTTTATCGCGATCGTTCGCCGCCAACGTCTAGCGACGCGTCGTGGCGCAGGATATAGGCGCAATTACCGGCGCGCACGGGGATTTATTCAGACGACAAGGAAGGCCAATTCGTGTAGAAGGGAGAAACGTGTTCCGTGAAAATCGTCAGCTAGCGCTCGCTCGCTTCCTCGAGCAGTCTCCCACCGGAGCTTTATTGGGCTAATTTAAATAACGACGGGAAGGGGTGCTACCTTCGGCCCCTACCTCTGACTTTCTAACAGAGCAGCTTTCTATTCGGCAGGCCAAATATCTTGCCACGCTTTCATTTCCCTCGTTCGTCGATTCTTTCCGACCGCGGCAGTCGCGATGACTGAAGGGAGGATTTGCAGATCTGCGTCACGTCGGGTGTTCATCCTGAGCGAATGCAAATTAAGATTTCGCTAACCATTCAAGCTCATAGACACGTACGGAGTATTGGGCTTGCGAACCGCTTAGACTTGCATAATGCAATGCTTGCCTTTGTGGTAAGCTGTTACCGACAGATTGCTTTTCTTCGACTTTCGTCTGATGGGTGACTTCCACCCTTATTCACAACCCTCCTGTTTGACAACCTGATGCTTTTTACTCGGGCAGAAGTAAGAATCAGAAAAATTTAGGTTACTTCATTGTACAAAATCGGATTTAACACGTTGAACGCCCAGCGTAAATCGATGGAGTTTCTCCCAAGACCTAAACCCTATATAACTAAAATGTTATATTTACTTTATAATTTATTGTTACTTTATATCATATATACTTATCATAATTGTGTTACAAATAAAATTAGTATAAATTACCTCCAAAATCTTGTTTTAATTAGAAAAGTGTCAACCGTTTACAAGAAACATAGCCGTCACCCAGATATGGGTGGCGTGACGTTCAACGTGTTAACCCTTTGCACTCGACTGTCCCCTCTCATGGGACATCGTAATCCTAGCATATGATAGTTTCGCAAATTTTCAGACTTTAGTTAGTTTGTTTATTCGTCAGACTTGGAGGTTAAACAGTCATATATGTAAATTTTAGTATATCACTTAACTAACCTAAATGACATTTAATATAGGCCAATCTAAGTAAATATATGGAATTTGAAAATTTTTGAAGTTCGTATCATTAGACGAGTAACAGTCCACCTCTCGAGTGCAAAAGGTAAATATGACCATGAACTATGGCCAACTCGGAATTTATTTTTTTATTCAATCAAAACAAAACTTTTCCAATACGTTATTAGCATACTTAGATGTAACATTTCATGAGTATAATTAAAAAAAAAATGTGATGTCGCATACGCTAAGACATACGAGTGCAAAGGGTTAATAAATCCATAGTGTTCAGATTTAACGGAGGTTGTTCACTGGTGAAAGAACAGTACCAAATAACCTAATCGTAAACCAAGCATAAAAAACTGTCGCATGAGGCTTCGATTTCATCGAGGGCCCTCGCGTTTACACAGTCATTGTCTGCAATTACAGCGTATATAATACGCGCATGACGATCACAATTTATGCATCACGGTTTTTCGTGACACTCTCGTCATGTGTTTCCGTTCAATTCGCAAAATGTGCACCATATGACAACCACGATGGCGACACAGAGGACAGCTTCGTTGGGGTTAAGGGGTGTCCGCACGAGCGACACCCTATGCTTTCCAAAGGAATGTGTTTCCTCGGCAGCACGTGGTCCCGATTAATTGGCCACCGAATACGGACGAAAGGATTGCCAAGGAAAATTAAAAGCAACTGTCGCGGGGAGTGGAATCAGGGGATGAACAGGGGAAAGAGGGAGAAAGAGACAGGTAATTCCTAGTCCTGGTCGTGGCCACTGTCAACGGCAACGTCAGTATGCCGGTTTTTCAAGGGTCGGGCTAAACGCATCATACGGCTTCGAGGATAAATACTGGCGCTGCACGCGGAAAGGGGAATCGCGATTGGGGATGGAAACGAATGTGTCATCCGGATCGTCCGTGCTCCGAAGCTTCGGAGGGATTCTCGACGCTGACCGATCGCTCTTCATGCCCGGATAATCCCGAAGGCTGAACGGGGGAGGAACGAGATCCGCATGCGTGTGTGCTGGCCAGGACCTCGATTAATACGTTCCCCTGTTCCCGTTGTAATTCCACGCGACTTAAACTCGTCAAACATCGGCTGGCGTTTAATTACGGGTTATCAGTGGACGGAACTGTTCTTTGGGTATACAGTTTCGGAGGTGGTATCGATTCTGCCCGGTGGATGCATCGATTAAGTGCAGAATCAAAATTGCTGGTTGATAATGAAGAGAAACAATTCAATGTATAATAATTTTTTAGCTAATCTAAACAAAGGTTATCCCAAGAAAACAAGACTCTATGAACTGGAGAGAGAAGTAGATGCTTTACAGATTTTAAAAACGATTTTAACCCTTTGCACCCCGCGGTATCTCGGATGTATTGGATAGACGTATTATTGGTTCCTCAGAATCTGTTATATGATCACAATGTGGACAATCCGTTAGCAGAGGTGGTATCGATTCTGCCCGGTGGATGCATCGATTAAATGCAGAATCAAAAATGCTAGTTGATAATGAAGAGAAACAATTCAATGTATGATAATTTTTTAGCTGATCTAAACAAAGGTTATCCCAAGAAAACAAGACTCCATGAACTGGAGAGAAGTAGATGCTTTACAGATTTTAAAAAGGGTTTTAACCCTTTGCACTTCGCGGTATCTCGGATGCATTGGATAGACCTATTATCGGTTCCTCAGAATCTGTTAGATGATCACAATGTGGACTACCCGTTAGCTATAGAGACGCGCCTTAAGTATGAGTTGTGAGAGTGTGAAGCGCGAGAAGAAACAAGGGAGTAACGATGATGCGACGCGAGATGCAAGCGGTGTCCACGTGCGGAGAATGTGCAGAGATGTAAAAGTAAAGTGTTAGAATTAAGATGTATTACATAAGATTAAAAATAAAGAATTATAGTTAAGTAGCAATAATAGAAAAGGGGGTCCTTTATTCGATCCACAACAAAATCACTATTCTTTTCATGTATCTTGGTAACTGTACTTTTGATTGGATATCTCGTGCCATTTTGGCAGAAAACTTCACAGAAACATGCATTTCTGAAATGGTTGCGCTGGGATAAGTTGATTCCCCGGAATCAATAATAAATTCTAATGTCCCCTGAGAGGACAACGGAGTGCAAAGGGTTAAACAGAATGGGATCGATGTGAAACATTCTTTTGAAACCCAACGGGTATATTAAAAGTAAATAGTACATAAATTAGAGATGATTCCTTGCAAACAGTATATACCAAGACATTATTAACCCTTTCGCTTCGGCTGTCCAGTCCGCCGAAGTACCGTCACTGAACGAAAGCACGCGTCAGAAATATGCACAGTACGCGTTTTTCTAAGTCTTAAATAACAATTGTGCTGAATAAAACAATCGCTGCTCTAATGTAACAAGTATATTTACATTTTTAATATGAAAAGGCTTACAAAATTATTGAAATACAGAATTATTAAAATACAAAATATATTTAGATGCCGCTTATAAGCGGCGCTCGTACCCACAGGCCATCTCGTGGACGCCGCCTATAAGCGGCGCTCGAAGCAAAAGGGTTAATCTATCAATCCTCAAATTAGATTCTTGGCCACAAATAAATCAAGTAATGAAACACTGTCAGTTGAACACCGTACACGCATCGCAAGGAAACCTTTCCGCAATTTCCCTCAAATCCGATCACCAACTCGCGATTCACCATTGATCATCTGACAGCCTGTATTTTTCTCGAGCGATCCCAACGTACGACACAAAATTCTGACAACCACCACCATTATTTGGAGATCCCTCGTACGCTCAATTATCACGGCCGTCGTGAAACTGATAGGCGTGTGCTGTGCGACGCGCAAAGTGTTGCAATTAACGGGACTCGTTTCCTGCGAAACGTCAGACGATTCAGCGAGGGAAAGGCTGCAGTAAGAAGGTAGAAATTACGAGGAGCATCGCGTTTCTGAAACGGTTCCAGAGAATTCATTGGTTCGGCGTCCAGTGTACTAATGGCTTTAATTCTAACCACGAAGATTATTACGCGTAGGTAGTTGGGGGACTCAGCGTGCCGTTGCGGCAACGATCGTTGCAGATCGGACGTTAACTGGCGACAATTAACGTCGCAACGGGGCGTGTGCAGCAACACGCATCGTTCCTCCGAAGGAACATACAGAACGTGCGACGACCACGCGGGATAATGAATGAGGACGAGAGGGAAGCGGTTGAAAGCTTGGCGATTAAGTCACCGCGAGAAGCGTTCCCAATTCCGTTAATGAATGCGTCGTGGCCGGTTTTAACGAAACAATAAATTGTTCGTACGCTAACAGGTCGTTTCGTTCGGTGTAACCATAGTATACCGATATACAGGGTGTTCGGACAGCCCTGGGCTTAAATTAAAAGAGTAACTCCCTGAGACATTCTAAGACGAAAATCAAGAGTAACGATTTTGCGTTTGAGGCTTTGTTTACGAGTTATAACTAGTTAAAGATATCGTTTAATCCGGACCGTCCGACGCTTGAGCATCACTGTGGACTCAGCGACGTTACCGACCGAGTTGCCTCGGTTACCCGCTCTTAAGCGTCGAACGGTCCGGATTAAACGATATCTTTAACTAGTTATAACTCGTAAACAAAGCCTGAAACGCAAAATCGTTACTCTTGATTTTCGTCTTAGAATGTCTCAGGGAGTTACTCTTTCAATTTAAGCCCAGGGCTGTCCGAACACCCTGTATAGGGTAAGGTTGCTTAAGTCTTTTTTTTTTTAGTTTATTTCTTTATTGTTTTCCATCTAGGAATACAACTTCTCCGTATTACAATCATCTCTTTGGCTTATATCTAGCTTACATTTATCCCATTCATACTGTTCACCGCCTTTTCCACTCACTCTTCTAACCTACTTACAATTACTCTTTCTCTATCCCTTTCCCTCTCGTAATACACTTATACTCCTCCCGCTACCCAATAATAATACTAACGATCATACTAATATCTCCACCATACTAATAACATTAATCATAATCATGATAATAATAACAATAATAATAATAATATGATAATAATAACAATACTTAACCCTAATAACTACAATAAAACATAGTAACAATCTTAACCTAACAGGGATCATAATCGTAATAGCCATAGGTCACCCTAACAGTAAGGTTGCTTAAGTCGTACCCCTTTAAGGAAAAATCCGTATAAAACTTAGGATTTATTAAATAAATAGAAATTAAACCTGTTATTCAAAACTTGTGTTAACCCTAGAACTCTTTTAAGGGTG
Organism: Tetrapedia diversipes; assembly: GCA_033822845.1. NCBI lineage: Eukaryota > Metazoa > Arthropoda > Insecta > Hymenoptera > Apidae > Tetrapedia > Tetrapedia diversipes. The sequence goes on along the minus strand of JAOPTO010002016.1, from coordinate 113,666 downwards.
TGGAGAGGGGATTCCTCGCACCCACAAATTGGAAAACCTTAAATTAGATTCATTTTCCTTTTATAAAAAATTCTCTTAAAGTGGTACGACTTGAGCAACCTTACCCTAGTACTGATTTAACTTTACGTTGAACATTAAGAATATAGATATTCATTTTACTTCGAGTTCAGGGATATTGAACGATAAAGAATAAAGAATACTGCACAACTTTGATACTGAACCATATAACATTGGAAAACTGACATACATGGTTGTTATACAATGTTCCCAAACAACTAGTTACACCACCACAGTCCCCCGATATTAATTCAATAGAAAATTTGTGGCACTTGTTGGATATAGAAGTAAGGAAAAGAAAAATATCTAATCAATCGGATCCACAACGAGTAATTTTAGAAGAATGGCAAAAGATACCAAAGGACACAACTCTGAAATTGGTGGAATCCATGCCTAGAAGATTAGAAGCCATTATTAAAGCTAAAGGGATGCATACTAAATATTAGTTACTAAGTAGAACTGAGATAATCATAAACTGTACGAATACTTTTTTTGCTCTCAAATTCTTGTATTTCTTGTGTTACTTTTTTGTTATGCGTTATTAAAGATTCTTCATTTGCACATTATCTTTGTACATAATAGACTATTAATCGAAACAATTTTTGTTTGTGTATCATTTCTTTAAATAAAGTTATTGCAAAAAAGTTAGGTGTACGAATACTTTTTTGACCCACTGTATCTCAGGAAATTATTAGCACATAAATACCAGATCAGCCAAAAAAGAAAGTTATGTGTGGCTTTGTAACTATTATCGTCCCTAAGGGGTGCCCTGACCCCGTCCGTCGCGTAAAATTCTGGCATGATCTACGGCCAAACTTGTCGAGTTGACGAATAGACCGCGTCTGAAAGATAATATGCTCCACCAATACCAGGGGTTTGCCTTTTATCGGCAACACGACATCTAAATTGCCGTGGTAATATGCGCGTGATGGTGAGCCGGCGAAATTCACATATAAAAAACTGCAGATTTATTTCGACGACTGATGTTTATCATGAAAGAGCTCTTGGAAAGTTAGAAATGATGGTGTATTTGTCACCACGCTTTAGGTTACTTTTTGCGGCAGTCGTTCCTCTGGGAACACAGAAGGTACATTGGAAACGATATTACCGATACTTCTGGTCTTTCATTATAGCCTTTCTGCTTTTGTCGTTTCTTTCCATAGGCTTACAATAATGATAATGGTTATACACATACATATATATATATCATAACATTATGACAAACGGAGCATTATTATATTAGGTTGGAGGGAAAGTTCTGTCGTATTTTCCGTTTCCGTTCATTCACGTGGAACCCAAACACTTTGCTTCAACACAAACCCAAGAGATTTAATGTGATCTCCAACAGTTGTACGATGAATGCCAAACTCTTCTGCAATTTCTCGACTTGTTAAATGTGATTATTTTCCAACATGGATCGCAAAACATCATTATCGATCTTGGATGGTCGTCCAGATCGATCACTTTCTTGGAGGCTCAGATCCCCGGAACGAAATTTGCTAAACCATCTTTGACAAGTACGAACATTTACAATATCTTTTCCAAATACCGCACATAAATTTTTACATGCAACCGATGCGTTGCTTCCTTTTTGGAATTCATACAAAATGCAATGTCGTAAATGCACTTTATCTACTGACATGTTTTTCACTTTAAATATCACAAGTAAATGATGAACGGTAAAAAAGGACTTCTTTTATATTATACAGCAGGTAAAAAAACAAAAAAAATTCCCAATGACTCACTAGCCAGATGTTTTTTTTATTTACAAGAAAAATTACCTGCCTATTTAAAATACGACAGAACTTTCCCTCCAACCTAATATTTGGAACTCAGCCCTGTCTGTTCAGCAATACCCTTCGTCATAAACGTTATCATACTTCCCTAAATTACCTGATCAAACAAAAGCACCCTACTATTACCTAACATTAGCGAACCAATCAAATAAGTTTGAAGCAGCAGTAGAAACCAGCTTGAAACGATTGCAAGGCAGGTGACATAGAAGTAGTCCGAGCCGAAGGCCTTGGGAGAAGGAAGGTGAAACAACTTGAGCAGCGTAAAAGCAAGCGCTCACGATACTATCAGCCACTGACCCGAGCATCGCGGTTTGCTTGATACGTCCCGGGACAGAGATTGTAGCACTCTTCAAGAGGACGTTCTTCCCCCTACCACATTGTAAAGATTACGACAACATACACGAGTGCCATCCCCTCTTCACTGCTCAAGTAAGGTACGACTCCAGCTATTGTTGCGGTAGCCTTCGCTCGAGAAAAGAACACGGTTCTTTACCGGTGAGCATAGGTTCCCGGATAATTTCAGCCCTTTTATATCGTGCGTACGGCTCGTGGGCGTGCGCCACCCTGGTAAGGAGCCACGCGAAGAAGGAACACGCTCGTCCTGGTCGCGTGTGCCTGTGCGTGCGCTGCAACGTGTTATGAAACGTGAAACGTCACTTCCCTCCCGGACTACCTCGCTAATGAGAGGTTCTTCCGTCTCCTTTCGACTCTTTTCTCTGTATCCTCTTCACTCAGTCAGATCTGGTCTCGTTCTATTCAGCGACCGTGTTGCAACTAGTTCCATCAAAAAACGTTTGATGTCCCTTTTCGGCAGAAATTTGTGAAATCCTGTCGTATCTAATATTCTGAACTAAACAAGGATGATCACAAAGCCTTTGCATATTGTCGTTGTGTTGGGTATAAACCCTAATTCCTATTTCCCAGTTTCTCTGAACAGCAAAAAGGCCAATACTTCAAAGAATCTTTTAGTGCCTTTGGCAAAGGCAATACCCTTTTGTTCTGGTTTCGTTGCATTCAACAGGGGTCGATGAAAGGATTGAAAAAGGTCTGACAAAGGTGATGGGCGTATACGAGTCGTATCCGCGTCTTCCTTTTCAATAAGACACAATCAACATTCGTAAACATGCAGTCAAAACGAACGCACCCTGATTCACTCTGCGGTCAATGTCCTGACCAGGTCGGAAACAGTAGAATGAGTTCACGCTGAGTTGTGTTACGCTTTCGAATCCTTTAATTCCTTTTTCACAATCATTTGATGTAACACAAAAAAGGTTTCGAAGTTCACCAGAATTTACGAAAGCAAAGGGCACCTCTTTGACAATGTCTATGGATTCAACAGCAGTGTTTAATACAAATCGCATACGATAATTTTCTTCAATTAAAGACTCTAGGGGGAAAAGGTACTAGAATCAATAGGAGAGGAAGAAAAAGGAAAAGAACTCACTGTTTCGATAAGAAGGGAAAGCTTTCGTCTTATTCACTTAGAGAAGGTTTACCCAGGTGATCAGCCAATTCCGAGGCGGTCCTAATTGAAGGAAAGTTACGGCCGCTACAGAAATGATTAAATTCTTACGAGGCTGGCCAGCCGAAGAGTGGAAATACGTGCCACACGCCTTAATGGATGACGTGACTCCACCTATCCGATGCAATAATTATCCAGCATTACCGGCTTGATGATACCTGTACTCGTCACGCGTTACTGAGCGACACTATTCTCCGTTCTATCCCCCATGTAACACGTTAATTACGATGCTACCGGACTCGCAGTTCGCTGTGCTCGAAGCGATAAATTGTCAATTGTCGTGTTAGGAATTGTGTTGATCGAAGAGAAGGTTTCCTTATCTTTAATCGTTGCTCGGACGTAGCACGTAACACATGTTACAACAAATAAGTATCTATTGGATTGGAGGGAATGTTCTGTCGTATTTTAAATAGGCAGGTAATTTTTCTTGTAAATAAAAAAAATATCTGGCTAGTGAGTCATTGGGAATTTTTTTTGTTTTTTTACCTGCTGTATAATATAAAAGGAGTCCTTTTTTACCGTTCATCATTTACTTGTGATATTTAAAGTGAAAAACATGTCAGTAGACAAAGTGCATTTACGACACTGCATTTTGTATGAATTCCAAAAAGGAAGCAACGCATCGGTTGCATGTAAAAATTTATGTGCGGTGTTTGGAAAAGATATTGTAAATGTTCGTACTTGTCAAAGATGGTTTAGCAAATTTCGTTCCGGGGATCTGAGCCTCCAAGAAAGTGATCGATCTGGACGACCATCCAAGATCGATAATGATGTTTCGCGATCCATGTTGGAAAATAATCCACATTTAACAAGTCGAGAAATTGCAGAAGAGTTTGGCATTCATCGTACAACTGTTGGAGATCACATTAAATCTCTTGGGTTTGTGTTGAAGCAAAGTGTTTGGGTTCCACATGAATTATTGGAAACGGAAAATACGACAGAACTTTCCCTCCAACCCAATAATTACGAGATGATGACTAAATCAATCCTGAAGAGAAGCAGGAAATTAATTCAACGACACGTGCGTAAAATTTCCGAAGATTATTGGAATAATATTAAGACCTAGAGATTTCTTGTAACGTTACTATATTACGAAACTGTGTCCATGGTACAAAAAAAGCAGTAACTCGAAGAAAGCAAGAAAAAGAGATTGGGATCGACGCACCCTATCATGTTACGATACCCGGTAACGAGATCATCCTTGATCCGAGATCGGCAGGTTTGTGAGAAAAGGGAGGAGGCGTTGTCTAGTTCCAGTTGCGCAGACGAACGACCCCACGGGAGTGATTTCTACGGGTTTGGGGCTGGAAAACGCTGCTAATTATAATCGCATTAGGATCGTTGTCACAGCTACTCAAATTGAACCGAATTCCCGTTTCTTCGCGTTTCGTAGCCCTGAGCGATGTTCCACTCTCCTCTTTCTTTTTCTTCTTTCACCTTATACATATTCCTATTCGGTATTAAAAATTCTTAATCGAATAAAATACATTAAGAACACCGTATAAGCTTCTAATATTAATGAAAACACATAAAACTGTCAAAAGGAGAATATTTTCATAAATATTTTATGACACACAACACACAGGACGGTGGAGAGCGTTGCCCTCCACAATTGAATCATCTAATCGTATCCAACTAATTACTCAACCGATCCTTCATTTGCATCCTGCAAACATTTGCATATTCAGCTATCAAATAATGAATAAACTCGTGAGGATTAACGAAGAGAAACGAGAATAACACAATGAAAATGATAAAATCTCGTTTGCCTCAGTCGTTCAGAAATGTAAAATGAGACAGCAAAATGGCATAAGACAAAGTATTATAAGATACAGCATCGAGGATGGAAAAGGAGTGCAACAACTTACGGTTTTCTGTAATAACCAATCATAATTTGCCTACCAACCTGTTGCGCCGCTCGCTCGTCCCTAATCAACATAATCCCTTACCATCGAGAGCATGAAGCCGCAAATAAGCCTTGGTGGGTCGTTCTTACTCCCGTCGTCGATTTTGTTTCACCTGTACCGTGAAATTCAATCCTGCCATTCCCGATCGAAATAGAAGAAGCTCGCTGCATGATCCTCCAAGCGCTCCGTTTACAGGAGCAATCGAACCGTGTCTTGTCCCTCCGCCGTCATCGGCGTTTCGCGTGCGCTTTGACCGTGACCACGAAGCGTGGCGGTCGTGCGTGTGTCACTCGATGACTCCTGGCCCTGCCGATCGCTCTCCTACTCCGCCCAGAACGTGCACGATCCGGCTTTGTTCCTCCTTGCGAACGAAGCTTACCGCTCGCCGCCGCGACATCAACTGCAGGACTCAGTTCGCTGCGTCCCTTCCTCTCTTAACACTAGATTCACGGACATTTCTTGTACATCTTATTTGTAATATGCAGTGGCTCCAAAAAGTATTCGTACGCTATGTCACAAATAAATTCGATTAACCTTGAAATTCTGAGTCTGATAGAAGTGTTTGATAAAACCTTGTGGGTATGTAGATCGTAATAGTATACGTATGAATTGATCTCTTCTTTTCATCTAAATGCCATTTTAACACTAGAACTACCGACGATTAAAGTGTACTTATTTTCATGGAAGAAATCAAATTGAAAATTACAGGAAAAAATACCGGATACATAGAAAACAAATCTACATTTTTACCTTCTGCAGAAAATCATAATAAATTTTGGAAGCTTTACCGCAGTGAATTTATAAGGTTACTATGAATAATCACCAATTGGTCATTTTGACTGGTTTGGTAGTTCTAGTGTTTAAGGGGTGAAACCAGCGTTGAAGTTTCTGAGTTTTCTCTCATTTTTTAAAGATAACTTTGTAATGGTACTCAATGAAGACTTTCAAAGCCTTTCAAACAGAAAATGTTTAATTTTTAATACTGTATCGCCCTGTTATAAAAAAAGAGCACAAGAAAGCTTGTATTCAAAGCGTGAAAAATCGCTGAAACTTCGAGATTCGTTATCAACCCCCTTAAAAAGAATTTCAGAAGTAGATGAATTTCCTTATAATACAGTGTACGAGTACTTTTTGGAGTCACTATATACATCAAACAGAATCTGAAATTGCAGAACTGAGAGAGAAATAGATTTGGGTATATTCCTATCACTCCATCAATAAAAGACGACAAAAATTGCTAGGTGTAATAGTAATTGTTCTTGCAAATTTTGCTCATGAAGTCCAAAACCCGTTAAATTGACGGGTCCCTCAAATCTAGTGTTAATTCTCTGCCATCCATTTTTCTTACCGTCTTCGTATACAAAATCTACTGCTGGTATGGGTCAGTGGTACGGTAAGTGTGTGAAAGAGGTCTGTCTAATCAATTTGTTCGATTGGTGAACGATATAGATCTGTATATGGTTACTGCGAGTGATTGAAAAGAGTAGTTCGGTTTACAACAGTGCTACATCTTGATAACTTTAGGTACAAACAGTATACACCAGGGACATTATTGCAATCTCTTGACAGCACTGTGTAATACAGTAAATTTGTCATGTGTTCATTAACAGAGCTTCTTTCGGTGAATTTTAGTACCAATAACATTTGGATAAATTTGGATCGCTCCAACGATAAAAGTTAGTAAAAATTGCTAGGAATAACAGTAATTATAGTTTCAAATTTTGCTCATCAAGTTCGAAACCCGTCAAATTGAACTTAACACTATTCCTACCACAACCGGTCAAATGACCGTTTTTAAAATTTCGATTAGAATTTCATAGATACAACATAATTGAATCGCCTTTAAATTTTAAACTTTTTCTCAAATATACGTATAATACATTTGTTAATATTCACTTCTTTTTCCATTGTTTATTTTTTGAGAAAAATTTTTAGTCTATCTTACGTGGGAATGTCGCGGTAGAAATAGATATACGTGAAGTGTCGGTAGGAATAGTATTAACAGGGCTTCTTTCAGTGAATTTTAGAACCAATAACATTTGGATACAGCTATATGGTTCATCATCAAAAGAGGCTCTTTTTGTTCTTACTATTCAAGCATTCGATCGAACCAAAAGAATCATTCGATATGGTGCATTTAAAATCGCTACTTGGAGCATGTTGCTGATGGGATAGCGCCGGAGCACATCAGAAAATTAGCTGTCAATTTGTGCTCCCATTCTTACTGTACCCAGTGTTTCTCTTCCGCGAAACCCGCTGCTGCTACGTGACGCGACCCGTACCTTAGGCCCCCTCCTCTCTCTCGCTTTCGTCTACGTCCTTTTGTTTTGCTTGCACGTACGGTGCATCAGCTGCAGCCCAAGCTTTACAGCGTAGCGGTATTGCTAACAGCTACTGACGATTTATTCAAGAGTGAAAATTAGGGTCGGCTCCCTTCACCGCTTTCGGCCATTACCTCCTTCCAGCCACCGGTCATCATTAGCCATCACACTTCTACACTTCTATCGACCAGTTCCACGAGAATCTTTCTTGCGTTAGCTTTCCTCTAATGTACTGCTCAAGGCCAGTGACGATCCTTGCGGAACTCAAGAATGTTTTCCGTGAAAATCAAGGAAAAGTTATTACTCGACGCGTTGCTTTAGACAAAGAAAACTAAACCCTGAAAATTTAATGAATAAATTTGGTTTGCATCTTCCGACCTATTAGGAAATTTACTCCTCAGATTTTTCTAGCAAGCAAATCGAACATTAATAAGAAACATAAAAGTATGAGCTAGATCATTCCATCGAAACAATCAAATAAAAATCCGAAAAATAGACCCTGAAAATTTAACTGAGAAATTTGGTTTCCGTCTTCCAACCTATTAGGAAATCTATTCCTCAGATATTTCTGGCAAGCAATTTGAACATAAATAAGAAACATAAAAATGTAAGTTAGATCATTCCATTGAAACAATCAAGTAAAAATCCGAAAAATAGACCCTGAAAATTTAACTGAGAAATTTGGTTTCCATCTTCCAGCCTATTAGGAAATTTACTCCTCAGTTCTTTTTGGCAAGCAATTCGAACAGAAATAAGAAACATAAAAGTATGAGCTAGATCATTCCATCGAAACAATCAAATAAAAATCCGAAAACTAAACCCTGAAAATTTAACTGAGAAATTTGGTTTCCATCTTCCAGCCTATTAGAAAATTTACTCCTCTATTCTTTCTGGCAAGCAATTCGAACACAAATAAGAAATATAAAAATGTAAGCTAGATCATTCCATCGAAACAATCAAATAAAAATCCGAAAAATAGACCCTGAAAATTTAACTGAGAAATTTGGTTTCCATCTTCCAGCCTATTAGGAAATTTACTCCTCAGTTCTTTTTGGCAAGCAATTCGAACAGAAATAAGAAACATAAAAGTATGAGCTAGATCATTCCATCGAAACAGTCAAATAAAAATCCGAACACAAGCTTCAGATAAGCACACCACGCTTCTTTACACGCTCGTAACAAGATCGAATTAAAAACGGAGCAGCGAGAGATTAGATCTCAACGAGAAACCTCCTAACCGAGCGGTCGCCTATCATTTAATTTACCATCCAATCCCCTCTGCAGAGCCGCGGCGTTTAACAACCGGTGCATCGACCACAGAGAAAGAGAGAGAGAGAAAGAGAGCGCTAGCCCGCATGTGTAGCCCGTGCAGTGCGACGAGGAGCAACAAAGAAAGAAAAGAAGCGAGTTACAAGTGGAAGCGGCAGCAACGACCATGACAAAGACAGTCGCTGCAACATTTACCGTCGACTTCTCTCCTTCAGGGGTGGATGACTCGGGAGGTCGCCTCTTCTCGTGGGCTTCGACACACGACTACTGTTTGCCACATGGCCTCCTCTCCTCGCTTCTGGTATTCTTGCTCCACCTCCTCCTCCACCTCCTCCTCCTACTACTTCGTTGACTCCTTTTCTCCAACTGCCTTTTCTCTCGTGCTTTCTGTCGGATTGTGCGCTTCGCTCGCTGTTGCGGGCTGCAATTATTGTCAGTATTCCTGGGCTGACGTGATGTGACATGCTGGTCCCTATCCACGCAGGGTCAGGCGCACGGGGTTAGCTGAAATTACGCTGACCAGGCGCCTTCGTGTCAAGGAACGAGTTACACGTACGCGTGCCGTTGTTTCCCTGCTGCTGCTACCGCGATGCTTTGCTTAGGCTACACGTATCAATAAATGAAGCAAACATTTTTTTGCAGCCAACCAATCGATCTTCAGTGCGCTTGAACTGCGATTTTATTCTAGCAACCTCTTTTTGATATATAATCGACAGTTTCGTATATAACTGTAATCAATTCTTCGATGCATCAACACTGTTCTTTGTAACTACAAGTTCCTTTAACCCTTTGCACTTGAGAAGTGATTGTTGATCGTCTAATAATTAATTTAGTTAAATTAGTTTTTAGTTTAATTTTTAATTTAGTTTAATTAAGTTTATATTAAACATCATTTAGTTTAGTTAAGTGAAATACTAAAATTTACACGTATGGGTGTTTAATCTCTGGTCTGATTAATAAACAAACTAATTGAAGTCTGAAAATTTGCAAAACAGACAGTCGCCTCTCGAGCGCAAAGGATTAATTATTGGAACCCTATTTTTAGAATGTAATCTAATTAATAATTATTGGATTTTTGATCTGTGGAACCCTCCTTTTTGTTGCTCCTTCGATCGTAGAAACATTGCGAACGAAGAAGAAAAATGGAGAACTTCAGGTAACTGTAATCAATTCCTCGGTGCATTAACACTGTTCTTTGTAACTACAAGTTCCTTTAATTGTTGGAACCCAATTTTTAGAATGTAATCTAATTAACAATTATTGGAATTTTGATCTGTGGAACCCTCCTTTTTATTGCCCCTTCGGACGTAGAAACATTGCGAACGAAGAAGAAAAATGGAGAAGCTCAAGTAACTGTAATCAATTCCTCGGTGCATTAACACTGTTCTTTGTAACTACAAGTTTCTTTAATTGTTGGAACCCTATTTTTAGAATGTAATCTAATTAATAATTATTGGATTTTTGATCTGTGGAACCCTCCTTTTTGTTGCCCCTTCGGACGTAGAAACATTGCGAACGAAGAAGAAAAATGGAGAAGCCCAGACAAGAGAGAAAAAGAATGAAACGGAGCATCCCCCTCTGTCGAGAGGGACAGAGGGCCATGACTAGCCCGTGACATCGCGATTACGCTCGCACACCTGTGCACAATTCCATGTCGATTCGAATCTGCCACACTCACTTCAGAAATCGTCACGTGTTACAGCGAACCGGCCACGTGTCTCGAAACCAAATACATCGGTAGTTAACTTTCTCTGTGTACATGATGGGCGATGTTCTAATATTCAATTATCGGCGAATAGGATGTTTAGAATAATCAATATCAGCGGAATCCATAACAATATTAATTAAAAATGGATTTATATCAAATCAATAAAATATACAGTTTCCAAAATATTTGAAACCCTAAGCTATCAAACATCCTATTATCCTCGAAATAACACAAGAAACGAAGGAAAAATGAAAGTGTTATTTACTAAACGTTTTAATAAATAAAATATCCTCAGTAAATTTTCTTTAATTTATTCTATTTTCCTTAAAAATCGTAGTGATTACGAATTTTTATTTCAGTTCCTTTATTTTGGTTACCTTCCTAAAATTCCAATAATTGATTTGCCTTACATTTAAAATCCATCGTCAACAATTCCAGAGTGTCGAACGTGACTAGACAAATTTATTAATTAACAGGTAGGATATGCAAATAATTCATCACCTTCCCCTGTGCCATCTCTATTCGGACTCGCTCGCAGGTGACAACAGTAACCCGTTGCGATAATGCAACTGGTTTCTGCATGCAACCGGGTGCAACTCCGGTTTACGTCTAAATCCCGCTGCATTGATTAGTGAAAGGGTTGAAATTAACTCTTTGAATCACGATTCCTTTACACGTGTATATTAAATTCAATTACAACGGTTCTATCTTCCTTCGTATCTGTACACAAACCCCTAATCACACAGCTATAACAAATTTCTTTAAACGATAGTGCATGTTATTACTTATTTAATTAATTTAGAAATCATTCTTCTTGGGTTGAGGCGAAGATCAGCTGAAATAAGCAGATCCATCTGTAGGTAACACTATTTGAAAATTCCCGGGTGTAACTCTGGTTTACGTCTAAATCCCGCTGCATTGATTAGTGAAAGGGTTAAAATTAATTCTTTGAATCACGATTCATTTACAGGTATATATTAAATTCAATTGCAACGGTTCTATCTTCCTTCATATCTGTACACAAACCCCTAATTACACAGCTATAACAAATTTCTTTAAACGATAGTACATGTTATTACTTATTTAATTAATTTAGAAATCATTCTTCTTGGGTTGAGGCGAAGATCAGCTGAAATAAGCAGCTATTTGAAAATTCCCGTGATCTAAACCAAACTGGTCATCCCTCCTGAGATTGTGATAAAGAAAAGAACACAGCCAATGAAAAATAAACGCGACGCAAACTTCAAGTGAATCCCTGCACGGTTTCACCGTTAATTAAAACGCGCAACTTAACGAAGCGTCAGGAAGAGAAAAACGAAGAACAAGTAGGATACAGGGAAGGTGAAGAACGAGAGAGAGCCACCCAAGCTGGCGCATGCGGCAAGTGTGCCCAGCACCAGCTCCTATTGAGTTACAAACTGGTGCTGCTGCTCTTCGCCTTTCGGTTTAGTGTTACCGCGTTCAACACATGAGAAATTGAACTACGGAAGCCTTAGGCCCACTGCGAAATGAGTGCACATTCCTGAGACATTTGCCTATGGGTCCTGGAATGTGATAAAAAGGGGATACTTCAAAGAATCAGTTGGTTTACGACTCATTCCGAGTGTCTGCGATAATAGCTAATCTTGGAAGATCCATAATGATGTAAAAAATATGCACAAGTGATTAATTTATAATAATTTAATAATTCTTAATAATAAATAATTTATATACCGTATTTACTTATTTAAAAATAGCTATTAAATTATGATCTTAAACACGATAGCTAAAACAATCATAGACATTTGTCTATGGGTCCTGAAGAACCTGTATCAGGAATATCATAAAAAGGGATATTTTAAAGAATCAGTTGGGTTACGACTCATTCCGAGTTTCTGTGATAATAGCTAATCTTGGAAGATCCATAATGATGTAAAAAACATACACAAGATGCGAAGTAGTAATTTATATTAATTTAATAATCCTTAATAATAAATAATTTATATACTACATTTACTTATTTAAAAATTGCTATTAATCCTTTGACTGCCACGCCGAAATTACATGTTTTGCTCAGGACGCCATGGCAATACACCACCAAATGCAATACTTCGTAGAAATTAATCTGTTATTTTCGATGTTCTAATAAAAATGTTTAATTGTCCAATGGGGCACTTTTTACTTCAAAATATCCTGTAATTAGCGGTAATGTTCAAAATGCACGAATTGTCAATTTTCGTTCCACTTTTACAATTGTAAACAGTTGAAGTGTTCTGGTCACCAATGACCACTGTGACGTGACAGAAGAAACCGTGGCCGGGTCATAGATGACCAACGTGGCGGTCAAAGTGCTAAATTATGATCTTAAACACAATAGATAAAACAATCATAGGCATTTGTCTATGGGTCCTGAAGAACCAGTATCAGGAATATCATAGAAAGGGATATTTTAAAGAATCAGTTGGGTTACGACTCATTCCGAGTGTCTGCGATAATTGCTAATCTTGGAAGATCCATAATGATGTAAAAAATATGCACAAGGTATTAATTTATAATAAATTAATAATTCTTAATAATAAATAATTTATATACCGTATTTACTTATTTAAAAATAGCTATTAAATTATGATCTTAAACAAGATAGCTAAAACAATCATAGACATTTGTCTATGGGTCCTGAAGGACCAGTATCAGGAATATCATAGAAAGGGATATTTTAAAGAATCGATTAGATTACTACTCATTCCGAATTTCTGCGATAATTGCTAATTTTGGAAGATTCATAATGATGTAAAAAATATACACAAGGTAGTAATTTATAATAATTTAATAATTCTTAATAATAAATAAAATAATAAATAATTTATATACTGCATTTGCTTATTTAAAAATGGTGATTAAATTATGATCTTAAACACGATAGCTAAAACAATCATCGCTTGCTTAAGTTGTCTCATGGGTGCTCATGATAAACACTGCATGGGAAGAAATGTTCATTCTGTTTGTAGAAATAAACCTAGTGGATACACACAGCATGCAAACAAGCTTTTGTAACGAATAATACAGTTAATTTTCACGGTATTTGCTTTGAACATCGTGTATCAACATTTATTTCTTCATTTAGTCGTGTACTTTTCGATCAACATAAATCATAATTCAAGCTTTCTCAGTCGTGATTCGTAAAGCTGTCATTTTTCATCGAACTTTATTAAGCAATCTCGTGAAAAATGTTCGCACAGTTGCGCCATTTTCCGTTTCAAAACTGACCAACCACGTTTCGCGGTGTTACCATATTATTTCGCCCGGCTTCAATGCCTGCATCTGTACAATATAACTGGTTAGCCGGTTACGCAACCGGCCATAAGATAAGAAATCCCGTAGGGCAGTAAAACTCGTAACACTCCCGATCGCTTTTAGCTTTCCGTTCGTCGGCTTTCGACCCGTTGGCTCGTTACCTTGTTGCAAGCACACCCGATTTCTCGAGGCTTTCTGAGTTTAAATCGAACACACTATCGGGAGGAACAGAGATCGTTGAATCTCGCGATCCACATGAGCAACAGAGATACGAAAACAATGAGAGGGAAAATATCGGTCAAAGTACAGAAAGAAACAGAAGGCGTGTTTCCTAGCCCTATCAGATCACACCGAGTTCATGTTTGCCTCGTAAACGGGTAACAATGGTCGGCAAAGAAAAAAAACCTTCGTGACCCAACGAAAAAAAAAAAGAATGTTTGCCTGTTCCGCGCATTTGATGACAAAACGATGAAAAACTTGATTCTTTCATTGCCCACAAACGTTACTAAGTGTGGACAGAGTGTATACGCATTTATCTCTTGTCCAATATGTCTACTCTAAGTAATAACTGGACAACGTGATCAAATTCTTTGGTTTTAGCCTTCTGTTGGACAATGTCCTTATAATCGAGTAATTTGAATTAGTCAGATAGTGCTGTTAACATAAATTAATCAATTTTACTAATTCTCTGGTTTTAGCCTTCTATTGGACAATGTCCTTATAATCGAGTAATTTAAATTAGACAGACAGCGCTGTTAACATAAATTAATCAATTTTACTAATTCTTTGGTTTTAGCCTTGTGTTGGACAATGTTAGTATAATCGAGTAATTTAAATTAGGCAGACAGTGCTGTTGACATAAATTAATCAATTTTACTAATTCTTTGGTTTTAGCCTTCTGTTGGACAATGTCCTTATAATCGAGTAATTTAAATTAGGCAGACAGTGCTGTTAACATAAATTAATTATTTTTACTAATTTTTTGGTTTTAGCCTTCTATTGGACAATCTTCAGTTGGAAGTATATATATATATAAAGACAGACACACCACGCCTCAAGCAATTGTTGATGAACACAGAGGAAGAGAAAGGGAGGCCTGCCCTCGCCAGAATCGGATCCAATGAAGTCAATACGGACAATAGCTTGATAAGTAGATAATAATGCATAATATAATAAGAGAGCACCGGCTGCGCGTAGAGTACGCGAGCCGTAGTGTGTTGGTAGCACGCGCCACATTGAGCCGACAATTCAAGCTGCTTGAGAGTGGTCTTTAACAACTCCTTTCTACGCGGCTTCGACTCCGCAGCGCGCACAATGCCGTTTCTTAAATTTTATCGCTACTCGTTGACCAACCGGTGTCGTTGAATTTATGTGACGCATGATCTTAACTGCGTTTGATAAGCTTAAATGACTCCCTGACACTAAGATCACATTTCTTTTTATTTCCCTTTCGTTTTCTCGACAGCTTTGATTACCTTTGCTTTTTCCAAATTTCCAAAGGGAACCTTGCTTCCTGGTTAATTTACATACACGAAGAATTCGATTTTGTTGAATGATCTTAACTACGTTTGATAAGCTTAAATGACTCCCTGACACTAAGATTACATTTCTTTTTATTTCCCTTTCGTTTTCTCGACAGCTTTGATTACCTTTGCTTTTTCCAAATTTCCAAAGGGAACCTTGCTTCCTGGTTAATTTACATACACGAAGAATTCGATTTTGTTGAATGATCTTAACTACGTTTGATAAGCTTAAATGACTCCCTGACACTAAGATTACATTTCTTTTTATTTCCCTTTCGTTTTCTCGACAGCTTTGATTACCTTTGCTTTTTCCAAATTTCCAAAGGGAACCTTGCTTCCTGGTTAATTCACGTACACGAAGAATTCGATTTTGTTGAATCTCAGTTACTTGCTCTCCTAGACAAAGCTTGAATCTTTCTTAAGTCGGTGATCCTTCTATCAAAGTAACAATAGTGAACTTCGGTTAACTGCTCGAAACGCTTTGATGTAGACGCGCATGTTAACTGGAGGTTTACTTGGATCATAAGCGGGTCTCGTTTAATCACAGAAGTTAAGCTGCGTTCGACACGGCTTTAGCGCTTACAACGCGTTGTAAGCTAGCGTTAGGGAGATGATCATTCACAAGCATCCTACAGTGGTATTGGTAATTCAAGCTTCATACAGTAATACAGATACCTCAACTTAATCACCAAAAAGCAATTAATTCTGATTTATATAAGCGAAGGCAGAATGTAGCAGCCAAAAGTATGCAAACTGAGCCTTAGTTATTTAATGATACTGCACTCTAACAGAAAGGCACACAATAGAATACTAGAATAGAATAATAAAAACTAAAACAATCTCGTCAATGAAAATAGCATTCATAAAGATTCTGAAGAAAATGAAAACTAAAGAATCGATAGGCATGTCGCATTTTCTTGTGAACTAATTCTGTTGAACCGAGCAATCCATAACTATGTCCATATATGTTCCAGATAAAACAATCTGGTCAACGACAATAGCACTGATAAAGATTCTAAAGGAAATTAAAACTAAAGAATCGATAGGCATGTCGCATTTTCGTGTAAATTAATTTTGTTGGACCGAGCAATCCATAACTATGTCCATATATGTTTCAGATTTAAAACAATCTGGCCAACGACAATAGCATTAATAAAGATTCTAAAGGAAATGAAAACTAAATAATTGATAGGCATGTCGCATTTTCGTGTAAACTAATTCTGTTGAATCGAACAATCTATAACTATGTCTATACATGTTCCAGCTTTAAAACAATCTGGACAACGACAATAGCATTAATAAAGATTCTAAAGGAAATGAAAACTAAAGAATTGATAGACATGTCGCAGTTTCGTGTAAATTAATCTTGTTGGACCGAGCAATCCATAATTCTGCCCACATACGTTCCAGCTTTATTCGTATTGCTCCCAATACATCCATATACTCGATCTTCTGTATTTCCATTCTCTATCCCTTCATCCTCCTTCTAAAAACACTACTCAGTATCTTCCATTATTTCTTCACGTTAAATTACAACAACCAGTTCTTCATAAACTACTGGAAGCAATTATTCAGACAACCCAAAACAAGTTAATGAAACTAATCAAATTTCGAAAATTAGAAGACCGTAGAGAAGAGATCGTCGAGCAACGAACGGGATCGAAGCGAGAAAAAAGATATTAGTGGGTTACACAGCGAGTCAGCGGAGGCTGAGGTTGCGAGAGGGATACGAAGGCAGGATTAAAAAGAACACGGAAAAGGATAGGAGGGCAACGGTGGCATACGCGGACAAGAAGAAAACGTCTGGCAGGTAAAAGCGAGAGAGTGCAATTACCCATAGGCAGCGGAAAACAAACTAAAGGGAAAAGAGTTCGGGGAAGGGGCGGAGTAGGAGCATCGGGGGGGGGGCGGGCGGAGAAACCAGCGGTGGAGAGTACCAAGGAATAAGAGAAACAGCTTGACGCGTATACTTCACCGAGCCAGCGGGGGAAACAGGAAACCGAAGGTAGAAAGCTAAACGAGTAAGAGAAGCGAGCCTAGAAACGGATGAAGAGGGAGAAGGACGAGAAAAGGTTCGATGGGAGAGATCGAGAAACGAATAGGTCGCGCAGAACGGGCTGGAATGGGATAGCTGTTTAAGCTAGGCGAGAGGGAAAGAAGGAGATGCAGAGATTACCATATAATGATGCCCCGAGGGCGCATAAGCTACGCCACAGCATAATTTCTTCGTCCCTTTTCAACGAACGGTGGCAACCGTACGGGCACACGTACACGAGAGGATCGTTCTGTTTCTCTTTCACCGATCGCTGTTAACCCGTTCCGTTCCACGTGCTCTTTCTGCTCTACCCTCACCAATACTCGTTCGTGGTTGTTGCAAGCCGCATGCATTACGTTGTCAAGTCAGTCAAACACGTAATCCACCTACTTACGCGATCCCTACCCCTTTCTCGTGAACACCAGATAACATTTTCCTCTGCGTGGGCCGCCGAAGGCACCAGCCATGCGCGCGATTTCGCATGGAGGTGTTTCCGCTTGTTTGTACAGCCGATCGATCAGGCTGTTTACACATCCGTCGCGCGTGATGACAATAATACAGTGGTCATGACGCAGGAATCGATGGAATCGAGTGAATCCTAGCAACATACACCTTCTTGTTGTTTTAACCCTTTGCGGAAGAGTGTCGGATATATCCGCCCAACTCTCTGGCTGCGGCTGGCGTTTGTCTGTCGTAAACGACACGTATAAGATACGCATGGATATACTAGCTTAAGGGGGTATTCTAGTCTAGAACCTTCAAAAAATCAATTTTTTTTTTTTTATTTCATTTTCTGAAAGTATATGCCTTTGAAAATATTTGTACCAGTGGATATTGTTGGATTTGAAAAATTGATGAAGTTATAAGCGTTTGTCCGTAGCGTGCGACGCACCGTTGCACGGTTCTGCAATAGCAGGTATATTCGTATGAAATACTTTATATGCGTTTTTTTCGAAACCACATTTTTCAAAATAGTTGCCATGATATCTCAAGATCTAGTTGACCGATTACGACCAAATTTGGAGGGTACCTTCAGCACATGTGTCTCTATCGCCCGTACCAAAATTTTTAAAATCTAATGTTTTTAACTGTTTTTTTTGGCACGCTAAATTTGAAAAAAAGCACAAAGAACCGATAACCTAACTTTAAAGTGCTGCCAAAAATTTTCTCTTCAATGTTTTTATACACTATTGGTACCCACGATAGTCACGTTCATACTGAACATAATGGATGTTTGTTTGTCCATTTGAAAGAAGAAGAACTGCCGAAATCGTGGCAACCATGCAGGCATGTTCAATTGAAGGGGCACTACTAAACTAGCTGTATCTTCGACAATTATAAATATTTTTTCATGAAAAAAATACTGTATACTTCTTAAATATAGATCAAGACCATGCCACAAATCCCGAAACAATGTCTTTATGGTTTAAAAAAAAAAAAATCCCAAATAGCACCTAAAAAATTGATCTCTAGGCTAGAATACCCCCTTAAGAAGTCAAGTTGGCCTAAATTTGTTTGTTTATGATTTTGTTAGATTTTATGAAAAACTTATTTAAATACAGCTTTAGTTTTTATAACACAAATGCGCGACGTAACTATTTTCTTTACTGCTCCGTCCGCAAAGGGTTAAAGGATGAGGATTCCTGACTGATGGACTGTTTGATTAGCATCGAGCCAAGTGATTGTTCTCAAGTTTAGGTACATATGGAAGAATGCCAGCTTCTAATTGAAATCACTTTTAACGTTCAAGATTTTTAATTTTGGGACAGAAACAGTTGCACCCAAGAAAAAACTGGGTGCAAGTACTGATTCATAACACAGAATTTGTTAAATTTTAATATTCCAATCCAGCATCAAAAATTAAATGTGTTGAGGTACAGGAAACTTATTTCTACCTGAAAACTCTCCATACTGAAATGGTTTAGGAGGTAGCCAGGTAAAAAGTGTTTGCGCTGTCGCCGCTTTTAGTTAATCCATCGCTATTTGTATTTATATAGACCACTGATATACTTCATTAATAAATATACAGTTCATTTTTCGTTATTTAAGTTCTTTTTCACATAACCCCTCAACAAAATGCAGCCTGAAACTATTCAGTACGAATAAATAAGCTTCACGTTCATTATACAATCATTATGCCTTTCAATATTACAAATTAATCTTCAATCTATCCATTCATATTCAAAATATCTGAGCTTGTATCACAATGAACTCCAAACGATAGCTCTTTTGTATAAAAATCCAAATTCATAAAAATGTAGATACAGTGAGTACTGAAGCGAAGAATGAATTGAATTACAGTTTCAGCTGTGTCGGCCATAAATCCTCAATTTCTGGAAACGATTATAATCCTATTGAAAGTGCAAAATTCGATGAGCACACCGAATCACCGAGGGGTCCCGATCGTGTGGGAGTCACCGTACGGTGGTGTCCCCTTCGTGGCTTAAGTTACGTCTCACATTTTGACGTCCTCAAGCAGCACGTGACTCGTGTATTTACGAGCAACGCATACGGAGTCGCGCAGGCGTACAGCTGAGGCACAATATATATATATATATACAACGCATGTGTACGCACAACACTGCCCAAACGCGTGTTGCGCAAAGATGCAGCGGAGGCCACGCATACGAGGAGGCAATGAACTTCACCTCTCTTCGCGTACAAGCTACAACGACGACGACGACGAGGACGATATAGCCTTTACATGTATATAATGGGTCATGTTTATGCCCTTCCGAGTGGTACGCACAACTCATGCGTGTACATACACATATAATTCCATGCCCTACGTGTGTCGAACACGTGTGTCTATACTACTTTAACACGTTCGTCGCCCAGCGTGATTCGGCTGAGTTTCTTGTTGGGCCCAAATCTAATTGCATAGAAAACTGGGATAAAAGAATATGAAAACAGCACAAATTTTAACTTTTTATTTGCATTTTATGCATTTTATATTTATATACATTATATTTCAATGCTTATTAAATTGAATTCCTTTTAAAATTCCAATTTAAAATCCTATTTAACTTTAAGAAAAAGAGCGTCACCCATATTTGGGTGACGTGGCGACGAACGTGTTAACAGTAAACGTACCGGCATTTTTTTATACCTAATCTTACCATAGGAGGTCATTTGACCCGTTATGAAATAAACGTTGATTTTTCGTGAAAAATTCTTTATTTATTAAAGGAAATAATTCGCAATATTTTTGTAGGCACTGATCTTTACTCTCTGACTCTCAATGCAGGACCGCACTTCTATTTCGTTTAGGTATAGACAAACTCGTTTGAAGGAGCGTTATTTGTGAATCTCCAATGAGAGTCCTTTCTGTTCATGCGTTACGACGTATGGGCCCGATTGGGTCTCGTTCAAGTGCTCACCAACGAAACCAAACACACGTAACAGATTCAGATAAATGAAACTATAACTTGAGAAGTGTATTCGAGTTCAGAACTAAAGTTCCGGTTGGAGAACTGCAGAAAAATATGTAAATTT
Source organism: Tetrapedia diversipes (assembly GCA_033822845.1). Lineage (NCBI taxonomy): Eukaryota > Metazoa > Arthropoda > Insecta > Hymenoptera > Apidae > Tetrapedia > Tetrapedia diversipes. The sequence goes on along the minus strand of JAOPTO010002016.1, from coordinate 92,760 downwards.
CGTAAGGGGTCAAATGGACCCCTCGTGGTACAATAAGGTATGCAATGAATTTTTCTTGTTAAAAAATAAGCTAAGAGAAAAACGGAAAGCAAAAAATTGTACGATCAGGTGATATAAGAATTTACAGAAAGTCGTATGAGCGGAAGAAACAACAATGAATGTACAATTTATAAAGTAAATTTGGAAAGGGGCCATTTGACCCCGCTTGGTACGTTTAGTGTTAAAAAATAAGCTAAGAAAAAAACGGAAAGCAAAGAATTGTACAATCAGGTAATATAAGAATTTAGAGAAAGTCGTATGAGCGAAAGAAACAACAATGAATGTACAATTTATAAAGTAAATTTGGAAAGGGGCCATTTGACCCCGCTTGGTACGTTTAGTGTTAAAAAATAAGCTAAGAAAAAAACGGAAAGCAAAGAATTGTACAATCAGGTAATATAAGAATTTAGAGAAAGTCGTATGAGCGAAAGAAACAACAATGAATGTACAATTTATAAAGTAAATTTGGAAAGGGGTCATTTGACCCCGCTTGGTACGGTTAGTGTTAACCAAGGTACCCACGGACGTATCGCTGAAAATCTTGGAGTATTGCAAATCCAACGCAAACGCATTAGAATGCATCCCTAAGAAAGTTCAGAGAAACCTTTTCCAGTTTTCGTTAATCCCTGTTAACCCTTTGCACTCGGCGTCATCTCGAACGTATTGGATGGACGTATTCTCGGTTCCTCAAAATCACTATTTTTTTTATATATCTTGGTAACTGTACCATATTTTGATTTGATATCTTGTGCCATTTTAGTAGAAAACTTCACAGAAACATGCATTTCTGAAAAGGTTGCGCTGGGATAAGTTGATTCCCCGAAATCACTAATAAATTCTAATGTCCCCTGAGAGGGGACAACGGAGTGCAAAGGGTTAATATCAACATGCAAATAAGTAGTTATAGTAAATCAATTGGAAAACTCCTTAAACACTACGATTAAACACCGATCAAACCTCATGCATAATTTACTACTAGAAAGGTTTGAAGTTAGACCACCCTGAAATCTAGCAAACTTCATATAGAACAAATTACTTTCGTTCTACGAACAGACACGTCTGACGTTATGAATTAACGTGGATTTCGTCACGATTCGTCACACCATGGCGAAGATTTTATAAACTATGTGATGCTACTTTGAAAACCCTTGTTATACGATTAGCATAAAGATCACCTATCAGTTCAAAGATTCGTTAACCCTTTGGGTACATTTGACGAGTGAGACTCGTCATCTGCAAACTTGGGCGAAGTTACAGTGAACGAGTCTGACTCGTCATTTGAATTTAAGAAACAGGCACCCCCGCCAGTGGGCGTTCTATATAAATATTTCTATTTTGTTTCATTTATATATTTATTTATATTTCATAACTGTTTCAAAAATATATTTACATCACCAATATAAGCATATTCCAAATAAAATGTATTACTTTTCCATATTAATCCATATAGCGACAAATTAAATCCGTCCCATGGCCATACAAATCTTCAAATAATTCAGTACTCAAAGGGTTAAGGACCACTCACGAGTTTTTTCATGTTTCACGTTCCGTCTTACGGATGGATCCCAAAATAACCCGTGTTCTCTACACGCTGTCTTTAGACGTCACCTATTTTGATACATTGTGTCCCACTTTGCGTGTTTAAGTACTTACATCAACAGCTAAAGTATTAAATCCTTGGTTTAAGTAAAAAAGTTGTTATAATTATTAAAAAAAATATAATTCTTTCCCAATAATACCTAGAATGCTGACTTAGACGTCACCTACTTTAATATACATTGTATTTATTTCTTCAAAAAATAACAAAGTTATGATGATTTCGGATCGTGCAAGTTTGCCAAAAACGTGCGTTCCCAGGCGTACGTCTTACAGATTTCTTCGCGGCACTTATTGTGTTAAGTTAAACGAACAAACGGAAAACAGGGGGCGTCGATTGGAAGATAACAAAAACAATCGATCCACGCATAACGTCATCCACTTGCAACGGCCTGTGGAGCGAGCAGGCGAGCGTGCGCGGTTACAACGCGCACGGTCACAGTGTACCGTGCAATTTTCTTAAGTCCGGCCACTTATTCTCATTTATGTTCACGTTTACATCATCGAGGCAGTAAAGTGTTACTGCTAGCGCACAGGTGCGCCCTGGTTTTTCTTTTTATCTTCACTGTCCGTTCGTTCGTTCGTTCGTTCGTCGGTCGGTCGGTTGGTTGGTGGTTGCTTGGCTTGGTTGCTTCGGTCGTACGCCTTTTTGTTCGTGGTCTACAGGCACCTAACGAGTCAGGGTCTGTCATTATCCGCTCTTGCTACCTCCCTAGCTTCTAGGCTGACTCCATCCACGAGCAGATTATCTTGGAAACTTATTGCGGTAAACTCGGACAATAACGACGGAATCGAATGCATTTGCTGAATGCCCAGGCCACTGGCCCCGGCTTTCGTACGATTCTTCCGAAGCGAATGGCCTGTCTTGTTGCCTTGGCCTGTCGCGTGGCTCAGAACCTCTTTGCTCTCTCCGCTTCTGCGATCCACGCTGATATTTCGATGAACCGTATCAATACAAAATGCTTTCAACGATAACAACCATTTCTGGCGGAAACTCTAGATCACCGACGTGTAATCCACATCAGGTCTGCATTATTAACCCTTTGCAATCGAGGGCTCCGGATCGGTGCCATTTAACCCTTTGCACTCGAGAGGTAACCGTTAGTCGTTTAATGATAGTAACTTCAAAAATTTTCAAATTCGAAATATTTACTAAGATTTGCCTATATTAACACTTAGCCAACCGAATGGGGAGATCTCCCATTTTTTCCTTGACAGAGCAGTGCCATTGATTCTATTTACTTTCGTTATCAGTTGGTCCTAAGCAGATGTTGAATTTATTAAAAATTGTATTTTAGAAAATTTATAAACAGTACCAGTTCAAGACTAACTAATAACAAAAGCAAACAAAACCAATTGCAGCTCTCTGTTGAGGACAAAGTGGGAGATCTCCCCATTCGATGGGCTAAGTGTTAACCCTTTGCACTCGAGAGGTGACTGTTAGTCGTTTAACGATAGTAACTTCAAAAATTTTCAAATTCGAAATATTTACTAAGCTCTGCCTACATTAACACTTAACCAACCGAATGGGGAGATCTCCCATTTTTTCCTTGACAAAGCAGTACCATTGATTCTATTTACTTTTGTTATCAGTTAGTCCTAAGCTGATGTTGAATTTATTAAAATTGCATTTTAGAAAATTTATAAACAGTACCAGTTCAAGACTAACTAATAACAAAAGCAAACAGAATCAATTGCGGCGCTCTGTTGAGGACAATATGGGAGATCTCCCCATTCGATCGGCTAAGTGTTAACCTTTGCACTTGACAGGTGACTTGTAGTCCTTTAACGATACTAACTTCAAAAATTGTCAAATTCGAAGTATTTACTATGATTCACGTGTATTAAACTTCATTTAATTTAGTTAAGTCGTATATTAAAATTTACATACATGACTATTTAACGTCCAGGTCTGAACTAACGTTTGAAAATTTGCGAAACTATCATATTATGCTAGGATTACGATGTGCCATGAGAGGGGACAGCCGAATGCAAAAGGTTAAAATGGCGTTTAGATGAAAAGAAGAGATTAATTCATACGTGTACTGTTACGATCTACATACCCACAAAGTTTTATCAAATACTTCTGTCAAACTCAGAATTTCAGGGTTAAACGAATTTGTTTGTGACACAGTGTACGAATACTTTTTGGAGCCACTGTACACATGAATTTGTCCCGTGTTGTAATATGAAAATAATCCTAATATCGGTTATAATCGAAAACCCTCTGGTAAACACGCGTAGACCTTTCGTACGGTCTTATTCAAAAGAGGTAAAAGGGAGTGTACCATATTAACGTTTTGCCCCGCGATTGCGACCGGTTTACTTCATAGAGAATTACGCGCTCCCTACGCGGCTCGTTGCTTCCGCGTGTGCGCGGTTACGCAACAAATCGTGCCTACCGTAAGTTCAAGTGAATTGCGTCGAATATCCCGTTCGACGAAAAGAAGGATAAGGAAGGAACCGAGAAACGAACAACATAGTAAAATAAAGTAAATGATAGGTTTAATTACTAATCACAGCTATTAGCCTGCTGCATAATTCCCTGTCCTCCTAAGGTTCGATGCACGGAAAATCTACTCCACTTGCGTTGGCAAACAATTGTTAATTTCTGTTCTTTGAAACCCATAAATTGTTGTAGCAAAACGTTCCGTTCGACTTGAATAAAATACATTCTAGCGAAAATAAATATCAGAACGCTTGACGTACTTCGAGCCCAATTATAAAAATTGTTATTGTACTTCTTCATTTGAACATCACCATACCCAAGGTTTCAAGGTTTCTTTATTTAAAGGGTGTTCATGTTCACTCTGAAAGACCATTACATCTATGTTTACAAGTATTTTAAATACTAATCAGATTTCTTATGAACTAGAGTTTGGCTTTTATCACATATTCTTTTTATAATATAATTTATAAAATTATTAACATGTTATAAATATGTGTATATACATATGTGATATTTACAGCTTACAAACTAACACCTTGGTCCCTCTTTTTGATTTTGTGAGAATAACAACGTCGTGATACATTTATACATTTATTTTCTAACACTTAGATTGTTTGTTTTCTTCGGCTTTGTACTTTGAATAATTGCACCTATTGTACTACTTAGGTCTTTTTTGTCCTACCCTATCCTGTCCTGTTTTTTAATTGTCTTTCGTTAGGGGTTTTTATTTATTTCTGTACAAAAGTTTTTAATGTGCCTAAAGACTTTGGCTTTTCCTAATGCTATTAGCGAAGAAGAGTCCTCTCCTACTAGTTCCATTTCTTTTTCTAGGTTCTTTCTTAAACTCATCCTTTCCAAATTATACAGAGAGCATTCGAAAAGAATGTGATCTATAGTTTCCGTTTCAAGGCCACAATCGCACGTTCCGTCTTGGATGATTTTTTCCCTCGCCAACGAGGCTTTTAAGTAGTAATGGTTTGTTCTTATCCTCGATATTAGCCGAATTAATTCTCTGTTTAAGTCTTTGTGTCTATAGAACCATGGTTTATACTTTATTCGTCTGGGGTAATCCCAATCACCATATCCAGCCTATGCCACAAGCTGACCGCAACGAAATATCGTATAGCCCGAGGAACGGAACAGGGTAACATGAATGAGCTCGTAATTTCAAGAAGTCAGGCCATAGTGTTCGCTGCTAAGAACGATAGAAAGAGAAGGGAAGCACGTGTACACGCCACCGGCAAATCTCTTGGCTCTATTCGTCCAATTATCACGACCGCACGCCAACCACCGACGCGACGGCTCGCGACGAACAGTAAATAATAGTAAATAATGGTAACAGCCTGGGCAGCCTCCACGTGTCTGAAACACGCGCCCGGAATGGGCTGGAATCACGGCCAAAGCTCTGACACGTTATCTCGAAGTCCTATTCGACAATGGGCTTTCCATCTGGAGGTGTTCAGAGTGGCCATGGGTCTTGTTCCACTTGGTGCACGCTTCACGCGACAAAAAGCACGATAATGGACGAACGTTTTAGGAACGAATGAGATCCAGGCCGCTGTTAAGAGGACTTGAAGTGTTCGATGACACGGGCCGGGTAAAGTTGGATTATTCGGGGAGACATTTTGGCTGAGTGCACCGTGGCCTAAATATGATTGTGTTTTATTATTATTCAGGAACAACCGTGTGGATCTTCTACGAAATAAATTGTACACGATCATCATATAGACATAAGAATTATAAAATTTCAAGTACTGGACAAACATCGCATCTGCATATTATGAACCTAAAAGTGATAAGAATCACTTTATGATAGATATGATGGATTATTGAAGGTAATACTGTTGCTTTCGGTCGTCGAACTTTCTATATTTTATTAGGTGTACAAGTTAATTTTAGTCCTCTTTTTATCAGGTTTAGAGTTTATTTAAATTTTTATGCCCAAAAGTTAGTGGATAAAGCAATCTCCCACACTTTCTAATAACCTTTACCCATCTTTTGGACAACGGATGCCTGATTTGAAAAAGCTAAATATGATTGTCTTATTTCGATGAACTCTTTCTTTCTTTTTTGAGGCTTTCGAGATTCAGCGAGTTCTGAATAGTATGCAACAATACTTATGGCCCTTAATATAAATAATGTTAAACATTAATGATGACAAAACCCTTAATATAGATAATGTTAAACATTAATGATGACAAGACAAAACAAATTAGTATATTATTAATATTATCGAAAAAAAGTAAACATTACACGAAAGCTAGACACAATTCTTCATCGACTGATAAATGAATGATGAATGATTTCGAAGTGTACGAGATTTATTCTGTAATGGTACTTTAAACGTTTCTCTGCACTTATGCGTGGTGAGAAGCACTCTATTCTTACGCAAAAATCGTGAGAGTCATCGAACTTCAATATACGGAACAGCCTTAAGGCTTTTGTCACCAGGGGGCAGAGACTCTTAATGCCTGACGTAACTACACGAACCTTGTCAGAAATAAGGATAGAGAGCGGGCAAAAGACTGATACGAGTTCACCATCATGCATATATATTATATTTGATATGCCTGACATATACTTGATATATATTTATGGCATAAGCGACATACGGAAGAAAACAAATATCGTGGATCAGATAAGATCATTTGCAGAACACAAAAATCCTTGAAGTGAATCCTTTGAATAGTTGTTTCACGTTTGCATGCGAGCAATCCCTACATTATCCTTAAGTTCAGGTTAGGTTCAGGTTAAATTCTGGACGTGTTCTTATAGAGTTCCTGGTGCTTCCCCAATCGTGGTAGATGGCCACCGTGGAGGTTTTAGTGGGTAAAAATCCCACATAACCTAGCTGCCCCCCCTCAGGGTGGTTGGGTATCTTTGGAAGACTTCCTCCACGCGAAAAGAAACAGGTTCAGGTTAAATTGAAGTTCAAAAATCTAGAATCAATTATCGAAGATCCATTTTATGTTCCTATCAAGATTGCATCAATTATTATATACCCAAATCTCTTAGAACAACTGCAACACATTTACTTTAACAATATAAACTATGCTTCAATCTTAAACAATGTGTTATACCGTTTCATTCCAAAAAGACCTATCAAAATAAACGCAAATAATTTTTCGCGCTGAATGCAAACAGGTCAAACAATCACTGTGCACAATCTCAAATATCTATATATCCAAACCTCAGCAATCGAATCGTTCAACTTCACCCTTTTCATCCACGTGTCATGAAAATTTCTTTACCTATCCATGAAGAAACCGTCGATCAGCTTTTCGTAATCATACCATGGGTGTAACCTCGACGTGAAGCTGTTCCAAGTCCAGATTATGTTCCTATCAAGATTGCATCATTTATTATATATCCAAATCTCTTAGAACAACTGCAACTCATTAACGTTAGGAATATAAACTATGCATCAATTTTTAACCGTGAACTATACCGTTTCCTTCCAAAAATACCCATCAAAATAAACGCTCATAATTTTTCGCACTGAATGCAAACAGGTCAAACAATCACTGTGCACAATCTCAAATATCTATATATCCAAACTTCAGCAATCGAATCGTTCAACATCACCCTTTTCATCCACGTGTCATGAAAATTTCTTTGCCTATCCATGAAGAAACCGTCGATCAGCTTTTCGTAATCATACCATGGGTGTAACCTCGACGTGAAGCGTGATTCGATCGTGCGTAACCCCGTATCGTCACGGAGAGAGGCGGAAAGCTCGAGAACGAAGGACAGAAGAACAGTATTCCTGTCCGAACGGTGCGCGAGGGTCTCGTACGGTGTTGGAGTCGGTGTCCCGGCGTGGTGTTGGTGTCGACGAGCCGCGTGGGTAACCGGTTTGGCGGGTCCTGCAGTTGCAACGCACGCACGTGTACGGCCCAACACGAGCGAGCGGTGCACTACGCCGCGCACGCACACGCACACACCTGCGGGACACGCATGTCCAGCGGCAGAGGATCCTCCGAACGAACGTATTATACAGCCGAGATACCGGTCTAAATATAGCGACGCATTTACATACGCGTCCTAAAGACCAGGGCTGGATTAATGTGTAGGCGAAACGGACAACTGTCTTTCTCGGTTTCGCTTTATTGTCGCTCGAGGAGGCTGACAATCGAAGCAACGATTTTATTCTCAAACACAGTTAACCGTTTGAACTCGAGAGGTGACTGTTAGTCGTCTAACGATAGTAACTTCAAAAATTTTCAAATTCGAAATATTTACTAAGATTTGCCTATATTAACACTTAGCCGATCGAATGGGAAGATCTCCCATTTTTTCCTTGACAAAGCAGTGCCATTGATTCTATTTACTTTTGTTATCAGTTAGTCCTAAGCTGATGTTGAATTTATTAAAAATTGGATTATAGAAAATTTATAAACAGTACTAGTTCAAGACTAACCAATAACAAAAGCAAACAGAATCAATTGCAGCACTCTGTTGAGGACAAAATGGGAGATCTCCCCATTCGATCGGTTAAGTGTTAACCCTTTGCACTCGAGAGGTAACTGTTAGTCGTCTAACGTTACTAACTTTCGAAAATTTTCAAATTCGAAATATTTACTAAAATTCGCCTATATTTAGTTTAGTTAAGTGATACATTAATATTTACAGATATGAGTATTTAACCTCTGAGCCTGCATATTAAACAAACTAATTGAAGTCTGATAATTTGCAAAACTATCGTTTGGTGACCAACAGTCACCTCTCGAACGCAAAGGGTTAATTCCTCGGTTGGGAAAACAGTTACACGGATTTCAGCTGAAAAAGGGGAAACGTCTCCGTAATTCTCTGAAGTGTAGGGAAACGGTGCTTCGTTTTCAACTTGTTCTGGGGTTTGCTTGGACAGCCAAATTTATTCTTGCTTATGTTAGGAATTTAATTAAAAAGATATTGTTTCGAAGTAATTGTAGAATCATGCAACTTAATTTTGTTAACCCTTTGCATTCGACAGGTGACTGTCAGCCGTCTAATGATACTAACTTCAAAGATTTCCAAGTGTAAAATACTTAATAAAATTCACAAATGTTGAATTTCATTTGGTTTAGTTAAGAATTATACTGAAATTTATCTTCACGACTATTCAACCCTATGAGCTTGAAAATTTGCAAAATTATCATTTGGTGACTGACAGTCACCTTTCGAGTTAAGCAAAGGGTTAAACCATGCGCCCCAGATAGGAGATCCATAGAGAATCAAATTTCAAGATAATAACTTCAATTAAGAAAACTAGGAAAGTTGTTTACAAATAATAGCGAATATTAAAGGCTGATGAATAGAAGAATAAAAAGGTACAATAAACTGTTCTCCATGTATTCAAGAAATTTGAAGTATCATATAGGTGATAATGATTCCCATTGGCTACAAAGAAAGTGAACAAATGCTTTCAAATCTATTACATCCCATGTGGGAAATTAAAACAAATAATTTCCTGTGTTTCAAGCAGGAATTTCTACAAATTTGTGACTTGTTTAGAAATCCTTCTACGACTAATTCTCAGAAAATTAGCTCTGTCGATGTTAATGTACCATAATTCTTCACATCTAGATAACTGTATTGCAAAGTTACTGTAAGACAATCAGTTATAGAAATCAGTAAATTTTAAATACCCCACAAAAGAAAATCCTGTGTGGATGACAATAGCAAGTTTTTGAAGGCAACTCAAACATAAAAAAATTAATAATATTGTCGTGCAAGCGAATTCCACGTTCTTGTAATTGTGGTTAAACACGTACGTCATACGCCGAATTAACCTTGTATGACTTATTCTCTTTAGTGGACTGTATAATGAGTAGTATTTGGGGTAGTGACTACTGCAATTGCTCTTCTTTATTCTTGTAAAGTTTATAATATCTGTTGTAACAAACTAAAGGCTATACGATCAGTGAATGTCAAGGCTTGCAGACCGAAAATTGACTTATAATGTGACTAACAACGTTTTACTAACAAAAAAAAAGTGTCTCGCGTGTCGAACGCTCTCAATATATATCTACCCTTGGCTGGTCGACCCCACTCCAAGGACGTGATGATTCGCCGGTCATCCTTGGAGAGGGAAGGTAAAGCCTACACAAAGGGTGGGTTCGGGGTGTACCTGCTAAATCCTATACGCCAGGGGGGTCTAATGACGATTCCTGGCCATCGTTATAAAAATAAAGATTCGCAATGCGACAAATATTGATCGAGGATCATTTACGGATAAATATCGAAGTAAATTTACATGAAAAAAGTGCAGAATTGGTGAAAGCTAAACACAAGACTGGAGAAGTATCTCTCCTTCAACAAATCTCAATTTAATAATTTGTTGCTACACATTCAATCATCCGCTAATTAACCCGTTGCCGCAAATGACGTCTATAGCCGTCCGATCTTTGATGATATGTAGGCAAATGACGTCTATAGCCGTCCGATCTTTGATGATATGTAGGCAAATGACGGCTATAGCCGTCGTGCACATTTTAATCAATAAAAAAAAAGAACAGCGTTAGTACGAAGTGTACTAACACATACACTTGTGAATTATTGAGTAACACATCTAGAAAAAAAGTTATAGCACGCCAGACAGCATATTTACCCTTTGCACTCGAGAGGTGACCGTTAGTCGTTTAATCATACTAACTTCAAAAATTTTCAAATTCGAAATATTTACTATGATTCACGTATATTAAATTTCATTTAGTTTAGTTAAGTCGTATATTAAAATTTACATATATGACTATTTAACGTCCGGGTCTAAACTAACGTCTGAAAATTTGCGAAATTATCATATGCTAGGATTACGATGTCCCATGAGAGGGGACAGCCGAGTGCAAACGGTTCATTATTTTTTATGCGGTTATTATTATACTATTTTATAGGCAAAATAACTTACAAATGATAATTTTGTTTCAAACTGATTTTCTTGTGTTAAGATTACACCTGTTTACTCTCTTTTATTCATAGGAATCATTTTGAATTAGTAAAGCAAATGCTGTATAGCCGTCGAGAGTTTTTTTTTTTTAAACTGTAGCTAAATGTGATAATTTTCACTTCCAAACATACAACTTACACTTGATTCCATCTGGCAGTCGTAAACAATAGAAAAAAAAAAATGTGTTTCTGAGCACGATCATCAAATTAAAAGTGTGCGGCAACAGGTTAAAAGTCCATAGAAAATGAATGATATCTATTTTTCGGAAGCAATTCCGCCTTTCGATTGATATTTCTAAATCGTGACTCTTACGTTTCCCTCAATCTAGATTCATCTAGATTCATCGTTTGTGATACAAAGTCCATTGAAACAGGCAACCGACTCGCAGTCTCTGCCCCCGAGGTAGAAAATAAATGATGAACTTGACAGGTCCACTCGTAACAGAGAGAAAACGAAGAGGAGACGGACACAACCGAAGAGAGGAGACGTATCCAATGAGATGGATGAAGGAGAAACGGAATCAGATCCTGCATCCTCCGTCTCCTTTACTCACTTTCTCCCTGCCAGCTCCCCCGCCGCCCTCTTCCCGTTCCCAAAGCAAATTATCAACGCATCAAATACAACTTAGCATGGCTACCGTATTCTTGGGTCGTCACGAATTCGAAGCTGTCTTTTGTTAGTTTTTATTTGCTTGTCCGGTTTTATTAGCAGCCTGCTCGATCCGCCACTTTTAATTGGTCGGTCGTACGTGCTGTCAACGATTCTGTGCTTCAACTGGTTTTACACGCAACTCGATCGTTAAGAACAGTTTGCATTCCGCTTCCGGTTGCTTCCAATAATTTCATACGAAAACAGCCTATTATCAATCACACTAAAGAGGATCATTGCCAGAGAATCTCTTTTACTTCATTTTCACTCTTGTTAAGATGTTGAACGATGATTCAAGCTACATATATAAATACAAACGTTAACCATGCGATCAGTATTCTTGATCTATTCTTCGTTAGAATACTTATTTGATCAAGCTGCAATTCTGTTTGCAATCGGTTGCCAACAACACGATCTTTCAGAGGTAAAGAAATTGATCGTCGATGGTAAACGCTGCTTCGCATGGCATATTCTGTTCCTTGTTATTTAATATATTGTAGCGCGTGATAATTTTTAAGCATAGCATATAAGTTACTTTTAAGGGAATTCATTATAAGTGCGCCCCAACGAAGGTCGCGTGCCATAAACTGCCCCGCTAGGCCTAAAACGACGGTGATTGAGTAGCCGGAGCTACCCAAAACCGTATAAAAAGGCCATGCAAAAACGCAGTATGAACAGTAACACAGTAGCACCGACATAGTTCTAAAAGCGTCGTATTTGAGACTACCAAGAGTTCAATCCGGACCTCTCTGGGTACAGGTTAACTCTTACGCTCAAATACCCTTTTCTGAACTAGCGAAGCTGACTGGAGCATTACAGGACCCATTGGCGTCCAGGATCACCCTCAGTTATCGCTGCGACATTATACTATAGTAAAGGTTATAGATTAAAATAGAAAAGAAAAGAAAGAAGAAGGGTGAATAATAATAATAAATATACGTGAATTTATTAAAACTAAAAACGACACAAACAAACACAAAATAATAAACTACGCTTATACTACGCAAACTACGCTGATACTTCGCAAACTACGCTGATACTTCGCTAACTACGCCTATGCTTCGCAAACTACACAGTCCTTCGCTCTACGCTGACTACTTCGTCGTCTAATACTTCCTATCTTCACCGTCTGATACTTTCTTACTTCACCGTCTAATACGTTCTGCGTTCGTCGTCTGATACTTTCTTACTTCACCGTCTAATACGTTCTGCCTCGCGCTCGCATTTTCCCCGTCATATATTCTTCCAAACACTCGTGTCCTTTCATTCTAATTGTCAACCTTTCTCACTCTACGCATTCGGTCACGACCACCCACAATTTCTCAGTCGCACTATTTTCTCAAGTTCTCATCTTTCACGCCTTAGAAACATTCGAGCCCAAACATTCTACGTTCACGCGACAATTGCCCAACTCAAGTACTCTGACCTTTCCAGCCTCGCATCCGCTCGATCACATTACTACAATACTGACATTACAACTTGACGTTACGAATTGACTGTTACAATATTAGGTTGTTCGGAAAGTAATTTCGTTCTTTTTTTTATGAAAATGAAAAACGATTTTCTTATAGTGAGTAAATATTTTATTGAATTATATGTTGTCTATTCGATAAATTTAATCTCTTAGCGATCTTACGAGTTGTTATTCGCCGATTTGCATCAATTAATGCCTTTATTGTGTCTTCGTCAGCTTCAACTGACCTTCCAGAACGTGGTGCATCTTCAACATCAAAATTGCCGGATCGAAATTTTGTAAACCAGTTTTGGCACTGGCGTTCTGTCAATACATCTTCTCCATACACAACGGACAATTTTTTTCCTGGCTTGAACAGCATTTTTACCTTTTCGATGGTAGAAAAGTGGAAAATACCGAAAATGTTGCTTTTTACTTTCCATATTTGATAGGGCACCAATCAAAAATTACTGGGTAGAATCAATCGAAACTTTTCACAAGCAAGCCTTGCTACAGTAGCGAACAAAAGTTTAAGACGACAGGACAATGTAAAACACAGTTTTATTGTATGCAAATATTGTTCATATACTTATTTTTATCGTCATTATGGTAGAACACTATTTATTGATTAGCATAAGATACAATTTTTATTTATCGTGCTATTTCTTATTAATTAATTTATTTCGATACGAGGATTTATTTCGCAACGATTTTCTACTTGACAGGCAAAAAAAGTTTCCGTTTGCCGCTGAATTATTCCGTCCAATGAAATGCTTCAACCCTTCCGTCGATGGCTTTTAACACAATCGATCATCGGCGATCAGTCTTCTCAAAGTATCTCATCTATACTCCCTCGAGAATGATCGCGGGATGTTCCGACGAGTCTGCCCCCTTCAGACGGCGATTTCCGCATCAGTAAAAAGGCCCTCTCGCGCATAATTTAGTGCTCTGTAGGGTAATACGCCCCACCCTTTCGCAGGCCACCACGCCGTAACCCCAGACACAATCGCGAAACGCGCACGAACAGGGATAAACGCTAACTCTAGATCTTGGAGCGGTGCCAACGAGCTCCGTTCATAAATCTGTGCACGTCTTGTGCCTCCTAGTAGTCACCGATGCTCTACCACCGCCACTGTGCCTCTGATCTTTTGCTTTTCTCGCTACAGTTGCAGTCTTGATCACTTGTTTCCTTCTGCATGGGGTGTCAAGGTTCGCAACAACAAGGCGAATGTGACGTTTGAAGCAGAAATTAACCGTTTGAGTGCCACGGCCCTTTTTTATTTCCCGATCGAAAATTTGCCAAACGATGCGATAGTGCTCCTCATGTTCCGTGCCGAAAAATGCCAAAAAGTGCGATAGCGCACGTCATGTTCCGTGCCAAAAAAAAAATGCCAAAAAGTGCGATTCCACTGTTTTTAGCTGACATGCAATAAATATTTCCTACCGTTTAGTTTTGTTCCGACATTCCCCTGAGAATATCCCATAGTAAGAGATACATTAGAACTTCATTCGGAACTCCTTAATAACAACACCGAAATTATCACTAGAACTACCACAGCAGTCAAAATGACAGATTGACGATTATTCATAGCAACCTTATAAATCCACTTTACCAAGCTTCCAAAATTTGCTACGATTTTCTGCAGAAGGTATAAATAAAGATTTGTTTTCTGTGTATTTGATATTTTTTTCATGTAATTTTCAATTTGATCTATTTCATGCAAATAAGTACTCTGTAATCGTCGGTAGTTCTAGTGTTATACTTGTATGGATCTCCTCGCACCAAGGCATCCGAGGCAATGAATTTGCAGACAAAGCTTCTAAAAAAGCACTCAGTATACCTCCATCAGACACCATACCTATACCCTACCGAGACTATCAGAAAGTATTTAGCATCTCGAATCAAACGAACCTGGAACCTCGAATGGAACGCTAAGAAACCAAATAAATTAAGTAATAGCTCAGACGACTTCTTTGGAAATGGAATAGGAAGACCAGCTAATAGAAGAGACCAAGTCGTACTAAATAGGATCCAGATTGGACAGTCTAGGATTACACGGGAACACCTTCTGAAAAAAGAACAACCCCACCCTACTGCGACAAGTGTCAACATCCCTTAACCATCGAACATATTTTATTTTTCTGTAAGGAATACGAGACCTCACGGACCCAGGCAAAGGTTTCTAACTCAGTAAAAGAGATCTTCAGCAACACAGAAAATGCCAAAAATACCCTCAGTTTCATTCAAAGCAATAGACAACTTTATGAATACATTTAGCACCAACAACTAACGGTTTATGTCGCTAATGATCGCGCTGTCGATACGATGTTAAGCCCTTAATTAAAAAAAAAAAAAATTACTCCAATTTTATCCCTTTTTTACCTAAGACTGAAGGGTAATCGTAAAGTCGCGTATCGAAAGAAACCAAGGATGTTGTGATTATTTGCTTGAGCGCGGGTGCTTTGAGGACAGAACAGAAGAAGCGCGATCGCGCCGCTTGGCACTCAAACGGTTAAAGTCCGTGACAAATTGTTGAAAGGTGGAAGAGTTCGCAAAACAAGTAATCAGGCGATGGACCTGGTTGCTAGTCAAATGAAAATGACATAGGTATTTTTAAGTAGGTTCGAATTAGCTCATAGGACATTTTGGACGAGTCAGAGGTACACGAAAGAAGATTACAGAGGGTATTGGACAAGTTAAAACATTATGTACTATTGGAAAGATAAAGATCACACCGACAACAATTACTGATGGTTTATGAATTGTTAGCTACAGTAGTTATAAAGATCTTTTAAGACGATTTCCGATCTATTGGGTTGGCAACTAAATATGATCGCGGATTTTGTCGACAGATGGTTTTAGTACATTATTTCGTTTTGTCAACGTGTTCAAAGCACGTAAACAAATACAGAGGACGTATATTTACGCTTTTCGTATATACTTATGGACTTGTGAAGGCGTATATTTACGCCTTCAGCAGTGAAAGGGTTAACATGTTATATCCCACGTTAAATCAATCGATGAAACAGTAAAAGATGTTATAGTAAAAAAATGCAGAGGTAAATTTACGGCTTTTGTATATATTGATAGACTTGTGAAAACGTATATATACGTCTTTAGCATTCAAGGGGTTAATCGTGACCACAGAAATCCACATTGGCCTGGTATACTCCTAATATCATACTGCCACGATGCATTTTCGTAGGAAAGGAGCTTACGAGTGGGATTATCCATTGTTTGTTTGATCGATCGATCAATCCGATGCGCTGCTGCATTAGACTATTCAGGACGAAGGCACGATCGACCAGCGACGATCGTTTCCGTTACGACGGGATTCGATGGGAATTACATTCCCCCAATTGGGATTTCGTACACGGTCAAATATTGTCGTGCAATTTAGTTGCCCCGAGGACAAACAATCGAATCCGCGTGCGGTTTGTATTTAGTCGGGGTTCGATTGTTTTGTTTGCAATACCGAGGTGGCGCAGGCTCGTTTTACTAAAGAGGAGCTCAATGTGAGAAATCATGTTCGACGGTATTCTCGAACCTACTGGATCGAGAACTTAAACCAGAATGTGAATTCATCGCGTCGACGACTATTTAACACTATTCCTACCACAACCGGTCAAATGACAGTTATTAAAAATTTCGATTAGAATTTCATAGATGCAACGTAATTGAATCGCCTTTAACCCTTTCGCTGCGGAACGCCTAAAAATGAATTGCTCTCTCAGCGTCGAACGGTCCGGATTAAACGATATCTTTAACTAGTTATAACTCGTAAACAAAGCTTCAAACGCAAAATCGTTACTCTTGATTTTCGTCTTAGAATGTCTCAGGGAGTTCCTCTTTCAATTTAAGCCCAGGGCTATCCGAACACCCGGTATAATATACTCTTCAATCCCTCTCCGTCTTCTTCTCCTTTTTTTGACAATAATTGCTCGTTGTGTTATTCTTGCCAACAAAAGTCAGTTTCCATTACAAACCAGATCGATTTGTACGTTAGATAAGGGTCAATGATAAACGTCTGGCATCATAAAAACGCTAATAACATTCAGTAACGCCGTTCAGCTGTTAGCAATGCAAGATGACGTTGGGTGGTTACTCTGGAGACGCAATTTCTCACTGGAGAACTTCAGGGCCATCGCTTGCTTAATCCTTTCACGAAGGATGCCGCATTTCTAAGGCTACTGTAATGCTGGAGATAGGATTTTTAATATTCCGTGCACAGGTAGCCGGTTGCAATAACGCGTTTGCGAGGATCGAAACGATCGTCACCTCGACCTTGCCCGACAGCTAATGCGATTCCAGGACAAGCGTGTCGAGCAAACCTTCAAACGGAGTCACGATAACACGCTCCCCCCCCCAACGCTTCAGATAAGAGGCTCACGATATGGCTTGGCTGTTGGCCAACCGAGCAGTCGTCGCGTTTCTCTTCTCGCTCCCTTGAAAACGATGTGTTCGTCGAACTTGTAATCCACTTTGCAGAAGAGCTAGGAGACGCTTGTTCCCGACGACTAGCGTCTTCTCTGGTTCGTTAACTGGGCGAAGTGCAAGGATCTCGCGCAGAGCAGGGATTGCCAAAGGAGCACAGCGATTGCCTGCTACGGAATCTTGCACGAATCTGACTGTTCCCGGCTATTTGTAATGCCAAGAGTTCCGTGGACTGTCTCGTTCTTAGCATGCCGAATGTATTAGGCATCGTCGCGCCTCGCACTTTGCGTTTCATGTCGTTTGGCTGCAACTATTGGGTTGGCAACTAAGTGATCGCGGATTTGAATGCAAGTTGATTATGTACACAATAAGCTGATAAGTAGATAGGCAAGCAGAATAGATACTATCGAATGTTGAATGGCAGGATTTTACACTATTCCTACCAATACTTCACGTACACCTATTCAAACCACGACATTCCCACGTAAGACAGACTACAAATTTTTCTCAAAAAATAAACAATAACAAAATAAGTGAATATTGAAAAATGTATTATACGAATTTTTGAGAAAAAGTTTAAAGTTTAACCCATTGACTGCCACGCAAATTTAGCGCGTCTTACCCTGGGTGCCAAGATTTTATTTTAAAGAAACACATATGTATAATTATTATGTTACAATATAATCGTCTAAGTTATAATTTTTCTAAAAAAATTGCTAATTAATATGTTCTCTACACTATATATATTTTTCATTCATCCGTTATTGTTAGAGTGTAACGATGATCCTGGGCGACCGCGGCATCGGGGACCGTTGCCTCTTGGATCGAGGTCTCTGTGGAGGGGGCACCTGGGTGCCAGCAACCTTTTCTTCTTTTTTACCCTCAGTCTTTTCGTATAGTTATCGTGGGTGCAGTCTTAGAGAGCGTTTGACATAATTAACATTACATTTATTCTACAACATTTATAATAATTCCTAACTGAAATGGCCATTTGTAGCCAATCTAAACTTGTAGCACACACTACGAGATATCTGGTAGCTGCCGTTTTGGTGCACACGATTACTACGAGATATCTCGTAGTTGGCAGTCAATGGGTTAAAGGCGATTCAATTACGTTGTATCTATGAAATTCTAATCGAAATTTTAAAAACGGTCACTTGACCGGTTGTGGTAGGAATGGTGTTAATGGTAATCATCGAACAGGCGTCGTTGACAAATTATAACAAACGTGTCGGTTAAATAAGCCAGGCCACATGGTGGTCCATAATTACACGGTGTGCTGACAAAAGCCTTGAAATTTTTCGATACCAACTACCGGAACCACCGGTAACTCTGGTTCTGGCTCCCACCCTGAACGTAAGACTAGGTCAAGTCTACGTGACTTGACCGCACGAAGGACAAATCGTACTTGTTCTGTAGCACTGGCGACTTACGACTTGCCGCTCGGCCACGAAAGTAAAAGCAGTCCGGCCAACAGGCAACCGATCATCTCTCGCGACACAGCTTCAAGACTCTCAGAGCTATGTGGTGCCGGAGACTGGTTTCTGACGTTTGGTATTAGAACGCGAAATAACGGTAACTTGAAACATAGTCATACGAGCAATTTGATAATTTAACACTATTCCTATCGACACTTCACGTCTACCTATTCCTACCGCGACATTCCCACGTAAGACAGGCTACAAATTTTTCTTAGAAAGTAAACAATGAAAAAAGAAGTGAATATTGAAAAATGTGTTATACGTATATTTGAGGAAAAGTCTAAAATTTAAAGGTGATTCAATTACTATATAGGAAATTCTAACTGAAATTTTAAAAACTACCTAGGAGGTGGATTATTCGGTATCCGTAACCCATCTCTTAAGAATGTTTTGATTACATAATCTTAAATTCTGACAGAATTACATTTAACACAATTAACCGCCATACGGAAATGCTCAGTTTATTTTCCCATCAAACAATTAAGTCATGTACTTCAGCAAGAAAAATAGCGTGTGTCAATTGGAAAATATCATTCATAATTAGAATAGAAACTAAAAATGTTAATTACAATAATACAACAAATATTTGAAATGTAATTTTTTATGTGAAGCTGTAAATGGAAACCAAGTACAGCTAATCACAAAAATATTTTAACGCTATAGGTACTATCGGAATTGTACACTAATCTATACTAGTTCCCTCAGTTTGGAAGATTCAAATAATTAACTAATGTACTTCAGCAAGAAAAAGAGCGTGTCTCAATTAGAAAATATCATTCATAATTAGAATAAAGACTAAAAATGTGAACTAGAATAATACAACAAATATTTGAAATGTAATTTTTTATGTGAAGCTGCAAATGGAAACTAAGTACAGCTAATCACAAACATGTTTAAACGCTATAGGGACTATTGGAATTGTACCCTAATCTATACTAGTTCCTTCAGTTTGGAAGGTTCAAATAATTAACTAACGTACTTCAGCAAGAAAAATAGCGTGTCTCAATTAGAAAATATCATTCATAATTAGAATAAAGACTAAAAATGTGAACTAGAATAATACAACAAATATTTGAAATGTAATTTTTTATGTGAAGCTGTAAATTGAAACCAAGTACAGCTAATCACAAAAATGTTTAAATACTGTAGGGACTATCTATACTTGTTCCCTCAGTTTGGAACGCATGAAACACGCAGAAAGTGTGTGTAACTTCTCATTCTGCAACGAGTTAAACTTTCTTAAACTCGCATTCGATCGTAGACAGTACCAATTCTCTCATTCCTCGTGGAACATGACGGAGTATCAGAACTTCGCTGGCAGTTAATTAAGATTAGCTCAATTATACACGTTTAACCCACTTTCGCTGGCGTTGCGCAAAACCGCTGCAGCGGTTTGAAACACTGCGACAGATGCTAATAACGATTTCTACCGGTGTTAGTAAGTGTGTGGTCGACAAAAAGTGTGCAACTAACGACCGGTTCAGCGGCACGGTCGCGCATACCACCTAACCGGCTACAATTAATTCCACAACTCAAACGTATATATTCATTAACAGCCCAGGTGAAAATCACACCCAGAGACGTAAGGATCGATGAATCATTGTTGCCTTCTGACACCATTGCTTTATTCTTACCATTGTATTCTTTTAACACGTTTATCCTCCCATTTAATTCGAATATTCACCTGATCTTGTTTCAGAAAACAAAGATCCAACTATTCGATATAAGATCAGAAACATTCCCTGCGAATTTACTGAAATTTTCAATCCCCAATTAGACATTTTAAACATTCTGAATAGTAATGAATATCTAGAGGTAATAACTCCATATGCAAATGATATACCCTAAAATACAATGCAATCCATAACACGAAATGCAACAATAACTAATATTTCTATTCAAGAATTTAGCTTAGAGGCTAGCTTGTAAATTTGGTTTGCACGGTTTTTAGAAACAGAGAAAAGGAAAAAGATGGGACAAGAGGAAACAATCGTGTGGTCTCTGGAACAGAATTAAAGGTGCATAACCTTGCGACACGAACACCTCTCTATGGCACGAGTCCGGCGTGGAAGAAGGTGGGAGGACGTCGGAGAGGGCACACACAACATGTAAGCAATGAGCAAGAGGCGGGAGGGGCAACGGACCGACCATACGTTTGAGTTGGTTGACCCGACTCGGCCACGTTTCTACCTTCACCTCAACTTCGTCCTAAGGAATTGCCTTCATGCTTGTGATTTTATTTTGCACGACCGTTGCCTTATACTTGAACCGACCTCAGGCCGCTGAACTTGTTCCGATAATTGATGAGTTAACCAGAGAGAAACAAGCATGAACTGCCAACGAAAATCGACATGCCCAGACATTTCTTTGAACAATGAACATATTGGGGGAACATGTAATTGCCTATATTGCAACAATAGCGCCGTGACCCAATTGTTCCACTCCTAATTAACGACCATACAGGAACAACGCTATCCTTCAGCATATTCATGTTAAAAATAATTACAATTTATATTACTCGGTAATGTTATACAATTATGTTCAGTACTACAATATAATATTTAATTATCCTAATTTATTAAAAAAACACCGGAGAATATTTGTCTACAATTTATCCTTTAAATTAAAACGTACAATACAAAGTACACAGGGCAGAAGATCTTCAAGGTACAGTGGCTCCAAAAAGTATTCGTACACTGTATTATAAGGAAATTCATCTACTTCTGAAATTCTGATTTCAATGAAACTTTATGTGTGTACAGAGCATGGTGTGTCCTGCGTGGAGCAATTTTTTTTTGGCGGCAAAATATCTTTTAAGGGGGCTGATAACGAATCTCAAAGTTTCAGCGATTTTTCACGCTTTGAGTACAAGCTTTTCTGTGTTCTTTTTTTTATGGCAGGGCGATAGGGTATTAAAAATTAAACATTTTCTATTTGAAAGGTTTTGCTTCATCGAGTACCGTTACAAAGTTATTTTTTAAAAATGAGAGAAAGCTCAGAAACTGCAATGCTGGTTTCAACCCTTTAACACTAGAACTACCAAACCAGTCAAAATGACCAGTTGGTGATTATTCATAGTAACCTTATAAATTCACTGCGGTAAAGGTTCTAAAATTTATTATGATTTTCTGCAGAAGATAGAAATGTAGATTTGTTTTCTATGTATCCGGTATTTTTTCCTGTAATTTTCAATTTGATTTCTTCCATGAAAATAAGTACACTTTAATTGTCGGTAGTTCTAGTGTTAAAATGGCATTTAGATGAAAAGAAGAGATTAATTCATACGTGTACTATTACGATCTACATACCCACAAAGTTTTATCAAACACTTCTACCAGACTCAGAATTTCAGGGTTAAACGAATTTATTTGTGACACAGTGTACGAATACATTTTGGAGCCACTGTAATTGTCCATCTATCCAGAGCACCTTTCGTCAATAAAATTAACAGGAACGAGACATTTTCCGATGTCAAAAGTAGAGTGTATTTGCTCGTTGGAAAGACAGAAACAAAGATCCGAGTAAATCCACTATTAGCAGAGATGCAGTGAATTGAAATAGCGTGAAAAAAAACGGAGAAGGAACGGAGAGGACAGACAGATCGACAAAAGGCTGGCTAGAAAGAAGAAGGAGGATCGGGTGGAAAGTAGGAAAGAAGAAGCTAATGGGCAAAAGCAGAAAGAAGAGACGAAAAGAGCGAACCCCGAGAACTGTATGCCTCTGGCGCGATGTTCAGCTCACGGAGGATTACTACCTCTCGAAGAGACGGAGCGAAAAGAGGGGACAAGCGACGGAGAGGAAAGAGAGAAAAGGGTGCGGGAAAGAACGAGAAGCGTGTCAGTAGCAAGGAGGGGCGTATATCACGTAGTCAATCATGGTCCAGTTGCTCCTATGTACTACATACTCTCTCAGTACGGAGAGCGGACCTGTACATGTGCTACTGCATTGTGGCGCACAATGTTCAATCATCTCTGCGTCGATTCCTTCGGCTTTAATTGAAGAAAGGGTCCCTCGAAACCACTAGGCGACGCGGCGGTGGGGTTCGAGGCGGACGAGGAAACGACATCGTCCTGCGGCAAGAAAAAGAAAGGGCAAGAGTAACAGCTGATAAAAAGAACACGGAGGGGGAGGGGGGGATAGAGGAGAAAGCGGGATAGGAAAGAGGAACGAAAGAAACAAAACGGAACGGAAGAAGAAAAAAAAGAACGCGCCCCGGGGTGTCGTTGACCCCACGACGACGATATTGTGTACCACTTGAGTGTTTACGTCGAGGCTTCGAAAGACCCGGGCCAAGGAACAAGGACCTTCTCAGCCACACTCAGCCAAGTCCTTGGAGCCATGGATCATTAAACCAGGGCGAACCGCGAAATACGAAATCACGCCGAAAATCACGAACCTTTTGAATCGCTCTGCGTACACCCCACCGCTTCCACCCTCAACCTCGTTTTTATCCCCCCTCCCCCTTTTGGATGAAGGTTCGAGTGGCGATGTCGGTCGAGTGCAAGAACCGAAAGGTATAAAGAAGAGGAAGGAAACGCGGGAAACGCGAAACTCACCAATTTGTTGCGAAATGCGCTATCGATTCCCAGTGGCAGACCATTTTTCGGATACGAAGAAGGAGGAAGGGACTTGGGGTCGTCGAGGGCTCTCCTTTGGCGAACGACAATGAAACTCGCTCTCGCCGTTCTGGAGGTTCCAGTTATGATGCCGCAATAAGAAGGAGAAAAAAAATATCGCCTAACGACCTCGAGATTACTCGTAACGATTAACCTTTCTGGAACCGAGGAGATGCTGTTCGGGGATTGAGAATACTCTCTCGTTTTACTTCCTCTCTAACATTTAACGTGGTTCGTTTCTGCGCATACGCACACTTATTTTCTGCTCTAATCAACCGAAGAAAATTGATCTCGTTACGCCTCTTACTGGATGCCATATTATTAATATGGTGTTGCTTGAGACTCGCGTTTGGAATTTAATTACGCGGTACCTATAACTTCCAACCGTGGCTTGAAAATAATATTTATACCACAACACGTAATAGGATGAAATAAAGGCACTCCGACATAATACCCGTATATTTGAGGTAAAATCTTTCCTCACTTCTCCGCCTTTCAAACCATCTGTTTCTTCTCTTTGCTGTTTACACTAGCAGTCATACATTAAACGTAGAGTTCACCCTTTCAGGTTCAACTAGAGGTTTTCTCGAAGCACATCAAACACCAACAACCTTTTATCGTTCGCGAATGACCATAATAGTAGATCCCACTCGTGAACTTACAGAATTGCAAAATTCCATTTCTCGAAAGAGCATTTCCATCACCTCCTTTCATCCTATTCAGCCAAGTCGTGCACAAGGATTCATGTCCATCCTCCTCACATGGATTCAGTCAACTTTCTACTGTTTACATTATTTTCTTCCGGAAATTCATGACAATTTTACACCTTTCTACAGGACGGCGCTATTTGTGTTCTTCGCATTATGATAATCGAAAGCAATCATCAAAAAAACATGGCAACGTTCAGCAATCTAATTTCGACTTCCTAAAGAACACCAAGCCATCTTTTTTCTCATAGACTTGCGTCCTTCATAATTTTGAATCTCATCAAGTTCATTGTTGAAACTTCTTTTATGTAGAACGAACTTTGTGAATATGCACAACGACGAAAAATCCCAGTAACAATAATTCTTACTCAATTCAAAGAGTAGAATATAGCTAAAGGTTTCTAAATCCAACAACTGCAGTCCTATAGCTCAGATCCAACGGAGTATAAAAAATACCAATCGTGTCACGCATAATATTGAACGCCATAACTATTACCATACATCGTGAAAGATTACCTCGCCTCTCACAGGTAAATCGAAGAACGAAATCAATCACGAAAACCCATCACGTTGTATCCTATGTCACGTAATTGTCCGTTTCCTCGGACGTGCATCGTAACTCGTTCTCTGCTCCGAATACTAAAGGGAATTGGCTCATTAATATATAAAACGAAACACTGCCGTTCGATAATTCGATAAATCATGCCGAATTCTCCCATTTCTTTATGATATACATCACTAAGCATGGAAGCATTCTCTTTTGTTTGTTAACTAGAATCATCTCGCAAATTATCACAAAAGAATTCACTAATAAATTGATGGAAAACGTAGCCATCAGTAATAGGCAAAGGCAGTTTAAAATCTTTAAGGTAAATATATGTATAGTAAAACAATTATGTGAACTGCCATTATCCATGTAAAAGACACCCATATCTGAAAGTTGTTCAATTTCTGCTCAACTGATGATATAATCAAAAATTCGATTTTCTCAGACATATCTTTGAGCTAATTTACCATACATGAGATTTTGTGTTTAAAATAACAGTAGACTAATCCTCAGTAATTACTTCTTAGGTAAAGAAAATGTGCTTAAAACTAGTAGGTTCAAAATAACAGTAGACTAATCCTTAGTAATTACTTCTTAGTTAAAAAGAAAATTTGCTTAAAGCTAGTAGGTTTAAAATAACAGTAGACTAATCTTTAGTAATTACTTCTTAGTTCAAAAGAAAATGCACTTGAAGCTAGTAGGTTTAAAACTACACTAGACTAATCCTTAGTAATTATTCCTTAGTTAAAAAAAATGTGCTTCAAGCTAGTAGATTTAAAATAACAGTAGACTAATCTTTACTAATTACTTCTTAGTTAAAAAGAAAATGTGCTTAAAGCTAGTAGGTTTAAAATAACAGTAGACTAATCCTTAGTAATTATTTCTTAGTTAAAAAAAATGTGCTTAAAACTAGTAGGTTTAAAATAACAGTAGACTAATCTTTAGTAATTACTTCTTAGTTAAAAAGAAAATTTGCTTAAAACTAGTAGGTTTAAAACAACAGTAGACTAATCTTTAGTAATTATTTCTTAGTTAAAAAGAAAATGTACTTGAAGCTAGTAGGTTTAAAATAACAGTAGACTAATCTTTAGTAATTACTTCTTACTTGAAAAAAAAAATGTGCTTAAAGCTAGTATAGACAGTATGAGAAGATAGTATCGAATCCTGCATCTCGTAATTCGGACCAAGATGCAAGAGTCAAGGAACTTTCCTGAAAGTAAACACAACCGAGGATACAAGTACGCTGGACGTATACACGTCACACAAGCTTCACAATCTTGTCGCAATTGCATGTGCAGGCTAAAGTACCGTTACTAGAGTCGTCACGCGCCATACGATACGTCACAATGAAACGGAACATGGATGATCACTATGATCTCGTTAAAGAGAGCTAATTGATCGAGCCACTACGTGAAAAAAACGAATATCAATGTGTTTACCGAAGGTAACCAGATTGAAAGAAGGAAATTGTAAAGGAACAGAAAAAGCACTTTACATCGAAATGTTATCCAGAATCTCTTACTTTACGATCACATCCATGACACTCTAAATGCACTTCTAACTTCGACTTTGTATAGTACAAAATAATTTTAATTCCACCTGATTATCAACTACAAATTGTTAAAACAAAGATACACTATCGATTAGATTAGCTAAGCAGGAATTAACAAAATATTTGCCACAGCACTTTACATCGAAATGTTATCCAGAATCCCTTACTTTACGATCACATCCATGACACTCTAAATGCACTTCTAACTTCGATTTTGTATAGTACAAAATAATTTTAATTCCACCTGATTATCAACTACAAATTGTTAAAACAAAGATACCCTATCGATTAGATTAACTGAGCAGGAATTAACAAAATATTCGCCACAAAGATTTCATTCCAATTGTGTGTTAGCGCTTTGTTATAATACAGTTTGATTACTGATCAATGGTTTGGTTCAGAGAGTCCCATAATCTGTGAAAATGTGCTGTACACATCTGGTAGATGTATAATATATCTATTTAACACTATTCCTACCACGACCGGTCAAATGACCGGTTAACCTAACCTTTAACCCTTAAACTTTAGACATTTCCTCAAACATACGTATAATACATTTTTCAATATTCACTTCTTTTTTCATTGCTTATTGTCCGAGAAAAATTTGTAGTCTGTCTTACGTGGCAATGTCGCAGTAGGAATAAGTACACGTGAAGTGTCGATAGGAATAGTGTTAAAATGTATACATGTTTCCTTCTTACGAATGATATCATACTGTCAAAATTTAACTAGACAGTATAAATTGACCTTCGCGTAGCCTACTGGCAAAGCTCCGGATGATCGAACATATTTTCGATCGACAGCCACCTCGCTACCGGTGGTATATACCCAGTGTCGTGTCCGAGATAATGCCCCGCAGATCGAGCAATGATAGCGGTGTACACAGGCTCGCAGCGAGAGATCCCGCGCGCGGGACCGTCAGATAGACGAAGAGAGAAAAAAGAGAGAGCCAAGTATCGGGGAAGCTGGAAGGCGAAGGAAAAGGGAGAGGCGAGAAAAAGGAGAAAGAACCTTCTCCTCTACGGTTGGCGTCATGCTGTCGGGTACACCGGTTTCGTTCTCCTCCCTTCTACCAGTGTTATCTACCAGTGTAAGTACACACACACACACACACAGAGACAGACATACACAAGAACCTACACATCGGGTCGTGAGTAGGTATACGCGCAATATCGCGAAACGCAAGGCACCAGGGACTCACGCTGATGTGCCTGCCTGCGTGTCAGATAATTGTATGTAATTGCCGGGCAGGATAATTAGCGATCAACAATAAACCTCTGCATCACCCTCGACGTCCCACCCTCCTGACCCTGGAACAAGCCGACGTGCAGTTGTGGTTGCACACGTGTGCCCAGACCGAGCTCCGCATGGCACCTACACGTTGAACGGCTTTTCCCCTCCTTTTCCCTCAAACCGTGTCCTTTTCTTCTTCACCGTACAGATCATCTACCTATCAGACTGTTCGTCTGTTTATCTGTTTCTCCTCTCGGCCACATTCCCGTTTCCCTCGATGAACAAGCAGAAAGTATACAGGCAGAGTTACACGGTAGCCTACATTACCGATCAAGCAGGTAAGGATGTTGCCAATAATACGTTACACGAGCAAATACGTTACTCGTATTAACAGGCGTTGGCCACGGTCAACAGTAGAATGGAGAGGGACCTCGTTTCGGGGAATCATAGGTTCTACGGGATTTATGGATCCGACGACATAGACAAGCATTAATCAGAAATGCAGCATTGATTCAACCGTCGTACGTCCAGCAGGTAGTAGTTTGAATCTATCGACTAACATACTATGGCCAACATCTTTCAACTTTGACCAAGAACTTCGTGATGTGTTTGAATGTTTCCAAGCATACTTTAACTTGTCGCGAAATTGGAATCTAATAAATGCTTCCGCACTCATGCTCAATTATCGGGTATGAAAATGCTTCCGGGCCTTTTTAATTCCCACAACATCAAACTTATTTTTCATGGGTACTCTACACCTGTCTAACGAAAATGCACATTTTTGTATACAATTTGCTTGCTGTTACACTTGATAGTAAAGATTTTAGATAAGGTTTGTTCTTTAAAAACAGGGAAGTGATCTTTCTTCCGACGTTCTGAAACCTTCTGAAGTTTAGCAGCAACGACTGGTTTTCAGAAATCTATACCATCGCTGTCTAACACAAGTATTCTCGAGAGAGTTCTGAAAATTCTCGATAATTTGCTTAATCCTACCAGTCAGACCCTCTTTTCTGTATCTTTTTCTCCATTATTAGAACCAGGGAGTCTCACGTTCATTCGCAATCGTTCCACGTGATATCAATCCGATACAGAGGACACCTCGCTATCCATGGTTTACCCCGGCTGATCCCTGAGGACAGTCTCGAAGATGCTAGGATTTCGATCGACTAATCGCGTCACCCGGTCGATCGATCCTCATGGATATATCGAGGCTTCCGTTTGTTCGCAAGGTATTATAGCCGTGCGTGACTAATCCCAATCGAGACACAGTATTTACAAATCGGACCCAAGACTTTTTTACTCGTCACCGGTCGACTGTTCCGTAGCGAGGACACGTCATGGGAGTGCACAGATGCGAGGTTCGATCGCCTAATTACGCGGACCGTCTCAGCGGCACGTCGCTGTTTAAGACGTCGCCGATGAACCACCTATCGCTTAGAACAGAATATCCAACACCACACAGGATTCCCTTTGATACGATTAACCACTGAAAGATTTATTATTGGAGAAAATTTTTCAAACGAAAGTTCACTCCCACTTCGGAGGAATATCTCGGGATATTCTTAAATACAAACAACCATAAGATCTCAAAATGACAAATACACCAGCAAATGCACTCCCAAATACACTCAATACTCAACACCAAATAGACTCAAAATGACCAGTACACCAAATGAGATATTTTTAGTTAACAGTGATGTATGTTGAACACAACCAATTTGAAGACGATTAATCCATAATATGATCTATTAAATCAAGGACACTATAGCTCATAAAGGATCAAAGCTCACCATAAAATCTTCAAGGTACTTTAGTACCAACTAAGAGTTATTAACGATGAATCTCACAGAATATATCCCTCTGTATGTACCAATATTCTAAACCAATGGATAGCAGTAGTGAAAAGTGAGATGTAACGTGCCTTTCGTGCCGTACTAAACATTTTACTTCCTGACCTTTATTTCACATTCTCCCCCTGAATCTATATTTTCCACCGTTTATCGAATCATAAAAGAGGCGTGCATCGTTTGACTGCTACATCGACCATTCAAAGGCTAGCTGATAGTTGAAGGAACAGCAAAAAGAGCGGCACAGTATGGTCATTGGAACATGAACTACAAAGCGTTCCGAAGTAAACCGTATAGAACAAGCGTGGGCCTCCAGAAATAGAAGGACAGATCCGCGAATTCGTACGCGGCCGGTTCTTAGCCCTGCTCAGAAGAGAACAGAGCTCGGAAGAAGAAGAAGAAAGAAGGACTCGCGGAGTCGGCCCCGCGCACGGTTTATCAACCTTATCTCCTTCCTTCTCTCGCCCTCCTGCTTCCTCGTGCGCGTCCCGCAGGCGAAAAACAAAGTCAGTAAAGTTACGGTGAAACGCAAGCAACACGAAACGAGGGTCAAAATCCTTGCGCTTCGAAGGATGCTGCTGCCGTTGCCGCTGCTGCTGCTGCTGCCGCCGTACGCTCGAGGGACGCTCGAGCCAGAGAAGGATGAGGACGAGGAGAAGGAGGAGCAAGATGAAATCGTAGTGGTCGTGCAAGAAAGAAAGAGAGAAAAACAGATGCGATACGAACACGAACGCAAGAGGAACAAAGAAAACGGAGTGAAAGAGAAGCTCGCGAACCCAGATGAGCAAGAAGAAAGATAAATGTACAGAGCAAGAGGGAGCCAAAGAGAGTGAGATGGAGAGAAGGAGAGGCGAAACGATACGAAGCGAGCGAGAGAAGCAGAAGGAGCAGAAAAAGGACGGCAGAGGAGAGAGCGGAGGAGGAGGAGGATAAAGCTACTGCGCGTTAGCTGTGCCTGTAGTACTCTACCTTTGCGGCCTCTGCCACCTCCACCTCGACCGCTCGGCTGGCTCACCTGAAGACAAGTTACCCGCAACAAAAACACCAAGTAAATTATATGCCTTCCAGCCGCGCGCGCCAACGTCGAGCAAAAGGACCACTTCGACTTCCCTACTAACGCTGAGGAAAAGGAGAGCATAGGACAGAACAGCGGTTAGAAGAGCAAGAATGAGCCCTGAATACTGTAGGATAGAGAAGGGACGAAAGTGTGTGTATAAACAAGGAAAGAGGTGGATCAGGTAGAGGCAAAGGGAGCTGATGAGAGAGCTGGACGCAAGGATGGAAAGAGAGAGAGACTATATTTGGCAAAGCAGAAAAAACCGCGGGGTAAAGCGAAACGGAGAGAAAGAAACGAGGGAAAGGAGGAAGGAACGAGGCTTCGAAGGACGAGCTCTGAGGAGAAACAAGAAGACAGAAAGTTGTTATCCCTGTTTCACTCTACGACCCTTAAGGCTAGACCGGTGAAGGAAAGGACTGTATAAAGGAGGAAACCGTGCACCGCCACGGAAACCTTGATCAAGCTACTAAGTCCTGAGCGTCTCTCTAACACACCGAGTGTTCCACTTCGGCTGCAACGTAAGGTCTCGTTCGGGATCAGTCTATTGTGCCTGAAAACGCG
This sequence comes from Tetrapedia diversipes, assembly GCA_033822845.1. Classification (NCBI taxonomy): domain Eukaryota; kingdom Metazoa; phylum Arthropoda; class Insecta; order Hymenoptera; family Apidae; genus Tetrapedia; species Tetrapedia diversipes. Next base: position 61,614 of record JAOPTO010002016.1, on the reverse strand, counting down.
TCTTTTTATGCGCTCGACGTCCTGGAAGGATTGGTGGTCTCCTTTTGTGGTGGCGTCATGCACAATCATCCTTTCAAATCTCCCGTGTGACGGGAGGCTGTTGTAATGGGACACATGGAGAAACACTGTGTATCCTTCGACACGATTTTATCGTCCACCGATTAGAATAATGTATTTACTCACCACACCTCGTACTCTCCTTTTGCTCTCATTATTTCACGATCTACGTATAAATGTCGTAGAAGTGGTGTCATGGCTCTTATACTAATCGACTCCTTTGTTGAGAGACAGCAATGTATAACAAACGAAAATTCACATGAACATTTCAAGCATCGAAGAGAACTCATAGCTAATCCAGGAGTAAGAGTGTTTCATTTAGTTTATAATTTTTCTCATTATATTTTATGAAATCAGGCAAAGCTAATTTGTATATAGTTGTTACTCCTGCACCAATTCGAGATTCCTAACTTAGGATGAAGCCTAAATCCTGCAGGAGTCATACAAATCAAACGTAATCAATTGTCCTGACGGATTAATGTTAGAACAAAGCTATGGTGTATTGAGGGATTATATAAAATAAAGAAACTCGTGTAGATTACCAGTATGCAAATAATTATATTTTCAGTAAATGGTGTTCCCGGTGCACGCACAATAAAAATTAAAAACTGCAAAAGCGGCAACAATGCGCACATTTATACCTGGAGCATTCGCAGGCGTCCCCAATCCCTGAAAGACGACGTGCTATGGAATAACCGAGTCGAGGGAATCCATTATTTCCCAATACCGTGAAGATGTGGTTTTCCACGAAGTACAATAAATATTAATGCTTTACTTCAACAAGATGAATGATCAAAAATACTAGTTTCATTCTATTAAAACAAATGAAAACACATTTTTCTTAAATAATTGACTGGACAAATATTCACTTTTAAACGTGAACTCATAGTAGAGTACATAAACGTAGCAGAAGAATATATTCGATCAGCAACAACAAAATCGCTGATCGCTTTTACGCACGATACGCGTCATCATGAAGTGGAATAGACAGATGTCCACAAGAAGCTGCTCGCCCGTATTCCGAATAAAATTCAGGCCAGTAACAATCTCCTGATGACGGACAAGGAATGAACAACTGGTTTCACGTGGGAGAGAGCAGGACAGCAACACAACAGACCAGTCCGGCCAGCTGATGAGCCGGTTCTCCGATACACTTTTGTTTCCTCTTATTTCTCTGCTTCTTCTGCCCCCTCCGCCTTTTTATTGCTGGGGTTCTGGTCCGAGAAGGGAACCCGTTCGCGGTGTATTTATACCCAACTCTCACTGGTTCCTTCTCCGTTCCCCCGTTTATACGTGACTCCGAATTTAAGGGTCCCGGCTTCACGGCCAGGCATCCCCGGCAGCGTTCCCCGCGGGAGGCGATGTGTACAGACCTCACGACTTTTATGCATTTTAATGTAGGAAATACGGAGATTTCAGTGTACGAACGATGCTCTGCCAATTTCGTCTCTCTTTGTAACCGCGACAAGATAGAAATAATATTAGGTGTACAAGTTACTTTTGGTCTTCCATTTTTCGACGATGAAAAAGGTTATTTACAATTTGACTATCGTAACGGGATTTTCGGAGCCTCGTAGTGTAGACATCTAGCTTTCCAAAACGTTAGAAGACTGCTTGATTTGGTCAACATAATCTAGGTAAACAATAGTTTAAACGCTGGCGTGCAGCAAAGAGCACATTCGTTATTTTGTGCTCTTTGCGCTTCAGTTAAAAAAGAAACGCCGCTGAAGCTGCAGAAATGATCTGTGATGCGCTTGGTAAGAATTCTGTAACTCATTTCCACGAGCAAATACTGATACCGAAGGTTCTGGGAAGGAAATTTCGACCTCCAGGATAAAAAAAGGAATTGCAATCACTTTTAGATCAGTTCGTCGAAATGAAACAGCCTAGTTTCTTCAAATCAGACATCACAGTTGGCCGAAAGGTGGGCAAAAGTTATAGAAAGTGAGGGAGATTACTTCATCCATTATCCTTTGGGCATACAAATTTAAATAAACTCTGAACCTGCCAAGGAAAAGACTAAAATTAACTTGTACACCTAATAGTAGTCAAACGAATGTATCACGAATACGATGCATCACCTAATTTTAACTCTTTTAGTACCAAACGACGATACATCGTTGCGTATACCATGACGCCTAACTATTTGCATCGCGAGAGAGCTCTATCATAAAATCAATTTATAAAACGTTATGAATGTTTCAATTTTTTCTTTTATTCCATAATATGCTTCTTGTTGAATTTTGTAAATATCATTCTCACCTCCGTTTTTATGAGCTTTTTCCCAAACCTTAGCAAATTCGTTAAATTTGCTCGGTACTAAAAGGGTTAAGATCACTGCACCTTTATCTGAATCCTCAAAAAATACAAAAGCATTCAGCATAATTTACTGACAAGTGTATCACCAAAATGGTTTACATAATCAGAATAGGTACCAAGGACGTATTATAAATTGTTTTCCATACATCGATATTACTTTGGTTCTTTTTCCTGGGAGTGTTGTTTACGCCTTTCGTTAAAACTAGGACAAGCAGTCAGCAGTGGCTGAACGGATCAGCCGTGGCCGAGGAAATTACACGTTTATCACAGCAAAATGATCTCTTTACAACCGGGAAATGAACAATCATGATACAAGAGAACGAATCCGAATTGCCATTTCTTCAGGTCTGCAGTGGATAGCTTCGGGATTGAAATGAAAAATATGGTAAATTCTGCCGGTGCTGCCTTAACGAACGATCGAAGTCACAATATCAAAGTGCCAGAGACAGCGAGTTCGTTGCTCTGAATTAATGAGGCAAATGTTTTTTAATAGTTATCCACGCACTAACAGCACCCTCATGTTCTATCGTCTGTCTGAGCTACGGAGCGCTTGCGCAACCATTTATTCTCCCCTGCAATATACGTGGTGTATAGCCAAGGACTGTAGTACAACTGGCCTTGAATAAGATAGGCATTACTCGATGGCATAATGCACGAGAAATGGCAAGCCAGCTGCGGACTCGAGGACCCTGCATGATCACCGTCATCGGAACTGCCATCTTTTCCTCCTACTCATCATCTAACATTGGCCTTTCTTTTTTTTTTTTTCGTTCGACGTTATGTTCCTCCTTTTTTCCTGCTCTCGCTCCTCGACGCCTTTTTCTTTCCTTGTCCACGTTCACTTCTCGAATACTACCGTTATACGGTGTAAACGTATGTTGAACGACATCGAAGGAGCTGGCCGGTAAATTAATTCATGTGTCTCTCTCTTGCCCTCGCTCCGCAAACGGATAGCAACTTAGAGAAAGGATGGTAGGAGAGAGATAGGAAGGCTACGAAATCAGTTAGTAACCTTTTCAGAGATGCAGTCTGCGATCATTCGCAGGAATTAAATTAATATCAATCCTGGATCAAAAGAATTGTTCTATTTCTTTCTTACCACATGTTATGTACAATTTGAATTTAAAAACTCTTCTACCTTGATTAAATTAACAACGATTAAGGGAATATGATCGATTCTAATTGTACTCCAATCAGAGGTTCGATGATACCAACTTAGAGGAAGGATGGTAGGAGAGAGATAGGAAGGCTACGAAATCAGTTAGTAACCTTTTCAGAGATGCAGTCTGCGATCATTCGCAGGAATTAAATTAATATCAATCCTGGATCAAAAGAATTGTTCTATTTCTTTCTTACCACATGTTATGTACAATTTGAATTTAAAAACTCTTCTACCTTGATTAAATTAACAACGATTAAGGGAATATGATCGATTCAAATTCTACTCAAATCAGAGGTTAGATGATATCTTCAGTTTCAACCTGAACAGATCAATGCTGGATCAAAAGAATTGTTCTATTTCTTTCTTACCACATGTTATGTACAATTTGAATTTAAAAACTCTTCTACCTTGAATAATCAACAATTAAGGGAATATGATCGATTCGAATGATAATAGGGAGATCCGAAATCGATCGATTCTAATTCTACTCAAATCAGAGGTTAGATGATATCTTCAGTTTCAACCTGAACAGATTAATTCTAGATCAAAAGATTTGTTCTATTTCTTTTTTATCACATGTTATGTACAATTTAAACTTAAAAGCTATTCTACCTTTATTAAATTAACAACAATTAAGGGAATATGATCGATTCGAATGATAAATAGGGAGATCCGAAATCGATCGATTCTAATTCTACTCAAATCAGAGGTTAGATGATATCTTCAGTTTCAACCTGAACAGATCAATGCTGGATCAAAAGAATTGTTCTATTTCTTTTTTACCACATGTTATGTACAATTTGAATTTAAAAACTCTTCTACCTTGAATAAATTAACAACGATTAAGGGAATATGATCGATTCGAATGATAAATAGGGAGATCCGAAATCGATCGATTCTAATTCTACTCAAATCAGAGATTAGATGATATCTTCAGTTTCAACCTGAACAGATCAATGCTGGATCAAAAGAATTGTTCTATTTCTTTTTTTATCCATGTTATGTACAATTTGAATTTAAGAGCTCCTCTACCTTTATCAAATTAACAACAATTAAGGGAATATGATCGATTCGAATGATAAATAGGGAGATCCGAAATCGATCGATTCTAATTCTACTCCAATCAGAGGTTCGATGATATCTTCAGTTTCAACCTGAACAGATCAATGTTGGATCAAAAGAATTGTTCCATTTCTTTTTTATCACATATTGTGTACAATTTAAACTTAAAAGCTATTCTACCTTTATCAAATTAACAACAATTAAGGGAATATGATCGATTCGAATGATAAATAGGGAGATCCGAAATCGATCGATTCTAATTCTACTCAAATCAGAGGTTTGATGATATCTTCGGTTCCAACCTGAACAGATATCTACATAATGATGCGATTCATCCCCGTTGTTTCGTCTTGTATGCCTGCTCCCGTCGTTGTGTACCTACCATTTGCTACCTAGAAACTACACTGTTTGCTTCACTAATTAGACACGTAGTACCTACGCATTCATCATGTTCACGAGACCGCACGGAACGGAGAAGGGAATAGCGTTTAACGCAAGACGAAGTAAGGTAATGCAATAGCTATGGGATGGAGAACAGCGAAACAGAGATATCAAAAAGACGCGCATCCAACACGATCTAGCAGTATCTTCAGGCATTTGACCAATTACACGAGAGATTGATCCAGCTGCGTGACTGTAGATCAAGCCAAACATCGCAAATAACCATCGAGACACTGCAAGATCAACTTGGCCCATTGCTTTACAGCTCTCACGCGTCACCGAACACATAGCCTTTGAGGCCTGTTATCGGAACTGGTACTACACGCAGAGTTTACATCCAAGTTGTCTGTCATCGGTTCTCGTAAGAGCTCAATGTGCTGTTCGGTTACGTGGATAAATCTAGGGTTCGATACAGCACACTTTTCGCTGAAGCATGATAAAGTGGATACCGTAATTTTAATTAGTCATTCGTATTTTTATTTGGTACACTCTAAGTGTTATACTATGTCACTACTAGTTTAACTCTTTAGAGCATGGTAGGATTAAAAATGTCCCACCTTTTTGATGCATGGTAATGCATGGTGGAGCATTTTTATTTGTGTAAAACAGTTGGTAATACCGTAAAAAAATGTTATAAATATGTTCGCTTGCGTTGGCAAGTTTCAACATGTCAATACAGGTTAGTATGGGTTTGTTTAATTTAAAATACAACAAAATTCCTGTGCAACATGGATCTATTTATTCTCTGAAATCCTGTGCCTCAAAGAGTTACCCATATTTGAGTGAAAATATTTTTCTTAAAGTTAAATAGGACTTTAAATTGGAATTTTAAAATGAATCCAATGGAACAAGTATTAAAGTATAATATATATATAAATATGAAATTCGTAAAATGAAAATAAAAAGTTAAAATTTTTGCTGTTTTTATACTTTTTTATCCCAGTTTTCGATGTAATCGGAGTTGTGCCCAACGAGCAACTCAGCCGAATCACGCTGGGCGACGAATGTGTTAACACTAGATTGCCGGAGTGAGTCAATTTGACTCACTTATGAATAGTCAAGTTCAAGTATCATGTGAAAAGAATAGAATTAAGGGCATTTGTGTTAAATGTAATAAAAATACCTGCGAAAAATGTATTTTAAAAACAGAATATATATATGCAAAAATTGTTTTGAATAAACTTTTTTTAAAATAAAGTTTAAAATTTTTTTTTTAACTTCAATTTTCATGTTTGAGTCAAATTGACTCGTTTCATGCAAAACAGGTATATACCTAATATCCGACAATTTAGTGTTAATGACAACACATTTTGCCTGACTAACTGCGACATCGTTATCGTCAATTGTCTTTGAAACTGACAAAACAAAGACTGAATCAATTATTCACGCGATCAATGCTCTAAAGCAGGAAATCTCGGTTTCGCCCAGTCAATCCCTATTTTGTCAGACATCAAGAGTTTGATGAAATATACGCGACACATTTACTGACGTTCAAGGACACGGGAATTGCATTGCACCATTACTCTCAGCGAAGCTCTGTCTATCGTTGTGATTCATTTCATAGCCGCCGAGTGAATGTCAGTGATTACAGTTTTGGTAAACATGGCTACGTGATATGCTGGCGTACACCTGCATTATACCGATACAGTCCGATCAGCACTTTTCTCTTCCGTGAGAATGAGATACTCGTCAGGCGTGTAACATCATCCTTTAGTGGCCTGGGAAAATTCTGTGCGACACGAATCACTTTCGCAATAACATTCTCCAGAATGAAAACGTATTCCATGAACCTTACATGATTTTCTCATTTGCTTCACATACTGCAACGCCTGGACCATTTTTGTCTGCTGCAGCTTTGCAACTGTTTCGGTTACATCACTGAACATACCCTTTTTTCAGTTTTTTTTTTAACCAATCTCAGCAACTCTGCTTATATTCATTTATACGGTAAGAACATTTAAGAAAGGAAGACTCACAAAACCTCTAACTCGGTGTTTCCCAACGTGGGACCCATGTCCCACAAGGGGACAATTCGAAAATGGACCCTATACAGGGTGTTCGGACGACCCTGGGCCAAAATTGAAAGAGTAACTCCCTGAGACATTCTAAGAAGAGTAAAAATCAAGAGTAATGAGGATCTCACTAAATTAAAATAATAAATTAATATAGAAAAATGTGTATTAAAATTATTTTGGAATTTGAATTTCAGTTTTTCATTATATGTTTTGAAATTTTACTTACTGTGTTTTGTTAACAATTTCATAGTGATTTCTTCTCAGAACCTATCATTTATGTTTCTTAAGTGAACAAATTAAAATTTAACGTTAAAAATTATGTATGTTACATAGCAGGGGGGGGGAGGCATAAAAACTTTAAGAAGGTTAAGGTGGGACATGGCACAAAAAAGGTTGAGAAACACTGCTCTAACTGAAACATTTATAATGAGACTGTATATCCTGTATATAAAGGTTAAGTTTAAGGACTTCATCAAAATATAACTACAAAATAGAATAAAAACAGCATACCAAATCTATAGCTGTGCTATTTCTTAGAAACAAAAAGTTCAAATAGTAAGGTTTAGGGATCGTGAAATCTAAAAATCAGTAAATTGTGTCGATGTGTTATGAAAGTGGGCTAAGCCAGAAAATTCAGAAAACTAAAAGAAAATATTTTTGACCCAGACCACTTTCATAATCACAATTATGAACTACTAGGTTTACGGGACCCGTCAATTTGACGGGTTTCGAGCTCCATGAGTAAAATTTGCCAAAACAATTACTATTATAGTAGAAATAAGGTTCTCAAGATTATTTATTATTATTAATAATTACTAATTAAATGTTATTTTGATATTTTTGTGATATTTGTTCGGGAGCACCTAGAACCCCAACTCTGATTTTTAAAAAAATTTTCAACAACTTTCCCGGGGATTTACCTAATAATTTCCCAAATTTTCACGGCGATTGGATGTATGGTTTTTGAATCAATCGAATACAGACAGACACACATTCATTTTTATATATATAGACTAAACACTAAAGCCACTATGGATAACTAGCATCAAAACAAAATTTTTTACAAAATAACAATGCATTTGTATTGTCATGTAACAGTTAACAGATCATGTTGTTTAATTACTTAAACGGTACAATTGTATGTTAAGCAAATCTAAGGTTCCTAACAGAAGGAAAACGATACTGCTGAACCTGGGGGAACATAAACTGTAAGAATCATCCACGAAGACATAAAAAGTACATTAACGCGCTCGTAGAAGTTTACAAGTATATTCTTTGTATGGTCGTTCTCGGGTTCGTCAGTTGCTGGTCTGACAGGCATCGATTTACAGGGCAGCGAAGGTTTTCGACGTACGCGCATTAAACGGCCGTTAAGCAGAGCTTAAAGACCGACTTTTTAATGTGTCCCGAATTTCGTCGTCAAACCAGAACCGTTTTCCGTGGCACATTGTTAATGGTGTTTGAACGGCCTCTATGTGGCTTCCTGGTGATTGCTTAACCCTAGAACTCCTGAGCCTCGATCTGTTACGCGAACTCCTAAGGGGGGGTTCCTCGAACCCATACTTCTTTTTATACATTTATCCTGGAAAAAGTTGTTTTTTGAAAAATTGTTTGCAACGTTAGGATATGCTATAGTTTGTAAACAAGACAACATATGTTTTTGCGTTCAATTTGTATTGATTTATGTATATTTATAAAATTAAATACTATTATAAAATAGTATAGTAACGTGCAGCTAGTTTGAACTTGATTCTTCTGATAAACATGAATGGCAGAGTATAGTATTAAATGAATGTTTTCTGCAAACATGATTTTTGCAATTGTAACAAATTTGCATTGATTTTAATAAACTATTATATTTTATGCGTCTGCTTTTAGCCTCCAGTATACACTGATAACATCTTCCCTTTTTTGAGGGCTCTGTATCTTTTGGTATTTTAGTTCGTAGTGTCTTTTCAGTCAGTTTCCAATTAGTTACATAGTTTCATTCTTCGTTCTGTAATTTTTATTCTTTGGAGAAAAGGAGAGCGTGAGGGTCCACTTCGCATGATCGTCACCTCAGTCACTTATATTTCTCTTATGCTTACTAATTTTTTACACATAGCAACGGGAACCTCTTAATGTCAAACTTCAATTTGTATACAACAATAAATAATTTTAAGAGAATTTTTTATGAAAGGGAAATGATTCTAATTTAAGGTTCTTCAATTTGTGGGTTCCAGGAACCCCCCCTTAGAAGTTCTAGGGTTAAGGATTACCGTTCAGCTGTATCAGATGTTCAGCGTTTATTATGAAACTTTATCTAATTGTTGAAAATGTATGTATTGTTGGATTATAATAAACACTATTAAACCCAAAAGTCTCGATCCATGTTTTTGCCTCGAAACAACAAAATAAACCCAATTCTTCGAATGTGTTTCGTTAAAAAGTATCTTGTTATTGTGTTAGTCACTTTCAAAGCGAGAAATTTTGGTAATAAATTCGAATCCTTCCCTTCTGACTGTCCAACACATTCTCACCAAACGCGGCACGAGGCAAGGGTTCTCGAGGGACCCACAATCTTTTCTCAAATTTCTTCTCTTCTTGGACACTTCCGGGGCACTATTCTTCTACGCCTCGCCGGAGTGCATGATTTATTTTCACTGAAACCACACAACACGTGTTGCTCGGTAACACGTGGCAGTGCTTACATTTCTCGATGCGCGTGTACGTCACCGCTCGTGACACCAGCCGGCTGTTATCTCTGGCATATTATTTTAAGGTCACTCACAGAAAGACGTGTGCTGTTAGTCGTTATCTTGTAGGCATTGTCACAGAGCTGTGGTTAAGTTCTGTGTTGACGAGGGCTGCATGAATGGGCCCTTCGAATGGACTGTTTGACATTCGACAACTTCACTTATCTTATAGGTGAACCGTAGAAGCGAATTTAATGCTTCATAAAAAATGTAGCCTTAAGTGGTTCAATTATTATATACTGTTGTTATAGTTTATAACAGTAAGTGAAAACTTGAATCTAACGAACAATCCCTTTCTAATATCGTAAATTTCGAAAAATGCATCTTCTTGACGAAGGAAACAATACTACGTCAAATGTTATAATCGATTATCGATTTCCAACATTCAAATACCTTCAGAACACTTTCATCCTAAATACAGTAACAATTTTTTAACACTATTCCTACTACGACCGGTCAAATGGCCGTTTTTAAAATTGCGATTACAATTTCACATATACAACGTAATTAAATCGCCTTTAAATTTAGACTTTTCCTCAAATATACGTATAATACATTTTTCAATATTCGCTTCTTTCTTCATTATTCACTTTCTGAGAAAAACTTGTAGTCTGTCTTACGTGGGAATGTCGCGATATGAATAGGTATACGTGAATTGTTGGTAGGAATAGTGTTAAGCTTTACCCTAAATGGATCTGTGACACAAAAATCATCGAAACTGTAACTGCTTGCATTAAGCGAGTGGTATGATCTTGTCAAGCCTAAATGGATCTGAGGGCTCAGCTGTAGAACACAAAAATCACCAAAACACTAAAACTGCTTACATTAAACGAGCGGTATGATCTTGCCAAGTCTAAATGGATCCGAGGATTCAGCTATGGGACACAAAAATCATCAAAACACTAAAACTGCTTGCATTAAGCGAGCGGTATGATCTTGTCAAGTCTAGATGGATCTGAGGACTCAGCTGTAGGACACAAAAATCATCGAAACACTAACTTCTTGCATTAAGCGAGCGGTATGATCTTGTCAAGTCTAGATGGATCTGAGGACACAGCTGTAGAACACAAAAATCATCAAAACACTAAAACTGCTTGCATTAAGCGAGGGGTATGATCTTGTCAAGTCTAAATGGACCTGAGGACTCAGCTATAGGACACAAAAATCATCAAAACACTAAAACTGCTTGCATTACCCGAGCGGTATGATCTTGTCAAGTCTAAATGGATCCGAGGACTCAGCTGTAGAACACAAAAATCATCAAAACACTAAAACTGCTTGCATTAAGCGAGGGGTATGATCTTGTCAAGTCTAAATGGATCTGAGAACTCAGCTGTAGAACACAAAAATCATCAAAACACTGAAACTGCTTGCATTACCCGAGCGGTATGATCTTGTCAAGTCTAAATGGATCCGAGGACTCAGCTGTAGAACACAAAAATCATCGAAACACTAAAACTGCTTGCATTAACCAAGCGATATGATCTTGTCAAGTTTAAATGAATCCGAGGACTCAGCTATGGGACACAAAAGTCATCAAAACACTAACTGCTTGCATTAAGCAAGGGGTATGATCTTGTCAAGTCTAAATGGATCCGAGGACTCAGCTATAGGACACAAAAATCATCGAAACACTAAAACTGCTTGCATTAAGCGAGCAGTATGATCTTGTCAAGTCTAAATGGATCCGAGGACTCAGTTATAGGACACAAAAATCATCGAAACACTAAAACTGCTTGCATTAAGCGATCGGTATGATCTTGTCAAGTCTAAATGGATCTGAGGACCCAGCTATAGGGCACAAAAATCATCGAAACACTAACTGCTTGAATTACACGAGCAGTATGATCTTGTCAAGTCAGTCAGATCGGAAAATCTCGCGAGGCATCAGGAGTGTTCGTTACCTATTCTCCACTCGAAGCGTGGCGTCAGCATACTCCAGATAAATAATTGCGCATCGTTATTCAAACGACTCCGCGAAGACATGGCCAACGAGAACACAATGAAGCTAATGACACGAGTCGGCTAATGATCCTAGCGATCGATATGGATGATCAACCGTTGCGTTGAGTAAGGTTACGGTGTCACGGCCAGCGGTGCTTGTATACCCATCGCGAGTTGCTTAGAGATCCTGGAAAAAGGATCCCTCATTGCCTCTGTTGCCGTTGCACGAATAGCCTCGACACTCGGACAACCTGTAATCTAAGAATTACTTGTTCCCCCTTCGCCCCGCCGGAGGCATGGGAGAGCAGAGGGGACAAGGCCAAGTTTAGATCATCGACGAGAGAACATCTCTCCGATGATCAGCTTTATTAAAGTCCCGTTCACACTGAAGTTTCTGCTTTCGTTAATAAAGAAAATCGTTTGACGTCGATTCTGAAGTTGTTCAGCAATTACTCAGGCTTTCGTTGGGTAATCAGGTAATGTCAAAGCACCACCGTGAACGAACACAGTTCTGTTGTAAACCATGCATAAGTTTATGGCGGAGTAATTGCTGTTACGATCCTTTTAAGTGATTTCGCGACGGTAGAAAGACCAGCAGACGTAACTCTTTGTGTTGCATTTCCGCAGCATCGGAAACTTAGCTTTATGAATGATTCTGGAGTATTTAAAAGATGAATAGTTCGTAATGAAGCTGTTTAAAATAAAAGGTTTTTGAAGCAGGTTGTATCACAGAAAAATTGCAGAACACATAGATAGATACAGCTGCAAGTGTATCAAGTGTACAGCAATGAACAGTAGAAAGGTGCAGTCATTCTGGAGTATTTAAAAGATGAATAGTTCGTACTGAAGCTGTTTAAGATAAAAGGCTTCTGAAGCAGGTAGTATCACAGAAAAATTGCAGAATACACAAAGAAATACAGCTGCAAGTGTATCAAGTGTACAGCAATGAACAGTAGAAAGGTGCAGTCATTCTGGAGTATTTAAAAGATGAATAGTTCGTACTGAAGCTGTTTAAAATAAGAGGCTTCTGAAGCAGTTTGTATCACTAAAAAATTGCAGAACACATAGAGAAATAGAGCAGGAAGTGTACCAAGTGTACAGCAATGAACAGTAGAAAGGTGCAGTCATTCTGGAATATTTAAAAGATGAATGGTTCGTACTGAAGCTGTTTAAAATAAAAGGTTTTTGAAGTAGGTTGTATCACAGAAAAAATGCAGATCACATGGAGAAATACAGCTGGAAGTGTACCAAGTGTACAGCAATGAACAGTAGAAAGGTGCAGTCAGTAGGATTCATGTTAGAATCGCAGTAACGACCACTAATTATGTCGTTCTATTCGAAGCACGATTCAACGACACGATTACCAGACGATTGGAAAGAGAGCCGCGATCAGTCAGGCGACAGATAAATCCCGATCGACGAGTTTCTTTGTCCGCTATAACATCACAATACCACCGTAACGCGTGCCTTGCAATTCCACTGTTGCGATATTCGCAAAGAGTTAGTCAAACGGCAAAGCTTTTTATCCACTGGAAGTGTCACTGTCAAAACGGTAGCCGACGGTCGCACTGAACCACGCAATGCAACCTTCGTTTATCATCCGCTGTCCCTTTGCCCGAAGATTGAATCAACGCAATAACAGTTACGAATTAGTAGACCGTGACACGTTGCAACCGACACTTTCCTTTAATTCAGTTACTATTGCATGCACGAAAAAGCCCGCATTGATTTATAGAAGATAATGTGAATGTTTGGAAGAATCTAGTCACAGACATGAACTGCTTTCAATTTACATCTGATTTACATCTGACAGAAAAGCTCCTTCCAATGTTGGATACTTGTAATTATAGGTGACTTTGTTACAAAGAATCTAATCACAAACATGAACTGTTTTCAATTTACATCTGACAGAAAAGCTCCTTCCAATGTTGGATACTTGTAATTATAGGTGGCTTTGCAAAATGGATTTCTCATTTCCCTAACAGTCTGTTAGGTTTTTGGTTTGCTGTAACAATTGAGAAAAATTTGGAATTTCTATGGTAGTTTTCATTCCCTGATGTCTTAACACTAGAACTATCCACAGTTAAAGTGTACTTATTTGAATGGATGAAATCAAATTGAAAATTACACGAAAAGATATTGAATACATAGAAAACAAATCTTTATTTATAGTTTCTGCAGAAAATCATAGTAAATTTTGGAAGCTTTACCACATTAAATTTATAAGGCTGCTATGAATAATTACCCTAATTGGCCATTTTGATTGCTCTGATAGTTCTAGTGTTAATGCACCTTTAACACTATAGCTATGAACAAGTAAAGTGTACTTATTTGCATCAAAGTGATCAAATTGATAAGTACACGAAAAGATATTGAATACATAAAAAACAAATCTTTACTTATACTTTCTGCAGAAAATCATAGTAAATTTTGCAAGCTTTACCACAATGAATTTATAAGGCTATGAATAATCACTAATTGGTCATTTTGACTGCTCTGATAGTTCTAGTGTTAAGCACGTGCTTATTCTGCTTATTAGCTAATTAAGCATTGGATCAGAGATTACACTAAGATGACAGTGTTCTTAACTCGCGTACTTTTTCCACATACACACAGACACACACACAACAACAACAACAACAAACACATTCGTTTGTCTACCTACCTATCTGGGAATTGCTTTGAATACGTTTGAATCAATTTGCAAGATAGTTAGAAACCGTTATCTATTAGAGCTGGTAGGAAGCTCAGCTGGGACAGGACCAGCGACAATTTCAGATGGAAATGTGATTCCAACACGGATATCTTCGTTCCTGCGAGATTGTATCGACCGCCATAGACGTAGACTAAGCTTGCAATCAACCAGCCAGCTCTCTTATATACACCGTAGCAATCTGTTGCCACCCTTTTCTTTTACTCTACGATAATACTTCCACCAAACGATCTCTGATTTCTTTTGCGATTCGGTACACGCTCAACCTCATACTTCGGCCAACGTTCATTTGCATCAATCGCTTCCTCGGAAGTAAACTCTCTGTTGCATCGAGGGAGATCGAGCTACGTCTCGAACTAGGTTTTGTGAATTTATTCGTGTGATAAACAAAAACGAATGGAAGAATAGACGATCGATAAACGAACTGAATCACTCGAAGGATGACATCGAAAGCAACGAAGCAATGCCTTTATCGAGCAGTATTTATAGGCAAATGTTTACATTGATAAAAGTTTCGTACGTAAATCCTCTTCGTTCAAAATAATTTCGGATCACTTGTCTATAACGTCCATTTCACGTGAAAATTAATCAGCAGGTACAAAAATAAGAAAATCAGCACAAATGATTCTTGCAACACAGTTAACATAGCAACAATACATATATAATACTTAATCCTCCTTTAACAATTGTTAATTTTATACACGATGAAGGGAGACAATACTGTTAACAGAATAAGGATTCAAAAGGTTAAAGAACATTGATCACACCACAGATACATAACGAGGATCACACAATAGAATCGATGGAATATAATTATCAACAACACAAATGATTCTTGCAACACAGTTAACATAGCAACAATACATATATAATACTTAATCCTCCTTTAACAATTGTTAATTTTATACACGATGAAGGGAGACAATACTGTTAACAGAATAAGGATTCAAAAGGTTAAAGAACATTGATCACACCACAGATACATAACGAGGATCACACAATAGAATCGATGGAATATAATTATCAACAACACAAATGATTCTTGCAACACAGTTAACACAGCAACAATACATATATACACGACGAAAGAAGACAATACTGTTAACAGAATAAGGATTAAAAAGGTTAAAGAACATTAATCACGCCACAGATACATAACGAGGATCACACAATAGAATCGATAGAATATAATTATCAACAACACAAATGATTCTTGCAACACAGTTAACACAGCAACAATACATATATACACGACGAAAGGAGACAATACTGTTAACAGAATAAGGATTAAAAAGGTTAAAGAACATTAATCACACCACAGACACATAACGAGGATCACACAGTAGAATCGATGGCATACAATTATCAACAACAACATTTACTTCAAGTTGTCTAAAAAACCTATGTTGCTTCAGTATTGCTAACAGTTTAACCAAAAAAAAATAAAAAACGAAACGCTTCAATTATGAATTTTCAAAAATCCCAGCCAAATTGGTTTCAAACATGAAAAAAGTGTACACATAATTATGTAGAAATCAGAAGTTTCTAAATCGACAAGACAAAATAAAGATTAAAAACCATCGCAGGAGGGGAGTCAGTCTAAAAACACATCGCCATCGCCACCGTCGTCATCACGGAGTTCGTGTGGGCAGAAACCTAAGGTTCAGGTTAGTCAACAGGTGGCTAACCTGCGAGGGGACGCAACCTACACAAACAATACCTCGAATGCACAAATACAAATCTCCCCTTTCAAATATAACTTAGGGCAACGGGGTCCGGAAAGGGAGAGTGGGAGGAAGAAGGAAGGAGCAGGGGCCTGCTCTCCCTGCGAAGGCAGAAGAGAGCCTCCAATATCTCAACTCACACATACACGCAGCGTACCATCCGAACACGAACACATTTACAAGGGGACCTGGACCGTTTGAGACTGCACGTGTTCCTAACGTACCCAAACCCCTGGATATCGCCAAACGGTTCTCAGCCTTCACCTCTTCGGTTATCTACGTTTTCAGCTGTACAACAAACTGCAGCCTATGGTTATCGACTCTTGAGATCCCTGTTCACGGTGACAGTTTTTAAACTGACCAAATAACAGTTGAAATTCATTTAAACAACAAACACAATACTTCTTTACAGATCAGCAAGTACGATGAAACTTATAAAAACCGTCTTCAAAATTAGTAATACACAATAGCAATTACTCTTTACAATGAATTCTAGCATAGCAAATAAAATAAATTTGCAATGAAACACACACTTATGTTGGATTCGAGGTGTGAAAATTAAAATTTACCGGATGGAGAGTAAATAGGTTTTCCTTTGCGACTGTTTAATGATTAAATAAAAAATGATAAATGCTGGATATGAAAATTTGTAAGCGAGAACGCTCCAGAGGTTGAGAATTGCTGGTACCCTCGCCGCGGGGCACCGTCCGTGACTCATCAGGGCCCTCGATTCCCTCTTGTACAGGAGCAGGGCCCAAAAACGAACAAAACATCATCCACAGCGAGCCAAAGGCAGTGTCTGATCGATTTACGTCCCACTTGCGCTTTGGGGAAATTTACAGCGGAAAACGTGGCAATCGCGCATTGCAGAGACGAAAGGTGAATCGGGAAAATTTACACCTATTCGTTCAGTTCTCTCTCACTCTTTCTCTGTCACGAACACGCATCAGCTACTGCTTTTTACTCTTTGCAGCGCAGTAAAACGGGATTACAAACCTACTTGAAATTCGAAAAGACACTGATAGCGCTCTTCAAGATTAAACCTGGCGTTGCTCTTTTATTATACTGGCTCCTCCCTATATACACAATCACAGAAGTGGTTTGCTACTAAGTGGTCAAGATCAAAGAAGAGGCTAAGATCACCATCCGATCAGGATCATATCTTGGAAGATATACGGGTATCAGTTGACGGATACACACGCCGTGGACGTATACCTGGGAGAAGTTCCGAATTCACTAAGCAGTTCAACGGCCACAATGTCGATTCTGTCACACACTTCCCCAGAATTTATCGTCTTCGTTAAAAAACGGATCTTCGAGAAACAATTGATATCATTGCACTTGGAACACTTACCACACTTCATCAAAAATAATTCAATAATTCGAGTATTATTGAGGTACCAGAAAATAACAATGAACAATTTTGTAAGTCTTTCACAACTTTCAGTTGGAACACTTACCACACTTCATTAAAAATAATTCAATAATTCGTGTGTTATTGAGGTACCAGAAAATAACAATGAACAATTTTGTAAGTCTTTCACAACTTTTAGTTGGAACACTTACCACACTTCATCAAAAATAATTCAATAAGTCTAGTGTTATTGAGGTACCAGAAAATAACAATGAACAATTTTGTAAGTCTTTCACAACTTTCAGTTGGAACACTTACCACACTTCATTAAAAATAATTCAATAAGTCGAGTATTATTGAGGTACCAGAAAATAACAATGAACAATTTTGAAGGCTTTCACAACTTTCAGTTGGAACACTTACTACACTTCAGCAAAAATAATTCAATAAGTCGAGTGTTATTGAGGTACCAGAAAATAACAATTGCAAAATTTTGTAAGTCTTTCAACAACGAAGATATAAAAGTAAAAGTGCGAATGAGAAAAGTAAGGATCGCAGTGGAACGTTTATTTTCAAAATTTCTAACCAAAAGTATAGATGTGCTACTACGTTCTACAATTTATCTGCTCTGATCTGATTTAGGATCTTGATCTTGAGGACCCACATATACATGTTGATGACAAATATCAAAAACGTTGTACGAACACAATTTTGTAATAGCACCTCTACCCCAAACATTTATAGAATATGGAGGATTTAAAATGATTTAAAAAGGATTCAGATAAATCTGAGGATTTAACGACTTAGTTTTATCATCAGTTACTGTGGGCCATATTCATCTTTTTTTTAATGTAAAAATCATTATTGGCACATGTGTCCTAACTGAGTTAATGACAGATGCGATTTTTCAATGGAAACTTAATGCCTTCCTATGTCTCTTTCTGCTCAGAAATCTAAGCGACCTTAACACCTTCTCCACCTAGTATGGAGCCTTTCACTGCATTATGGTGTTCTATAATGCCCGCTTTCCCCTCCAATAACAGCAGACTCCAGCATGGGTAACCTCTTGACACATATCGATGGACAACGCGCAGAGATTACAAAACCCATTGAATTTTCTCAACTGCCTGCTCGCACCATCCTGATCCTTATCCCGTGGGACTTCACGATGGTGGCACTCTTGACCCATCCATCCAACCCTGTTGCCCGTCTATCTTTCTTGCTCCTACACCGGCGGACTTGCGTACACGCGTTTGCCGGATATCAAATTCTCATGCACGTGCATTCGAGCAGTGTCATCGCCTTCGAACAGCACCCTCGAAAGGCCACAGCTTCTTCGTTCTATAGAATATTGTGTCTTAATATCACTATTACCGACAAACTGAAAGCCTTCCCCTCACCATCCCCACAGAGGTGCATTCCCGTATCGTGGCGGGTAACGAACGAGCAGATCTCTTTCAGGAAACTCTGCACCTGTGAGATTCCCATACACACAGAGACTCGTACCATCCCCTCGATTTCTATGACCCTCTCAATAATGCAAAGATTCGCTCCGTCCTTTCGCTCTCTTCATTCCACCTCTCAAGAACGTAACTAAAAAATGAGTTCAGGTAGAAGGGGTTCGTAGTTAGAGCAGAACAGTTGACCGGGAACCGGGTTGGGGGAAGAAAGAAAGCAGAGAATTACGGTGTAACCGTTTCTACAGAGCGGCTAGCGTAGCACACTTGTCCCAAAGGTTCGTTTCTCTGCCGTGAATGGGGTGGTACACCTGCGAACTTGGTAGGGGAGCTATTGATATGTAGATTTGCGATGTTATGCTGCGCTGTGCGGACGTTACTATGAAAATAAAAAGTTCACTGCGCTGGAAGAAACACGACTTCATCATCGGTTTTTTTTTTCACGCGAAAATCCGATATACTCTTCGAATCGACGTTCGTCTATTCCTACTTCGATTACAAGGATCATTGTATGCTCACTGCAATCGAAACTCAATCAAAGGTGGTCCAGAAAAATCTTATGCTTAGCTTCAGAATCAAGCGTTGCGAATCATTTTTCCTGTCGTGATCGAAAACGATGCTCGCAACCATTATTAAGGAAAAAAAAAAGGATTTTAAGGAAAAATAGATTTTGTTATGGTAGACAACATCCCTTAAAATTCAAAGCCAAATTTAATCTTTAACGGTTGCAAGCAATCGGATGAACGGAAATTAGAACTGGCCCCAAATAGATGATTAATTTCAAATTATCTCTGTTTCAAGATACCAACTACCAGAATTAAAAACAGTTGCTTTCATACCGATATTACACATGGCTTTACCTCTAAACAACGCCAAATTACTTGCGAACATTTCGTCTGAAACAAAAGATGCGTAGGAATACACTGGGATTCACTCTCATGTCCGTGAGCAATCAATTAAGTTCACAGTACCAACCATGTGTTGCATCCGTTACATGCGACAAAGAAAAAGGGTTTGCACCCTTATTTAAGATTTTCAAGACGAACCGATTACACGATCGCCGCGAATCGATCGTGTCCAGAATTGAGTGCTAGGTTACGTAATAAGTGTTATCCAAGACGCAACCAAGCAATGGAAAGCACTATACGGTGATATTTAAAACCGCATGATCGTCGGCCAGCCGAGTGGCGGCATCAGTGGTTGAAACGAAAACAAAAGATCGTGAGGACGAGTGAGTCAGGTGGAATAGCCTGCGGTCGACGCGTAATTATGTCAATGTTCGCCGTTGGTAAGACAAAGAGGGGGGCCGGTGAATTAAAAACAGAGCTAGGGGAACGAAGAGAACAGAGAAGGGTCGATTAAGGCAGGCAGAAGCGGTAGGAGAGGCCCTGTGCCCTCTGCAAATAACGTGAATCGCATCGGAGAACTCTGTCTCCCAGCTAAGCCAGTAAATTTAAAAGCGTCACGTCGTAAGAGCCAGCAGGAGATGAAAGAGCTTAAGGAAGAAAGGGAACGGGGTTAAGACAGTGAAAAAAAGATCGGAAAAAGGAAGGATAAAAGTCAACCGGAGGCAAGATCTCGTCGAATTCCTCGCTCGGAAGAGGAAATATTTATTAATTGTATCACTAATTGGAGGGATAATAGAGACTGTATAAGAAGCGAGGGGTGAATTCAGAAAACAGAAGGAACGAACTTTGTGAATTGTTCCCGAGCGTTCGTTTGCGAAAGTGTGAGGAATAAAAGAATGTACTGATGCAGGCTTGACGTTGTAACAGAGAACTAACGCGTTCGGAAAAATTGTTACAACTAACTCCAGTTTGACAGCATCAAACGCATAAATCATATGAAGATGTGCGTTTTCTTTTGCAGTCGCTCACATTTAGGGTGCGGTTGTTAACTTGCATGCAAACAAAGGAACATTGGTGGCATGAGCACCAAGCAGAACTCATTTTTCTCATCTTCAAAGTAGAACATGTACGATTGAATACATACTTCACATTTCGTTTCTTGAATCTCATACGCTTGTTTCACAACTGCTTGAAACAACACATTTACTGACAGTTGCTTTTAGAACTTGCTCAGTCCTCGACTGAACAACACCACGAACGTGAAAACGAATAGAGTGTTTGGCCACCATTCTAGGGATCTTGTTTGCACGACCTTCCATAGAGAAAGTTCTAAAGATTTTATCCAGCTTACATCTCATGCAATACCAATAGTACGTCGTTTACTTACATCTCATATGGTTATTATTACAAGTGAGATAATCTCAATTGCCCTATGTTCCACTGCCTAACCCTTTCTCTCAATCTTACTCTTAGCTGCGGCTGGATCCTGCCGTTTCATTACGCGTAATTGTTATGGTTTGTGGTCTGTCCCCTTGCCTACACAGGTACGGGATCATTTTCATAATGACACTAACTATTCCCATCGTCCTCGACCGTTGTTCAACTTCCATCTCCTTTTCTTGCCTCAAAACAGGATTGATCGAAGGACAACACTTGGACGGGAAGGAAAGCAACTGAACTCTGATACTCGATCAAGTTGAAAGGTCATCAGCGTGCCACCCTCCCGCTAGCTAGTTCCACTGTGAGACCTCTTGCCCTTCCATTAAGTAACAACCTGTCAAGGTCACCGCTAGCTAACTCAGCTGTGAAACTTTCTGTCCTCCCGTTAACAAAAAATGCGCCGCTGTCACCCACCCTTCTTCTAGCTAGCTCCCATGTGAGACCTTCAGCCCTTTCGTCAACCAACAACCTATCGAAGCTACCCGCCCTCCCGTTAACTATCAACACAACCACCCTCTCAATAGTTAGCACCCTATGATACAACCCGACCTGGTACTAACTACAAACCCACCTGACCCACACATCCTTTCGCTAACTAACAACCAGTTGTTGCCTCGCTGACACCCACCTACAATTCAACTACAACCTCCACTCTCTCCTTCGATCTCTTAGAATTA
Source organism: Tetrapedia diversipes (assembly GCA_033822845.1). Taxonomy (NCBI): domain Eukaryota; kingdom Metazoa; phylum Arthropoda; class Insecta; order Hymenoptera; family Apidae; genus Tetrapedia; species Tetrapedia diversipes. Next base: position 39,666 of record JAOPTO010002016.1, on the reverse strand, counting down.
ACCTTCGGACACTGATCAAACGCATTGCTCATATGTGATAGATTACTAGTGTGTTCGTTGGTACATACACTATTGGCCAAAAGTTTGGAAACAATCAGAAGTTATAAAAAATATTCGAGTTTAGAAGAAGAGGAGTTCAGTACGGTGGCATATCAGAGAGCCCTACCATAAAAGTCTTATCAGGATACAGAAAACTACTGTCACAATTAGCAATATTTATTTTAAATGAACAATAAATTTTCACTAATTTGTTATGGTCGTAATTCTGAAAGTGATTCAAAACTTTTGGCAGGGGGTGTACGTCCAAAAGAGATAATGCTTTTGTAGTGATTGAGTTAATTTAACCACTTGGGTTATAAAAATAATAAACAGGAAAGTTGGCAAAGGTTATTTCCTTTCCTTCTGAACGAAGAAATAACGGTTTCAGGTGGTAACAGATTTCGAGTAAGGTTCGTCTAAATTAACTCATTCTTGAGAAACACAGAAAAGTGTTTAGATCCCGCGTTCGCGACCGTCTACGCCACTGCAGCTCAGCTGCACTTTGCCTCCCTCGTGTTTCACTCTTTTTTCTCCGTTACTGGTTTCGTTTGTATCTTGACTCGGTTCCCTTCGTCTCAGCTCGGCGCTGCTCGGGGCCTAAGTTGCTTTCTCTGTTTTTCAGGTTTCTCTACCCTGCTCCGCCGTTTGCTGCAGGGAGTCCTGTTCCTCCGACAGTCTCTCTTCCACGGGCCGTTCCCTCCCGCGCTCCGGCAGCCCGACGCACGGCCACACGACTATCAGCCACTTGTGTTTACATCGGGCTAGCCTAGTGGGGATTTCGACAAAACAACCAGCAAATATGAGCCACGACCCCCACCCCTGTTGCCCTTTCATGAATTTCCTACGGACGAATGCGCGTGTGTGCAGCAGAGCGCACGACCACCACATTGATTCTGTTCCCGGGGTTGGAATAGGATAGACGCATCAGTGGGATAGAAAGGAAACCAAGAAATCTCTCAGGTGCCCACGACGAAGAAGAAAGCCGTGAAAGAGAGGGCATCGACTAGTCAACGCACACGTATAGAAGGATTTGTCAAAACATAGCCCACTTGTTCGTCAAGTCACGTTCCAGGGGCAAAGAGAAAAACCCAAAGCAGAGGAACAGAAGGAAAAGGAAGAGCGTTCAAGTACAAGCGAACTAGATTGCACTGACTTATTTTGATATGCTCATTTTATCATGCTACTCGTTGTATGAATCTTAGGTCCTGGATTTTTAGTTGTAAACTTGTAAAATGTTTTTGAATGATCTTCTGACACATCTCTGGATCCTTTTGTCTCCACACTTCAAAACACGCATAATTATGGCGTGTTTGTGAAAAGGTTTTATTAGATAGCTGAACAAAAATCAAACCGTCGATGGGAGAAGAAGCTGTATAGATCAAAAGAAAAGGAGAGTGGCGGGCTTGAAGTTTCTTCCTCCGATCGGCGAATTCACTATCCAGAATTACTCGTTATCCTTGAGAGGCTGTGCTCGCGCGCGACGGCCCTCGATGCGCTGGAAGAACATGAGACGAAGGGGACTTAGGTGCCAGGCACGGTTCGCTTTGCTCTTCCTCAACGTGCCTCCGACCCTCATGCTCCAGGTGAGTACCACCTTTCCTGTCCCTCTCCCACGGATCTATCCTGCGTTACTTGCGAGATCAGCCTTTTTCTTTCCTTCCACCACCTTCGCCCCATGTCTTGACACCTGCTCATCGGGACAGATCTAAACCAGTCTGGGTGTTACTCACGTTTGTTGTGTACGCAGATACGAGTATAAAGGAGGGTTCGATGCTTAAACCTTCGATAATTTAGACAGAACCGTAGACATCGCTTTTATGTGGCCAGCTTCCGCAGATATGGAGTTCGTATCAAGATTACTATTAGGCTGATTCCAAGCTAAAGGGTAGTCTTTGCTACTCACTTCCGAGAATCCGATTAAGTCAGCATTTTTTACGATTGCAATTATCCTTTACTGCGACATTTATTTGATTTACTTTAGTTTCCATTGTTTATTACCGGAACAAGACCCACGGTAATCATTTGAGGAAAGAAGGATTAATCAAGGTACTTATTATTAATCAAGGATTAGGCAAGGGTTAACCGTAAGGTACACTCAACACGTCTATCTAGTTCGTTGGCTACAGCAATGCTATTAGATAGCAGGAAGATCAAGATCTTGTATAGATTAAACGATACGAATGACAAAACGTGTACAAGAGATTACATTCCTTATTCTCTATCATCACCTAAAATAATTAGTACACCCGCGTATTGGAAAAACGTAGAAGTGTGGATCGAAAAAATCAGCCCAAAAACATGAAACCAGAAAATCCTGTTTCCCGCTACGGGGGTTCGAACCATGAAAACAGGAAAGAGGACGTGTTGATTTAACGGAACAAATGCGGCATGTCGGGGCCGGACCTGTTCCCTAGCGTAGACAGAACACGGCATCGCGAGAAAAACGATGCAGAAATCGGTTGATCGAGTTCCTTGAACCGTGAATATGCGCTGGTCGCGGTGTTGCTCGATCAATTCGGTTCCGTGAACGCCGAGACCAGTTTAATCCGCGTCCAATCTGCGACTGCGCTTCCTCGAATCGAAGAATGAGTTGTCGGTAACGGCTTGACATCGTATCTCGGCGCCAACAGGCTCACGCGTTCCTTTTGCTTGTCCACATCTTTTTCAGTTTATTCACCAGCTCGACAGATGTTCCACTTCTTTTTTCGCTGCTTGCTTTCCTTTTTTATAGTATGATCGAGCTGATTATCCAACAGATCAACATCGCGATCCAATGTCACCAATTACCAATACACTTCGTCGATTGGAATACCAATCGTTCTTCCTGTGCCGGAACACAGTGATTACCTTCGCAAGATTCACGAAAATTCTCACAAATTCATAAAGCTTCAATGTCACTTTAACCAGTTAACTGTGTCGATCATTTTGCAAAGTGCGCCCCAGTGTGTGTCGAGATAATCAAGCGATGACGGATATAGTCGTCAAACACAGAGTAAGTGGCGCTGTTGAAATATTGGGTCAAAAAGACGACTTTATTTTAGAAAATGAAAGAATTTATTAGTAATATTTACACAATGGATCAACGTAAAGTTATATTTACACATAATTAACGAAAAACTTAAAAAAAATCAAATATTTGTAGAAATTAAAAATTTATAATGTTGCTTTCGTGTGATATGTTCTGAAACAAGGAACGATGCACGGTGGCACTTTGCATGTCGGACACCAATACCGAGAGTCTTTTCTAATTTTGTTTTTATAACAAATAGAACATCATCGCAGATGGAGAATCTAATATACTTTGTTTTTTTGGTTATGACACGTCAAGATGAAAATCGGGATAATCAAAGATCCAGTGTTACTGCAGTGCTTACGAGTTAGCTCTCAGGAAGTTAGAAATCCAACTCAAATTATCTATAATTTTCATTTGTTTATTTCATTCCGTCCTGACCCCTAAACATTCTAAACATATTAAAATTTACGAATATAATTTAGTTTTCGCCAGAATTACAATTTAAATATCAAATTGTAACAAAATTTTACGCATGACGGATATAGCCGTCATAACACAAAATTCTGCTATTCTTCCATGACGGATATAGTCGTCAAACACACTTAATTGGTTAAGAGCTACACAAAATGACTTCAGGTTTCAGGAAAAACGATTACAGACGCGACATTAGATCACGTCGCAATCTCTTTCTGCACATAATAGAGAGAAGGACATGAGGAAAGGAGATAGTCTAATACCAAAGATCCAAGAAACAAGTGAATCGAGTAAACAGTCGGAACACGATCTCGTAAATAACATCGGCAATACGGTTCCATGAAATAAATTCAGCAGCTATACGAAGCGGTTCGATAAGAGGTCTGATAATAGATTTGTAGACACCTTTTGAAGAACCTAGTGGTTTACAGACACTTCGTGGAACATTTAACCCTTAGCACTCCGTTGGCTCCGTTGCGGAGACATTCTGTATTTAATATGATCACAATTCAGATGCTTTGTCATTAAGTTATTTTTCGATCTACCTTTATAGTTAAAGACATGGAAGAATATTACGTTGACAATGTAAAATTGAGCAATGGTAAAGACGTATTTTCTACGAAGAAATTAAAATTGTCTGAAAAAGCGACCGTTGCATATAAAAAAAAAAAAAAGAAACGCACGGAGCGTTAAGGGTTAAAACACTCTTCCTAGGGATATGTGACCAAATGCGAAACTTGTAAAAAAGATTGGCATTCCTAGTTCAGAAATGGTTCCAACATGAATATTTTCCACTTTTACCGGACATGTCAGATTTTTTATACGAATGATCGCGTTTGTTCTACCATTCATATATCATGTTTACGATGTATCTCCGAGGGAAAAATTTAAATCAGTGTCTACATGTCTAGCGGACATCTACGTTAGCCTAGCTAATTGTTGTTAGCATTATCGACACGCGAAGTTACCCTGTAGCGTTCGCGCAGGCGCCTTAGCGTCGGTTATCGGGATTTGCCTTCACTTAACATGCGCAGGACACAAGATCGACACACTCAACACATGGTGAATCAAAACAAACCGGTGCTCGCAGAGGCGGGACAGAAAGAGAGCAGAAATGATGGTAGTTGGTTAGAACGGGATCGGTGAAGCGAGGCAGACTGATGGAGAAAGGATAAAAGAACAGAGAAACCGTGTGTGCGCGCGCGTACGCGTGTGTGAAAGAGAGAGAGCGAGTGAGGTTGGGGGGGGGGAGGGAGATGAGAAACCTGCGCCCATACGCATTAACACCCTTGTAAGCAATAGCACGGCGTATAGGCCTTCACGCGTACGCTCTCTAGCTTCTTTCTTCCATTGAAGCTGGTAAACGTACACGATAGGCCAAAAGAGTATGTTAACGATGGTTTTGAAATTTGATATAGTCCAAAAGATAATGGGATGCAGTTCCTTATTAAATATGGAAAAAATGGTCTGCACCCATCTCATGAATTAAAATTAAGGCAAAGTTTCTTGAGGGAGTAAGCTCCAACTTCTTTGGCACCGCATGAATCTAGTCATTTGAGAGATAATGTAATGTATAGAGTATATTAGAGTAACAATGTTCTTTCTTCCATTGAATCTGGCCTCACCTTCAAATCATTCGTACACGATAGGCCAAAAGAGTATGTTAACGGTGGTAATGAAATTTGACATAATCCAAAAAATAATGGGATGCAGTTCCTTAGTAAATATGGAAAAAATGGTCTGTACCCATCACATGAATTAAAATTAAGACAAAGTTTCTTGAGGAAGTAAGCTCCAACTTCTTTGGCACTGTATAAATCTAGTCATTTGAGAGATAATGTAATGTATAGAGTATATTAGAGTAACAATGTTCTTTCTTCCATTGAATCTGGCCTCACCTTCAAATCATTCGTACACGATAGGCCAAAAGAGTATGTCAACGATGGTTTTGAAATTTCATATAGTCCAAGAAATAATGGGATGCAGTTCCTTAGTAAATATGGAAAAAATGGTCTGTACCCATCTCATGAATTAAAATTAAGACAAAGTTTCTTGAGGAAGTAAGCTCCAACTTCTCTGGCACCGCATGAATCTAGTCATTCGAGAGATAATGCAATGATTTATTTTTTTATTAGAGTAACAATGTTGATTTAACCCTATGCACTCGTATGTCTCAGCGTATTCGGCATCACGTTTTATCGTGGAATTTTCATTTTTTTTAATTATACTCATGAAATGTTACAGCTAAGTATGCTAATAACGTATTGGAAAAGTTTTGTTTTTTGATTAAATTAAAAAGTAAATTCCGAGTTGACGGTAATTCATGGTCATATTAACCCTTTGCACTCGAGAGGTGACTGCTGATAATCAAACGATAGCAATTTTGCAAGTTTCCGGATGCAAATAGTCGTGTTTAAAAATTTCAGCAGTCTTTGTCTGACTTAAACGAGTGTTAAAGATAAGAAAATTCCTGAATTTCTCTAATTTCAGTTTTGCGCTTGAAAATGTTTGAAGACAGACAGTCGTCTTTCGAATGCAAAGGGTTTAACCATTCAATGATCGAAGCCAATTTAGCAAAATTTACAAGCCAAACCGTTATGTAATCACAGTTTTGCTGCATTGTATTTCAATTTCACCGAACTTTCCACTGCATCCGCGCGAAAACTAAGTATTACCAATGTGAATACACCTGTGTTTTCCCTGTCAGCTGAGTCTACAAAGCCAGTGTACAATTTTCCCGCAGGCCTTACACCATTATTCCGCCATTATCGCTGCCCTGTCTTTCTTTCGTAGACGCAACACTTATCCCCCCGCTTCTACTTTTTCCACTTCTGTTCCCTCGGTTCCGTGTAATGTGTCACGCACACAACGGAACCGTTCTGACCGAAAAACAAGTTCGTACAATTATTCAAGCACCCGAGAGAAACAGAGGAAACAAGAGAGAGAAGCTGAAGGAAGAAAACGGGTAAGAAAGCAGCGTCGACGAGGGAAAGAAAGCGTATGAAAGGAGAAAACGAGAGATTTGCGCGCCTCTACGCCGTCCGAGGGAGTACATGCAGTTTTAAGACGCACACCGAGAACCCTGTTTCCAACACACACACACACACACGCATACACACATGTGTATGTGTGTGTGTGAACCAGTCTAACCACCTCATCACGAACAATCTCCTCGTGTTACTCTTTTCCTCTCATTTCAAGTCGCGTCTCTCTTCAACGGGAACAGCAAGGTGAGGACCTCTTCGTTTAAAGGCAATCAGCAGGCCCCGATAACGGGCCCATTCTGTCGAAACCCAAGACACGAATACAAATGCACTGACGGTGTATACTAGATACATACAAGATATACATGAGGAAAAAAGACGATGCTGTTTTGTGTCGGTAAATACGCACTAGTCCATTTAACGTGTACACGCACATAGGCAGACTTATGTACGAGACGAGGAATAAGATCCTCGAGTATTGCGCGATGCACAAAATGTGCTGCATAATAGAAAAACTCTAATGTATTTAACGAGAAAGATAGGAAAACCAATAAAGTAGAAATTCTATGGAATTTCGAAAAATTAATAGGACCTTGAATTTTGCAGCAAACAAATCAATAAAATCAATAATGAACATTAAATTAGATAATTCACAGAAAGGCTTTAGTGGACTCAACAGTTTCATTGAACATAACAACACAGACTAATTGAACCCGGGTTAAGCACAGGGTTAAGTTGTATTTAACGAGAAAGGTAGGAAAATCAATACTGCAGAAATTCTATGAAATTTTGAAAAATTAATAGGACCTTGAATTTTGCGACAAACAAATTAATAAAAGGCAAATAAAAGGCACAGAAAGGCTTTAGTGGACCGAACAGTTTCATTAAACGTAACAACACAGATTAATTGAACCCGGGTTAAGCACAGGGTTAAGTTGTATTTAACGAGAAAGATAGGAAAACCAATACTGCAGAAATTCTATGGAATTTCGAAAAATTAATAGGACCTTGAATTTTGCAGCAAACAAATTAATAAAATCAATAATGAACATTGAATTAGATAATTCACAGAAAGGGTTTGGTGGACCGAACAGTTTCATTAAACGTAACAACACAGATTAATTGAACTCAAAGATGAGTTAAGCACTGATTAAGTTTCAGTTAACGACACTGCAAACTATAAGGATTTGAGTTATTGATCACTGAAATCGTACTTGAAGCTTTTAATCATCCAATAAGTGCTTCAGCAAATCTTAACACTAGATTGCCGGATGTTGGGGGTATATACCTATTTTGCCTAAAACGAATCAATTTGACTCAAATATAAAAATTAAAGTTTCTAAAAAAAAAATAAAACTTTATTTTTAAGAGAGATAGCTCAAAACAACTTTTACATATATATGCTGTTTTTAAAATACATTTTCCACAGATTTTTTTTATTACATTTAGCACAAACATCCTCACTTCTATTCCTTTCACGTAATACCTGAACTTGACAAAATCACAAGTGAGTCAAATTAACTCACTCCAGCAATCAACTCTTAAATTCTGTACACGAAATCATTTCTGCTAGATATCCCCCTAAATATTATCTTATTCGGCTAAACGCCAATCTAATTAATTATGCGCAAACGTCCCTGTGCTTTATCATAATTGCCGATCTGTTTGAAACCATCTACATTCAGTTCGCCCGTTCGGAGGTGGATTGGAAACAACTTCGCGCAGCTCGAGCACGCGTCGATAGACAGGAAAGATCCAGGTCGTGCACGCATGAGTGCGCACACAGAGCGCAGAATTGTTACGAAACTTGTGTTGTTGGAGCCTGTCCGCGTAGGATTGCCGCTAGAGCATTCCGTCGGATACCGGTCGCGCTCTAAGATCGTTGAGATGTGGTCATCGTCGTGGTTGTGTGGTAGTCGAGATTGGCGGTCGACAGTCGCAGGTACATTATTGATGGGAAAATGTACACGAGGCGAAATATCGTTGCCGCCTACGGGCACGACATGGCACGTGAACGAGCCTAGCCACATGCATTGAAGGAAAGCTGCCAACCGGCCGGTTGTTTTCATTCGCCACGGCCTTGGCGATGCTGCACTTTCCTTATCGTGATGTGGTTTGCATCCTCGACGTATCTCTACCTGCTTAGGTTTCCCAGAAATAAGCCGCTAGCTCGTACTTCTGTATATATCCTCTGTGACGAAGTTTCTGGTTCCACAAGCAATACTAACGTGATTTCAGTGTGATCATGCGCTTTAGAATTAATCAGACAGTCTGTGAAGGTATAGAAAACAAATAAGGTGGCACTGACCCAACTGAATGCACCAAGAAATACTACGTTAAGCTCTGTACACAAACTAAAAAAATAAGCATCGTATGAAGGTGTCGATGTGATTGGTTTTGTAGGGTACGTAGAATCGTCCCAATATGTGCCAGTTTTTCGGGGCGTCCTTTCTTCGACAGCGACCGAAACGTGGACGCTAAAGATCGACAGTTACAGTTAGTAGTTGCACCTCTGCGATTCTGACACGTGATTAATATTGTTACTCGTTGATTGTTAAGTTTAACAAATAGTCCGTTACTGTTTGGCGAATGTACTTTAATTCACGACCACGATCATCCAAAATCCTAAAGTTTATAGCTGCAACCAGTCAACCATCCCTCAGTTAAGTACTAGGATATCTCTGCCTAAAACAGTGAACATCTTCAATTCTCAGTGAGTTTTAAAGAGACACTGCCAAAACATGAGTAAAAGTTATACAGGAACGATTGATCTTTTTACTTTCTTGACATCTAGAGGCCAGTTCGTGTAAACTGAAAACCCTTAAGAAAGCAGCAAAATATACGAGGATCGAAATATTCCGCTGTAACGAAGAAAAGAGGAAAATAAAAGACAGACAAATTATAAGGATCCAGAAGATCAACATTTTTATGTCACATAACCCTGACTGATATCATCTCACATCACAATCTCGTCTACTTCGTCCAGCAGCTACTCTGTCCTTGTGACATTGATAAATTGCTTTCAGATAAGGAGCAAAGAACAACGTGGTTGCTAGAGAAGAGTCAATCAGCGGCGAAAGGTGTCACACACTGAGTTGTTGCGATTCTACTCATTCGTAGTAACCTACAAACGGTCAGTGGCGTGGTTGCACGCCTGCCTCGGTGCTTAGAACAGAATAACCGTATGCACGGCCAACAACAACGACAACAACGAACACGACGTCAACTGTATGCATACGGACACACCATACATGCGCATACACATGTACAGTAATGTACACATAGCAAATTACTTTCGCTGTTCGGTGCACCGCGTCAATGCCATCAGCCAACACGACTGGCTGACTAGCTGGCCGCTTGGCTGGCTGATTGGCTGAAACCGGCTACGCTGCTGCAAAAGCCGAACGAATGAACCGAGGGACTGCCCGGAGAGGAACTGGTCAACTGGAACCGGAGTTGTGCTACCGCGGAGCTGGACTGGCTACAGACGACGTGGGTTCACCTGGCCAGCTGCAGAGATACGCCGACCCACGCTATACGATGCTCGTAAACTATTGCGCTATAAAGTACAGTACGGGTTACTTGATTCTTTTCGTTCTTCTTTTCCTATTTCTAGCTGTACCATCTTCCATCTTTCACCTTACATACTGAGGATCATCTTTGTTTCTGTTCCTTTTTTTGTACCACCTCTCTTTCTCTTTAATTCAGAGAAACTTTAACGCTGGAACTATTGACAATTAAAGTATACCTATTTGCATGGATGAGATCAAATTGAAAATTACATGAAAATATATCAAACACACAGAAAACAAATCTTTATTTATACCTAGTAAACTTTGGATGTTGAACGACAGCGAATTTTATAAGGTTGCTATGAATAATCACCAATTGGTCATTTTGACTGTTCTGATAGGTCTAGTGTTAATGCAGCTTTAACACTAGAATTACTTACAATTAAAGTGTACTTATTTGCATGGAAGAGATCAAATTGAAAATTACACGAAAAGAATATATATTGAATACGTAGAAAACAAATCTTTATTTATACTTTCTGCAAAAGATCATAGTAAATTTTGGAAGCTTTACCACAGTGAATTTTATAAGGCTGCTATGAATAATTACCAATCGGTCATTTTGACTGCTCTGATAGGTTTAGTGTTAATGCAACCTTAACACTAGAGCTACTGACAATTAAAGTGTACCTATTTGCATGGAAAAGATCAAATTGAAAATTCCATGAGAAAATACCGAATACATAGAAAAGAAATCTTTATTTATACTTTCTGCAAAAAATCATAGTAAATTTTGGAAGCTTTACCACAGTGAATTTATAAGGCTGCTATGAATAATCACTAATTGGTCATTTTGACTGCTTTGATAACTCTAGTGTTAACTCATCTCCTCCTTTTCACTCTGAGCCCTGTGTAAGGCATGAATTTCAGGATGTAGATCTTATAACTTGTCAAGCGAAGAAGAAAAGTTTACTCCCCGTAAAAAACAAACAATCCTCCGTACAAAACTTTTGCATTTCAATACATTGGTACAGTTGTACAATTAAAAATTCCTACTACATTCTCTCTGCAATCTTTGCCAAGCGTGATTCATGTTTATGTATTTATCAACGTATCACTTTTATAACTTGAATGACCATAATAGCAGCATTTAAAAATCTCACAATAGCAGTATCGTATAGAACCTATTTTGTTCAAACGATACAATGTATCTACGTGTATCGATAACGAAAGTACATCCAGTTAGAAAATTACTAATGAAATGGTTAGCAGGATGTACCTTAAAATGAATGTCAAAATGAATCAACATTTAGTTGATGTCCAGTTTCTTGTTTATGTATGACAAATCAACGTTATGTCCTGTTTGAGGAAAGAATACGACAGAAACGAAGAAAAGAAACAAAACGTGAGTATATTTAATGATACTTAAGAGAGTAAGCTGGTGTTTGTACGGTTTACCGATACCGTTGAATGAGGTAGTATTGGTGAGCGTGGACAGAATAGTGGGGCCTGATGCAGGTGTTGGCCTTGAGCTCCCTAACACCTAGCTTACAATCTCTAAGACTTGCTTCTTGTACACGATTGCTAGACAGTTTTATATGTACTCCGTTTCTCAATTTTTTAAATCATAATACAACACGCCAATCAATTTCTTCGTTTAGAAGCCAGTGCAGGCGATCAATCGTTACGATGCGATGAAAATATTACATATACAGTGGCTCCAAAAACTATTCGTACACTGTATTACAAGGAAATTCATCTACTTTTGAAATTCTGATTTCAATGAAATTTTATACTTGTACAGAGCATGGTGTGTCCAGCGTGGAGCAATTTTTTTGACGGCAAAATATTTTTTAAGGGGGCTGATAACGAATATTAAAGTTTTAGCGATTTTTCACGCTTTGAATACAAACGTTACTGTCTTCTTTTTTTATGGCAGGGCGATAGGGTATTTAACCCTTTGCACTCAAGAGGCAACTGTCGGTCGCCAAACGATAGTTTCGCAAACTTTCAGACTTTAGTTAGTTTGTTTATTAGTCAGAAGGTTAAACAGTTATACATGTAAATTTTAGCATATGACTTAACTAAACTAAATGAAGTTTAATATAAGAAAATCTCAGTAAACATTTCGCACTTAAATATTTGTAAAGTTAATATTGTTAGACGACTAACTGTTACCTCTCGAGTGCAAAGGGTTAATTAGTCTGAAACTAGTACTGCTCATAAATTTTCCAAAATACAATTTTTAATAAATTCAAAATCAGCTTAGGACCAACTAATAACAAAAGTAAATAGAATCAATGGCACTGCTTTGTCGAGGAAAAAATGGGAGATGACTAAGTGTTAAAAATCAAATATTTTCTATTTGAAAGGTTTTGCTTCATCAAGTACCATTACAAAGTTATCTTATAAAAATGAGAGAAAATTCAAAAACTTCAACGCTGGTCTCACCCATTTAAAATGGTATTTAAATGAAAAGAAGAGATTAATTCATACGCATACTATTACGATCTACATACCCACAAAGTTTTAACAAATACTTCTATCAGGCTCAGAATTTCAGGGTTAAACGAATTCATTTGTGATTTAGTGTAGGAATACTTTCTGAAGCCACTGTAGCTTCGGATAACGGAATAGAAAAAAATGCTACTGTCTGTTTCATCACCTCATTATGGCGGTATCGTTTAATTGGTCGAGAAGTTGTAGAAGGGTGTTCTCCCCGCGTTCACGAGATCAGGGACACCCGACGCGATTAGAATGGGGAGGACAAGGACAGTCAGCTCTTTCCAACACAACGGGAACTCTTTTACATCGAGGAATTAATTAATTCCGATCAAACAGCTAGGTCACTACATTGGACGATCATTCTGTGATGAGTATACAAGGAGTTTCGGAATACGCGAACATAACTTCAGGTGTCGAATCAGTATGCCAGTACACAAACAAAGAATTCGATACGACCTTACTTTCCAGTTGCAACCGTTTCTGTATCATACCTTTTGTTTGTTAATTAATGTCATAGAAGCTGATCGAAGTGAACACCCTCGGTTTGAATTCAAGCCGATTGAATATACTGAACTGATTGAAACAAATCAAAAAATTGAATTTTTATAGCAGATAATAAGTCATCGTAACACCATGAAACTAAAAATACTCCTCATAACAGTTAAAAGAAGCGATCAAAAAAGCTAAGAAAATTACTGGAGAACTATAAAATCTGTGATTTGGAAAAAAAACCATATCGCATATATATATTTTTATATGAACTTTTTGTTAGCTTAGTGTAACATGTTTAACATTAGGTTTACGAGACCCAATTTGACGGATTTTGAAACCCATAAGCAAAATTTGCAAAAATAATTGATAAAAACTATTATTCCTAGCAATTTTTGCAGACTTATATAGTAAAATTAGATATATATATATATATATATTGTTATAGTAATAATAAAATATACATACGCTGTTTTCAGTACACACAAGTACACATGGCGTGAGAGTGACATTTAGCCAAAAGCAGCATGGCAGGGATGGTGTTAATTATATTCTCAGCGACGTTATTAACAGTAGATTTAAGGACATTTCTTGTGCATCTATTTATAATATATATGTACTAAGAAATAGGTATACATCATATGGAATTTAAAACTCTAGAGCTACGAGGGAAATAGATTAACTCTAGATTTACTGGTTTTGGACTTCATGAGTAAAATTTGCAAAAATGTTCAAAAACTAGTATTCCAAAAAATTTTTGCTGAATTTTATTGATTGAGCGATACAAATATACTAAAATCTATTTTCTTTTCAGTTCTGCAATTTCAAATTCTGTTTGATGTATACCTTATTCGTTGGTATATGTATATTGGAAATAGAAATATAAAAGATGTCCGTGAACCTAGTGTTAATCATAAAGTTATATCTGACGCGTTCAGGAACATCTTGTATTTATTCAGCTATAACAGTTATATTATTCAACGATAAATTACACAGTTTACAGCACGAATAATTGTAGCCATCAGCATTACTGTTAATTTCCTGCTTCATGGCAGCACGACTTTCCGAAGAGAAACGTTTCGAACAGGATCCCAAACGAGCCGAAGGTGCAGCCTGCTAGCTCACGTGAATGTAACGTAAAGATTACCCCCGAGGATCGTGTGATTCGTGACGTCAGCATCAACCACGTGTTCAAGAAGCAAGAGAACATCGAGAAGGTCCCGCATGACCGGTGGTTCCGCGAACAGATAACTTCAGAATACGAACAAGAATAAAACAATCTTGGGAATCGAAGGACTTATTACACACTATAACGGACTGCTTTTAGATGTTGTTATTCAACACGTTCGTCGCCACGTCACCCATATTTGGGTTAAAGTTAAATAGAATTTTAACCGTTTGAGTGCGACGAAGCGCTATCGCCCTCCTCTTATTTTTTGCCAAAAATGCGGAGAAGCGCGATAGCGCTGCTGTTTGATACTATAATTTTCGCATTAATTGAGAGCGGTTGTGTTCATATTAATTTCGGCTTTTATTAATATTATTAAATTATGGTTTTTCATAATATAAAAGTTAAAAATTATTTTTATTTTTTTAAGATAAGTGTTATACTGGTAATAAAAATAGCACCATGTCAAAATTTAATTTATCTGAAAGTGACTATGGTATAAAAAGATAAATCCACAAATTTTTTTTTGCTGAAAATTGACACAGTTCGTTAGGGTCCTCTAATTCTTACGCACAGCGTGGTAAGGAAAACAACTTGACCCGTTCCCGGAACCTCCTCAGCCGATAGCTCGACCTTACATAAATATTTCTTCGAGGCGATTGATTTTTGTTTATTCGTTAAGATACGAATTTCCAACAACATTTTACCGAAATTTTCAGCGTTCATATCGAATGGTAATTTTGTATTTTTCACGCAGTGTATACCGTTGGATACCCAACTTACTCATCCCCGATAAACTCCTCACCCTTACTCATCCCCGTATCATGGACAAACTCCTTACCCTTACTCATCCTCTTGCTCATCGTCCACATCCCCACTCCACTGTCCCAGCCACTTTCCCTGTTCGTCACATTATCCCTTATAAGAGCCGTCCTAAACAATATTGCCAGAATCTTCGTGAAAAGTTGTCCAGTACGCACGTTAAAACATAATAAAGACTTGCAAGACGTCCTCCGAAAAGTGTTGTTAAATTCTTTCCTCATTCGGAATCCAACAATACAGATATTTTAATCGAGATAAAAGATTTTGATTGACGTGTATACACGTCGAACGCAGTTAACCGGTTAACCGGTTAACTGTGTTCGACGACTATATCCGTCATGGAGATATGGCAAAATTTTGTGTCATGACGAGTATATCCGTCACGCGTAAAATTTTGTTACAATTTGATATTTAAATTGTAATTCTGGCGAAAACTAAATTATATTCGTAAAGTTTAATATGTTTAGAGGTCAACACGAAATGAAAAAAAACAAATGAAAATTATAAATAATTCGAGTTGAATTTATAACTATATCCGTCATCGCCTGATTATCGCAACACACACTGGGGGGTGCTTTGTAAAGAGGTCGCCACACTTAACCGGTTAAATACAGAGACATGTTGCGATGTGTACGGCCCTTAAAGTTTCCGTGATGCTTCGTGACGTCAGTGGTGACCACGTGCTGAACAAGAGGGAGAGTCGGCCAGAGAGGAGCCATTCCGTGCCTCTCTGGCGTGGAGCGTGGCCCGGGGATCAAGGACGGTTTTACTCGCGAGAAGTGGAGAGGCCGCGTATCCCTACAACCTACTGTGGTGTGCAGCTGTGAGTGCACCAGTGGCGTAGAAACGTACAGTAAGACTTGTACGTTCGGTAAGGCTAGAAAGAGGAGAGAAGCTCTAGGAAAGAGCAGGGGGGAGGGGTGTATGCTAGCGGGAGTACAGAAGATGAGGTGACGAAGAGTAGGGAAAGGAAAGAAAGGCCAGTAACGAGAAGAGGGAAAGGAGGAGAGGAACCCAAGTTATAATGCAGTACGCGTCCACTATCTCTTGTTGGAGAAAGAAAGATGTATAACGGGCGACGAAGAAAGAGCCAGTGAGGTAGTGCACCTCAACGATCTCCCTCTATCTCTCTCTTTCCAGCATGGTCACGCCACTCGTTTTCTCTTGCTCGCTCTGTTACCCGATTTCTATCTCTTTCTCGTTTTTCGCGACGGAGATAGAGAACAAAACGAAGAGAAGGAACCGAGCGACGAAGAGGCAACGAGATACGAGGGCAGAAAGGAGAGAGAGACAGAGAGGATAGGAAACGTGTCCCAGCCTGCACGACCTCCCCTAGTACACTCACCTTCAACAGTTCTGACCATAACAGAGCAACGATACAGAGAATCGCGAAATGTCACGCCGAAAACACGTTATTTTAACGCTAGATTTATGGATGATTCTTATATAGATTATTTGTAATATATATATATATAATTAACCGTTTGGCTGCTGACGTATTTTTTCAGACGTGTGCCAAAACTGCGGCACTAATTGCTCGTGTATGGGAAAAAACGTAAAACACTTTTCGTACGATCAAGTCACTTGTATTACTTTGCAACAAGAAAAATTAAAAAATACCAATTGTTTGCATAAATTTGTTTTAATTAATTTTGTGAACAAAATTGGTAATGAGCACTTATAATTCAGACAAATTAACACAAATAAATCGTATGCTCCGCAAACGCAAGGTGCTTCACTGGACACACAAATGCTACTAGTGTTCTGGATTAGCATTATTACGCTCTCCGCAGGCTAGGCATCGAAAATAAAGAGGAGGGCGATAGTGCTCGTCAGCAGTCAAATGGTTAAGAAATAGGAATACATCATACAGAATTTTAAATTGCAGAGCTTAGAGGCAAATATTGGGTTGTTCGGTAAGTAATTTCGTTTTTTTCCTAACGCAGGGTTTAATTGTATTTTTTCATAGCCAACTTCACACTTAAGCCACATGATCATTATATATTTTGACAGCAAGTGAACAAAAATTGCTAAGAATAATAGTAATTGTCTTCGAAACTCTTGCTCGCGAAATCTAAAATCCGTCAAATTGACGGGTCCCGTAAACCTAGTGTTAATGATCGTTCAGAGGGCTACGGAGATGAATAAAATGGTAGCTTCTGCTTTGCACACTCAAAACAATGGTTTTACGTTATGCTCCCATCTTTTGGGAGGGAAAAATAGAAGAAGTACGAAAAACCAAAGAAACAGGCAATAATAGAACTAAGTAGAAAATAGATTACTGTAGGTTTATGAGATCATAAAATTAAAATTATAAGATTAAACGATAAGTTGTAAATTATATGATAGGGAATAGGATATTGTAGTTCAATAAGGGGTAAAAATTATTAATTAGTGATAAAAGTAGAATTAAGAAAGAAATATGTAAAATGACAAATTGTAAATCGGAAGCCATCCTAAGCAGTTTAGGCAAGGATTATAACAAATAAAAAATAAATAAATAAAAAATAAAATATACTTCCATCTTTTCTACCTTTTACTATTTTTTATTATTTTTTTTTATGTGCTTCAAATCAAGCAGAGTGCATGAAGCACAGAATAAAACAAAACTACACAGCGATATTATTTTTGGAGGCAAGTAAATATACGATTCAGGATAGAATATTTTCGCTTCAAATGATTTTTTAAAGAATTTTAACTTGAAAATAATTAGAAGGAGGGTTAAAAAAAATTATATAAATAAGCAGCACACGAGATACTAATTCGACGACCTATTTTTGATGAAGCATTCTAAAAAAACAGAAAGATAAGTCCGACAGGCAGCATCTTCGATAAGAAACTGAAGTTATTGATGAAGAGGAAAGACGTGAAGTGAAAGAGGGTTACACATACATTAAAAAGATCATGCATCTTGCGTCAGAGATCATCGGTAGAGTGCCGTTGGCATTTCTAGTGGAAAGTTTATTTCTACCATTATTCGATTCGCTTTTCACGCATAGGCCAAGATAAAACGCATGCTACTTCGATTGCGGTTGAAGATTTCCCGTTTCCAAAACCGCGGAAATTATGACAGAATATAGAGAAATAAACGATTTCACCTGTCATACAATTCATCAGCTGTCTCTTGCACAGAAATCAATTAAAACAAATAAAGAAAATGAAACAGCAATATGTACATTATCTCTGATGTTCTTAATTATCTTATACAGACCTAAGGCTGACTAGGATCGGTTAAGAGAGGGTAACAATAGAAAGCAAGTGAATTTTATGGCTTAGAAAAATAAGCAATTTGCAAACGGGTCACATCATGCTATAAAAAAGCTATTCTATAAAAAAAACTATTCATACGAATGTTTTATTGACAGCCATAATTCGTATGACCACCACTCGTATTCATCAGTATATTACGCTACAACAAAAACTGCTCATGTGATCAAGCACTATCAAAAAAGAGTTCTGGAGGAGCCTAGGCGGTTTTCGTAACATATTCCCAATCATTCTACTTGTGATCAACCGTATTCTTTTATTTCTTGCTCACAGAAAGTCCAAAATACTGTACAACGTACTCCAGTTTCACGAAAGACAACACGCAGGCTTCATAACTGACAGACAACCACATATTCCTAATCATTCTACTCGTGATCAACCACATTCTTTTATTTCTTGCCAACAGAAGGTCCAAACTACTGTACAGAGTACTCCAGTTTCACGAAAGACATAGTACAGACTTCATAACTGACAGACAATCACATATTCCCAATCATTCTACTCGTGATCAGCCATATTCTTTTATTGCTTGCCAACAGAAGATCCAAACTACCGTACAGAGTACTCAAGTTTCACGAAAGACAACATGCAGGCTTCATAACTGACAGACAATCACATATTCCTAATCATTCTACTCGTGATCAACCATATTCTTTTATTGCTTGCCAACAGAAGGTCCAAACTACCGTACAGAGTATTCCAGTTTCATGAAAGACAACATGCAGGCTTCATAACTAACAGACAACCACATATTCCCAATTATTCTGCTTGTGATCAACCGTATTCTTTTATTTTTTTTTTGTCAACAGAAGGTCCAAACTACCGTACAGAGTATTCCAGTTTCACGAAAGACAACATGCAGGCTTCATAACTGACAGACAACCACATATTCCTAATCATTCTACTCGTGATCAACCATATTCTTTTATTGCTTGCCAACAGAAGGTCCAAACTACCGTACAGAGTATTCCAGTTTCACGAAAGACAACATGCAGGCTTCATAACTGACAGACAACCACATATTCTTAATCATTCTACTTGTGATCAACCGTATTCTTTTATTTTTTTGTCAACAGAAGGTCCAAACTACTGTACAGAGTATTCCAGTTTCACGAAAGACAACAAGCAGGCTTCATAATTGACAGACAACCACATATTCCCAATTATTCTCTGTTCGTGATCAACCGTATTCTTTTATTTTTTTTTCAACAGAAAGTCCGAACAAGTGTACAAAGTATTCCAGTTTCACGAAAGACAACAAGTAGGCTTCATAATTGACAGACAATCAGTAGGCTCTAAAGCAGTCGATAAAAATCCTGGCACACGCTTCAGCAGGCTATATCCGAGCAGGTACAACATCGACCACCTTCGCTGGTGGTGAGAGAGACGCGGGAGGAGCAGCGACAGGGAAGGAGACCAAGTATTTCTTGACTTGCGACACCCTTCGTAAGCGGAGACCAGCGTTTTCCACTCCTTGGCCTTAATTAACATCTGACACGAGTCCACTGTATCACCGTCGATCACTCGTCGCCCTCCTAACGTTTTTTTCTCCTCTCCGCCGACTTCGTTGAGTTTGCTAACCGCCGTTCAACGCGTGATGCGTTTAATTGTTCCTACAGCTGCTGACACGAGGCCGGGGATACTCCTAATACCAACTTAACCCTGAAACTTCGTCGCTTCACCAGGTGCAGCGTGCAGGGGGGAGAATGATACTATCGCCGACTCTCCCGCAACGAAACGTCATCATAACTGAGGAATTATGTTTGGTTATTCGCTCAGTATGGAATTCATTTGTTCTTTTCCGCTTACAGCCGGAAAATAAGTCAACAAGTTAGTCTAACTGCCTTGAAAGCGTTTAAAAAGAAGAGAAGGGAACGCAGTTTTGTTGAATTGCGTGATTAACTAAAAATCACTACATATCTCTTAACACATTATTGACCGGAAGCCTATTAATCGGCTTTTACATGCTTACAATTAGTCTGCAAATTTTGTAATGTTTCCTTACACGAAGATGACTGTTTCGAGCGATATCGTATGTATACTATAACAGATATTAACACTAGAACTACCAGACCAGTCAAAATGACCAATTGGTGATTACTCATAGCAGCCTTATAAAATTCATAGCAGCTTCTAAAATTTACTATGCTTTTCTACAAAAGATATGAACAAAGATTTGTTTCTAAGCATTCGGCATTTTTTCATGTAATTTTCAATTTGACTTTTTCCATATAAATAAGTACACTTTAATCGTCGGTAGTTCTCTAATGTTAAACTATCAATTACTCGAAGAAAATCATTGTGCTCAATTCATTAGCGATGCATCCGCGCCAAGATGAACCGATCGCGAATTTGTGTGCAATAAGTTACACGGTCGATAAAGTGTTAATGTTTACAAGAACTATACATTTTTTTTTATTTATTAATAATTTTAATGCTTCGTCAGTACTGCAATCCCTTTCGTCAAAGGTGTGATGATGTATTAACATCGATGTGACGTTCAGAAAAATAGGAACTAAACAACTCACAAATCGATAAACAATAACTATCGATAACATGTTACACGACACTGTTCAAAACGTGTTCGTTAACTTTTGATTCACTGCTACGTTTTAGCGGGCACGTCTAATTTGCATGCGAAACCATCGACAGACGGTTAATTGCACACATATTCTGATTTATGCAAGCTAATCGCTGACAAAAGCGACCAACGACAGCTTATAGTACCGCATACGAGCATAATAAATCCTTAATACGTCCGTTCACGGGGACGAGACCGATATCGATCTCTTCTGGCGAAGCAGAGAAAATGCGTCTAAGACGAGACCCTGAACGGTGGATCAGAAAGGAACGGAGTCGATAGGTTCCACCACTTACACATGTCTTTCAATTAATGACATTGTCGTTTGCAAGTTGGGATATAAGAACGACAAGAATACAACGGTTTGAATCATAAAGCACAACAAAGACGATAAAACTGTATTATCAGAAACGTGAATCTTGGAAAATGATTGCCAAATTTTAGGGTGTTAAGTCCTTGGCCTACACGATATCTGCCAATTGTGCGAGCTACAGTGGCTCCAAAAAGTATTCGTACACTATGTCACAAATAAATTCGTTTAACCCTGAAATTCTGACTCAGAATAGAAGTATTTGATAAAACTTTGTGGTTATGTAGATCGTAATATTATATGTATGAATTAATCTCTTCTTTTTATCTAAATGCCATTTTAAAGGGGTGAAACCAGCATTGAAGTTTCTTAGTTTTCTCTCATTTTTTAAAGATAACTTTGTAACGGTACTTAATGAAGCAAAACCTTTCAAATAGAAAATGTTTAATTTTTAACACTTAGTCGACCGAATGGGGATATCTCCCATTTTTTCCTTGACAAAGCAGTGCAATTGATTCTTTTTACTTTTGTTATTAGTTGGTCCTAAGCTGATTTTGAGTTTATTAAAAATTGTATTTTGGAAAATTTATGAGCAGTACTAGTTCCAGACTAATTAACCATTTGCACTCGAGAGGTGACAGTTAGTCGTCTAACAATATTAACTTCACAGATTTTTAAGTACAAAATATTTGCTGAGATTCTCTTATATTAAACTTCATTTAGTTTAGTTAAGTCATATGCTAAAATTTACACGTATAACTGTTTAACCTTCTGATTAATAAACAAACTAACTATAGTCTGAAAGTTTGCGAAACTATCGTTTGGCGACCGACAATCGTCTCTCGAGTGCAAAGGGTTAATAACAAAAGCAAATAGAACCAATGGCAGCGCTCTGTTGAGGACAAAATGGGAGATCTCCCCATTCGATCGGCTAAGTGTTAACCCTTTGCACTCGAGAGGTGACAGTTAGTCGTCTAGCAATTTTAACTTTACAGATATTTAAGTGCAAAATATTTATTAAGTTTCGCTTATATTAAACTTCATTAAGTTTAGCTAAGTCATATACTAAAATTTACATATATAACTGTTTAACCCTTCGGTCTGATTAATAAACAAACTAACTAAAGTCTGAAAGTTTGCGAAACTATCGTTTGGCGACCGACAGTCGCCTCTTGAGTGCAAACGGTTAAATACCCTATCGCCCTGCCATAAAAAAAGAAGACAGAAAAGCTTGTATTCGAAGCGTGAAAAATCGCTGAAACTTTGAGATTCGTTATCAGCCCCCTTAAAAGATATTTTGCCGCCAAAAAAATTGCTCCACGCAGGACACACCATGCTCTATACACACATAAAGTTTCATTGAAATCAGAATTTCAGAAGTAGATGAATTTCCTTATAATACAGTGTACGAATACTTTTTGGAGCCACTGTATATTTCAGTGCAACGAAAGGAATTGTGAAATAATAAACAATGTTTAGGTACAAATAGTAATTTTAAGACGTCTAGGGTGTAATCATAATCAAAGGAATGATATTCGACGTGGAATAACTCCAATCGCTTGTTCTAATAATAATACGCGGCATCTTATGCACAAATTCCACACCACGAGTCTGACTCGTGGCTTTTGTTGATGACACAAATTGTTTACCACGAGTCAGACTGGTGGTTTTCACTTATGACATAAATTCTTTGCCACGAGTCAGACTCGTGGTTATAGGCCAAAGGGTTAAGACCAGACAGTAGCTAAAGCTGTTCGTATTTGACACGGAGGGAACAACAACCCGATTACAGTTTTCAAGACGGTAACGTTCAAATGTTCCGCTTGCGTGAAGCTTCATTGTTCCGCAGGGGTAACGGTGCAACACCCGTGTAGTAACCTTGGCCCCGATATTATTTGCTAATCTGCCAGTTACGCGCGTTAAACACTCGGTGAACGATCGCGTTAGAGATAGCTTTGTGTGCCGAGGGAAGTACTCGACTTCTTCTAGCTAAGGAAACCAGAAACGAGTGCAACAAGAACGATGCCTTTGAATCTTGGATAGCCCTGTGTGACGTTCAACAGATGAATTAATAAACAGTACACCAGTGAAACGGAAGTTCCGTATAGGAAATTATTTTGGTGTTGATGCATGATGAGAATAGCTATATGTGTTCAGTCTACCTTTGCATACCAATTGAATGCGTTAATTAATAGTTATCAAACATTTCTGTATTCCATGAACAACACTACATATGTTAGCTCTATAAAATGAAAGAGATGCCTTTGAATCTTGGATAGCCCTATGTGATGCTCAGCAGATGAATTAATACTATTCCTACTGGCAATTCACGTATACAGACTACAAATTTTTCTCAGAAAGTAAACAATTAAAAGAGAAGTGAATGTTGACAAATGTATTATACGTAGATTTGAGGAAAAATCTAAAATTTAAAGGCGATTCAATTATGTTGTATATATGAAATTCTAATCACAATTTTAAAAACGGTCATTTGACCGGTCGTGGTAGGAATAGTGTTAATAAACAGTACACCAGTAAAACAAAAGTTCCGTGTAGGAAATTATTTTGGTGTTAATGCATGATGAGAATAGCTATATGTGTTCAGTCTACCTTTGCATACCGATTGTATGAGTTAATTATTAGTTATTAATCAAGATTTTCGGGATTCAAACACATTTCTGTATTCCATGAACAACAGTACATATGTTAGCTCCATAAAATGAAAGAGATGCCTTTGGATTTTGGATAGTCCTGTGTGATATTCAACAGATGAATTAATAAACAGTACACCAGTGAAACAGAAGTTCCGTATAGGAAATTATTTTGGTGTTGATGCATGATGAGAATAGCTATATGTGTTCAGTCTACCTTTGCATACCAATTGAATGCGTTAATTAATAGTTATCAAACATTTCTGTATTCCATGAACAATACTACATATGTTAGCTCTATAAAATGAAAGAGATGCCTTTGAATCTTGGATAGCCCTATGTGACGTTCAACAGATGAATTAATAAACAGTAAAACAGAAGTTCCGTGTAGGAAATTATTTTGGTGTTGATGCACGATGAGAATAGTTACATGTCCAGTCTATCTTTGCATACCGATTGTATGCATTAATTGATCACTTAACAATCGAGATTTTCGGGTTGCAAACACATTTCTATATTCCATGAACAACACTACATATGTTAGTTCAATAAAATGTAAGAGATATAAACAGAAACTATTAGAAATAGTATCGTCTATGTTATAATCACAATGATTAACGATTTGTAAAAGAGGAGTGTGGTTATAAATGAAGGAGGGCAAACCGAGAACTACAGTGGCTCCAAAATGTATTCGTACACTGTATTATAAGGAAATTCATCTACTTCTAAAATTCTGATTTCAATGAAACTTTATCTGTGTACAGAGCATGGTGTTTTCTTGCATGGAGCAATTGTTTTTGGCTGCAAAATATCTTTTAAGGGGCCTGATAACGAATCACAAAGTTTCAGCAATTTTTCACGCTTCGAATACAAGCTTTTCTGTGTTTTCTTTCTTATGAAAGGGCGATAGAGTATTAAAAATTGAACATTTTCGATTTGAAAGATTTTGCTTCATCAAGTACAGTTACAAAGGTATCTTTAAAAAATGAGAGAAAACTCAAAACCTTCAACGCTGGTTTCACCCCTTTAAAATGGCATTTAAACGAAAACAAGAGATTAATTCATACGTGTACTATTACAATCTACATACCCACAAAGTTTCATCAAATACTTCTATGACACTCAAAATTTCAGGGTTAAACGAATTTATTTGTGACATAGTGTACGAATACTTTTTGGAGCCACTGTATGTACTTCTAAAGTATAAGAAGTATATCACTTCTTTACAATACATAATACAAGCTTGATGTACGCATAGCTGTTCCGCGTTTGCATTACGTCGCAACTGTGTATAGGTACACTGGTGTACGAGATGCAACGGTACCTGCTCGAGACAGTAGTAGTACGAACAAAACGAAAATGGGAGGAGAACGGGAGAAGCAGAAGGGAGGAGGGCAGCAGAAAGGATACAGAAGAGGTAGACGTCGAGGAGGGGCCCGTTTCGAACGATTTTCCTCCTTTCCTAAGTCAGGCACAGAGAGCAGAGGGACCGGAGAGAAGGCGAACCCCGTAGAAGCGATATAAACAAGGCCTGATGCAATTACTTTTACGGGAGGCAGGGTATATAGGTATATAGGTGGCTACCGTGGCATTAAAGCCCCGCTAAGTCAGACATGCTCGCGATTTAGTGCTTCTCCGCGCTCATGCACACGCTGTAACGACGAACGATCGAAGTCGACTACGGGCAGATTTAGCTCAGGGCTAGGCGAAAGTATCGCCACGGCCAACCGCGACTGATCCCCCCACCCCCAACGGTTTCTGATGCTCTTTCAAACGGTTAAATGGTACACAAGCGACACATTGAATGTCACTATTGATCGCGATCCATCCTAGCACGAGCTAGGAAAATTGTGCATCAGCCGATACGCATGGCTAACGATTAAGATTAGGGTTAAATTTGGAAGCAATTTGTGTAAATGGCTTAACTGGGAAAATTTGTACAATTGAATGCAGAAATAGGTGTTATATAAAGAAACACACCCTCTGTGTGAGGAATTCTCATTACAGTTAGTTGCAATTCCATGCTTAACCCTTTGCACTTGGCTGTCCTCTCTCATGGGACATCGTAATCCTAGCATATGATAGTTTCGCAAATTTTCAGACTTTAGTTCAGACCCGGACGTTAAATAGTCGTATGTGTAAATTTGAATATACGACTTAACTAAACTAAATGAAGTTTAATATACGTGAATCATAGCAAATGTTTCGAATTTGAATATTTTTGAAGTTAGTATCGTTAAACGACTAACGGTCACCTCTCGAGTGCAAAGGGTTAACACGTTAGTCGCCCAGCGTGATTCGACTGTTTCTCGTTGGACCCAAATCCGATTGCATAGAAAACTGCGGTAAAAAAAATATAAAAATAGCAAAAATTTTAACTTTTTATTTTTATTTTATATATATTATACTTAAATATTTATTCCACTTAATTTCTTTTAAAATTCCAATTTAAAATCCTATTTAAATTCGTATACCCAAGTATGGGTGACGTGGCGACGAACGTGTTAAAAAGGCAAAAGAAAATCTGTAGAACTGATTCCTTGTAAGCGCAATATCCTGTAAATCCTGAATTTATTACCATAATTCGAAAACACAAAACCAATAATCAACGATAAATTGCTATCTTAACCCTGAGAACAGTGTATTTCGTTCAAAGACAAACTACATGTCGACAATCACAATGGTAGTGTTAATCCAACAACGCCCGAAGCAAACGTGCCATTGATCTTGCGACTGGCACATGTAAGCATACGGTGGCAGCGGATCAGACGTCACGTCGAGGGACTCAAAAAGGATGTCGTATGCAAAGCGAATCGTTCTTCCGATTCGACAATGGCCGACGGCGGCCCGTACGCTGGTTGCACTCGGGATATCATACCCACCCCGTTGCATTGTCTACCTGCGGCTTACAATAATGACGACGCGGCATACAGAGAGGTTAATTTCGCGATGTCTTTGACCGACCACCGACAGCGAGTGGACCGACTCGCGGCCTCCTACTGCGAGCTCGACAAATAATATCTTCCACGTTAACCCGGAATTAATACGAACTTGGTTTTTCACATTCAATCTCTAAGGAACCATTCACGAACCTTATACTAGCTGCTAAAAGCAAGTATTGGCCATTTATAATATACACGAAGAGCAGAAAATATTGAACAGTGTCGTTATGTTGCAAACATCTATAGTTCCTCTGTAAACAGGACATTAAGACAAACGTTAGACTCAAATTCTCTCCAGTTTAACCTGCAATCTGATAATGAACCGAATACGAAAATATAACTGAAAGATATAATAGTTGAGGTTGCAATTAAATTTGTAGGAGTCATTATTTGAGTTATAATACACGTGGTTGATGTGGACTGACTAATTAACTGACTGACTGACTGACTGACTGACTGACTGACTGACTGATTGTCCCTGTGTGTATATGTCTGTGAGACTGTGTGACTGTGTGTATCTCTGACTGGAGCTGATTGTCTCTGTGTGTCACTCCCAGGGAAGTTTGACTTTTATATTCTCTGGATACGTCTGGAGGGGGAAAATATGGAAACATGCAAGGGACTCTGCCAGTGTTTTCTGGATTCTGATAAGGCTGCAATCAAACACCCATGGTAATGAGGAACGAAGGACGGGCTGACGTTCAAGCCCTGTTGTAAAATGTTTGATGCAGCCCAATAGAACATCCACAAAGCTTACAATGTCACCACACAGATTCTTGTTCGAGCAATAATGCTCGTCGTCAATTTAATATTTAACATTATGCAAAGCGTGGTCCTCGAAAAAAATTGCAAATACATAAACATCCATTCATGTGTCTCCCACACACTGCTTGTTTTTCCATTCGAGTAGCCGTGATATCTAATATCAACCGGTCGATCGAAAGTTGAAACTTTCTCACGCAAGAGACACACGGTCCAAGAAACGGTGCTCTTATCGAACACTGTTACGCTGATAACGAACCGCTGCCTCGAGCCGTCTCCAGTATCGTGAACGCACACATAAGACGTACACGTTCGTGTGATTACAAAAGAGAGAAAGGGAAGAAGGTAGGCAAGAGGGAGTGCACTTATATACGTGGCAGTATTGATAAGTACAAGCAGCGTAAACTGATTTATAGCCGCTGGAACTTCGCTAAGTAGGTCGTCCACGTTAATGCACTCGGCTCCGGTGCATCACGCTTGTCTACGCGTTTCCGAGGTGGAACTCGCCTCGAGTTTTGAACCGCCGACTCGCCCCGGCTACTTGCAACACACCAGTGTGCTGAAGTACGGGGTTGTTGGCCGCTGTTAGCAGTGATACGACCAAATCCAGGAAAACATGTAGATATACAGAACTATGGAACTAACTCTTGCGTTTAATGAATTTTTTCGAATTTTGCGTCCTTCTTCTGTTCGTTATCAAGCTTCGAATCTACAGTATGGTAAATTTCAAACAGAAACATTACGTTTAACGAATTTTGTGTCCTTTTTCTGTTCGTTATCAAGCTTCGAATCTACATTATGGTAAATTTCAAACAGAAACATTACGTTTAACGAATTTTTCCAAATTTTGTGTCCTTCTTCTGTTCGTTATCAAGCTTCGAGTCTACATTATGGTAAATTTCAAACAGAAACCTTACGTTTAACGAATTTTTCCGAATTTTGTGTCCTTCTTCTGTTCGTTATCAAGCTTCGAATCTACATTATGGTCAATTTCAAACAGAAACATTACGTTTAACGAATTTTTCTGAATTTTGCATGCTTTTTCTGTTCGTTATCAAGCTTCGAATCTACATTATGGTAAATTTCAAACAGAAACCTTACGTTTAACGAATTTTTCCGAATTTTGCATCCTCCTTCTGTTTGTTATCAAGCTTCGAATCTATATTATGATAAATTTCAAACAGAAACATTATAGTTCAAAGTATTTTTATTTTGGTGATAAAGACATAAAATTGGAACACGAGCAGAATTTTATGCTAAAATAGTATTAGGTGTACAAGTTAATTTCAGTCTTTCATCTTTCGATGATGATAAAGGCTATTTACATTTTGACTATCTTAACGGGATTTTTGAAGTCTTATAGTTTACACCTCTAGCTTTCCAAAACATTAGAAAGCTGCTTGAAAACGGAATAAAAAACAGTTTAAACGATGACGGGCAGCGAAGAACACATTCAAAGTTATTGTCTGGTCTTCGCACTTTAGTTAAAAAAGAAACACCGCTGAAGCTGTAGAAATGATCTATGATGATCTTAGTGAGAATGCTGTAACTCATTCAAATACTGATATTGAAGGTTCCACGAAGGAAATTTTAACCTCCAGGATAAAATATGACCTGGGCATCCGCAACGAACCAAGGAATTGCAATCAGTTTTAGATAAGTTCATTGAAATGAAACATTCTAGTTTCTTCAAATCAGGCATCCATCGTCCGAAAGATGGGCAAAGGTTATAAAAAGTGAGGGAGATTACTTGATCCACTAACTTTTGAGCATACAAATTTAAATAAACTCTGAACCTACCAAAAAAAAAGACTAAAATTAACTTGTACACCTAATATAAAACTGGTTCTGCTGTCGTGGAGCACAAGGGTTGATGGTCTTTACGAAGAAATAGGTCAAGTTTGGAAGCGAAATTTACATTAACATGTCTTTACTTATATGTGTGGAGAACGCCTAATTTTTAGGATGACATCGTACGAAAGCACCAGATAAATTTCCTGTGTGAGGTTGCACGAAGTATAACTTAAGAACATTGTCGTTAAGAGCCCTGAAATCCACAGAGGAAACAAGGCACAAGGATCACTTAACCCCAAAAATCCAGTTCCTTATTCAAGGGAAGTGCCATCAAATCTACCTTAATGAAAGTGGTGTCTCTACTGGAAGAAAATTTCAGAAAAACACGTTTCATCCATGTAAAAATTTTTCCGTACGAAATTGATGAATTTTTCAAACACAATATGAAAATTAAATTACAAATTGAACACTGATTATATGCTCACACAAAGTAATACCGATTTCAATGACGTACTCCATTTCTTAATGCATCCACCTGAGACAGATACGGGTTCGAATTTAGGAATTCTGTTATGGTGGCCACGAGCTAAACAGGTCGTGTGTATGATAATGTCCCCATTATCATGCCTTCGCTGGGGTAGGCGAGAACCGGCCAGATTTTGGCGAACACCTGCGACTTCCAGAAGGACTTAATTAATTAAGGACCGTCCCTTCGTTTCGTTATACAAGGGTTGAAAGGGTTACATCTTAACGCTGAACAGCTGATACCACTGCACAGGACAAAGAGGTCACAAATTTATTACGACACACAATGTAACCGGAAACGATCTGCAAGCTGCTCTCGGGTTCGACCAATTACAAAAATGATTGAAGCTGCCGTCAAATAACTATTAGGGGGATCCGAAAAGTAATGTCATCTCTAGATATTTTGATGAAAAACCAACTGATTTTTATCGATCTGGCATCGAAAATTTGCACACTAGATGGCATACAGTCGTTGATAATGAAGGCGATTACATTATTGATTAAAAATAAAAACTCCTTAAAAATTCATGTGTTCGAATTTAACCCTAGATTCATAAATATTCGCCTCACAGACGGTACAAAATACGTAAGCAGTTGTAACTTTTAAAGTCAAAGAGGTAGAAAGATAAACTTCGATCGCTCAGAATAACTGTTGTGTTCATTTTCATTTCAGAATATTAATGATTAATAAACAACTTTTCAGATTTAAAGTGTGTTTTATTGCTGCTTGTATCCTGTCAAACAAATATCATCAATATAATATGTTCGTCTGAGAGACGAATGTTTATGAATAGTGTATCTCCCACGGATGTTTATGAGTCTAGGGTTAACTCTTTGAGACACAGGATTCCAGAGAATAAATAGACCCATGTTGCACAGAAATTTTGTTGACTTTTAAGTTAAACAAGATTGGTATATTTTTATTAACAAAGGAATCACATAACATAAAAACATATAAAAATATTAATAATTTAATTTAATTAGTTATGAGTTATAGGGTGGGACTTAAATAGTAGACATAAATAGCTGCGCATGCAGTTACTGCAATATTTCGAGGTGGCTTTAAAAATGTCCCACCATGCATTACCGTGCATCAAAAAGGTGGGACATTTTTAATCCCACCGTGCCCTAAAAAGTTAATGTAAGAAAACGACATTACTTTCCGGTCCCTCTAATACCTCCATTACTAACACAAGATAATGTTTATTTTCTTCTAATTTACAGAAATCTGAAGTATATTAAACCATAGATCGTAATTCGAACCAAGAACAAGTGTGAAACTGATTAATTATTGTAGAGAAAATAAAAATGCACCATCGAACAACTATGAAATATTGAGTTGTTCGGAAAGCAATTTCATTTTTTCCTAACAAAGAGCTTAATTGTATTTTTTCATAATCGACTTCACACTTAAGCCGCATGATTATTATATATTTTGACAGCATATATAGCAAGGCTTGCTTGTGAAAAGTTTCGATTGATTCCATCCAGTGGTTTTTGGTTAGTGCCGTATCAAATATGAAAACTAAAAAGCAACATTTCCGACATTTTTTACTTTTTTACTATCGAAAAGGAAAAAATGCTGATCAAGCAAGGAAAAAATTATCCGTTGTGTATGGAGAAGATGTATTGACAGAACCCCAGTGCCAAAACAGGTTTACAAAATTTCGATCCGGCAATTTTGATGTTGAAGATGCACCACGTTCTGGAAGGCCAGTTGAGGTTGATGAAGACACAATAAAGGCATTAATTGATGCAAATAGGTGAATAACAACTCGTGAGATTGCTAAGAGATTAAATTTATCGAATTCAACCGTTCATGATCATTTGAAACGTCTAGGTTTAATCTCAAAGCTCGACATATCATAAAAAGAAACGAAATTGCTTTCCGAACAACCGAATAGTATTCAATCGAACTTATTGGACACAACGAAACTATCTGGTACGAGTGAGACAGAAAAACATATTACTGGCGCAGTTGTACGAGGTATCACTCGTCATTTTTCTCGGATAAAGAGACTGTCGCCTCGTCCAAGGAATTCTAGGAAGTGAAAGGTGATAACTCTGCAATAATTAGACGTTCGAAAAGTACTCGTGCACTATTTGTAACAGGTAGATGTCATGGCGCCGCGTCGTCGTCGCCTGTATGCTTCGTGAATACAGCGACGTTGTTCACAGCGGCTTATCACGTTGTAAGACACGTAACACGACAACACGGATAATCGCTACTGCTCCCTCTGGCTAACCCGCGATGTCTCCCTCTTTCTCAGTCTCCCTCCTTGTTCGCCTCCTTCACGAATGCCGAATTACAGTGGCTCCAACAAGTATTTGTACACCATGCCACAAATAAATTCGTTTAACTCTGAAATTCTGACTCTGAATAGAAATATTTGATCAAACTTTGTGGGTATGTAGATAGCAATAGTACACGTATGAATTAATCTCTTCCTTTTACCTAAATGCCATTTTAACCCTTTGCACTCGGCTGTCCCCTCTCATGGGACATCGTAATCCTAGCGTATGATAGTTTCGCAAATTTTCAGACGTTAGTTCAGACCCGGACGTTAAATAGTCATATATGTAAATTTTAATATACAACTTAACTAACCTAAATGAAGTTTAATATACGTGAATCATAGTAAATATTTCGAATTTGAAAATTTTTGAAGTTAGTATCATTAAACGACTAACCGTCACCTCTCGAGTGCAAAGGATTAAAGGGGTAAAACCAGCGTTGAAGTTTCTGAGTTTTTTCTCAATTATTAAGGAAACTTTGTAATGGTACTTGATGAAGCAAAACCTTTCAAATAGAATATGTTTAATTTGTAATACCCTATCACCCTGCCATAAAAAAAAGAACACAGGAAAGCTCGTATCCAAAGCGTGAAAAATCGTTGAAACTTTGAGATTCTTTATCCGCCCCATTACAAAATATTTTGCCGTCAAGAAAATTGCTCCACGCAGGACACACCATGCTCTGTACACACATAAAGTTTCATTGAAATCAGAATTTCAGAAGTAGATGAATTTCCTTATAATACAGTATGCGAATACTTTTTGGAGCCACTGTACGTGGTGTACAGCCACGTGTGTAGAAACACATATACCGTTAAGCGTGTCGCGTAGTTATGACCAAGGGCATGGTCGAAATCCTAAATTCCACTCATGATCCTTACACCACGAAAAACACAGGCTTCCTGAGAACGGATGGCTGTTTGTAGAATTCAACAATTTCTGACTGTGAATGAATGCATTTACGAATGACGGTGTCCCAAACAGAGAGAAACGTAAAGCATTGAACGCAGAGTGTGATAGATAGCTTTCGAGAAAGACATTGTATAATTGCAATGAAAAAAATATACAGTAAGAAATAAAAAGAATAAATATTAGGTGTACAAGTTAATTTTAGGCTTTCATTTTTCGACGATGAAGAAGGTTATTTACAATTTGACTATCTTAACGGGATTTTTGGAGTCTTGTAGTGTAGACATCTAGTTTTCCAAAACGTTAGAAGACTGCTTGATTTGGTCAACATAATCTAGGTAAACAATAGTTTAAACGCTGGCGTGTAGCAAAGAGCACATTCGTCATTTTGTGCTCTTCGCGCTTCAGTTAAAAAAGAAACGCCGCTGAAACTGCAGAAATGATCTGTGATGCGCTTGGTAAGAATTCTGTAACTCATTTCCACGAGCAAATACTGATACCGACGGTTCCGGGAAGAAAATTTCGAACTCCAGGATAAAAAAGGGATTGCAATCATTTTTAGGTCGGTTCATCGAAATAAAACAGCCTAGTTTCTTCAAATCAGACATCACAGTTGCCCGAAAGATGGACACAGGTTATAGAAAGTAAGGGAGATTACTTCATCCATTATCATTTGGGCATAAAAATTTAAATAAATTCTGAACCTGCCAAAATTAATATAATAAATATTAAATTAATATAATTTATTAAATTAATATAATAAAATTAATTTGTACACCTAATAGTTAATACAACAGAAGTATAAGATATCTTTTTGATTGATTTTCCATGGCGAGCTGTGCTTATATAAATTTAAATATTTACAAATATATAGTAAATTGAAATATAAAGCACAATAAAGATTTACTCACCCATTATGTTCAACATTTTCTAATCACGAGTGCAATATATTCATAATATTAATTAACAAAATCCAAATAATTTTCAATTGAAAGAAATATCATGTTCCTACATTAATATATATGATCTTACGAATTTTGTTATCCTAAGTGATAACAATTATTAAAAAGTATTTTAGCATGCTAGATCAAAGACGTTTCCGGAACAGATTACAGATAAAGAGTAGTATCGCAAATAGTTGACCTACTATAACTCCTCGATTGTAGTTCCATTCTGTCTACAACTGTTGGAGATCACATTAAATCTCTTGGGTTTGTGTTAAAGCAAAGTGTTTGGGTTTCACATGAATTAATGGAAACGGAAAATACGACAGAACTTTCCCTCCAACCCAATACATTAATATAAAATATCATTGCACGTATGTACAGAACTGATTTTATCCCTCTAATTTGAAACACACCAAAATGCTACGAAATTCGAAAATTAAAAAGGAAGGAAGGCAAACTTCTTAAATGTAATAATTGCCGGTTAGGAGAAAACGCCAAGGAGGGCTTTTAATCAGGATTGAATCGCCTTGAACTGCCGCCTACTTTCTCCGGAGGTAATCAGGGTTAGAGTCTGGATTATAGGCTGATTGAATTAACCCCATGTTGGACGCCCTCGTAAACTCTTACTAAAGTCAAGCCCCGGCTCCTCCCGTCTCATGTATTCGCATTACGACTGAAAGTCTGTAGCTCAGTAACGGCTCGTTACGGTCCTTTTGGAAGCACACTATCGAATTTCCGGTTTCTTCCATTATTCCGCACAGTTTATGTAATGTCTCAAGTCTCGTTCTTCGGTCGAGTAATTCCTTGCTCTTACCGGTACACGTATGATACATACACTGTACAATTTATGATGTGCTTATCAAGGTCGCTTTTTATCAAGCTTTATCAATTCTAAACACAGGACCTAGTATAGGACACGAAAATTTAATTCAGGAATTGATGAGATTCATCTGCGGAAAAAAAAGGAAACGATTGACACTTTTTTACTCAAACTAGAAACTTCAGTACAGATAGTATCAACACAATGGAAAAAAAAAAAAAGAAATATAAAACAATCCATTTGTAATTTTCTGTTGTATTTATATGTATCATTGCCATCATTGGTTTATCTAGTAAAAGAAGGATCCAAACTGAGAACTCATTTATGTCACCTTATCAATACCACATGGTTCAGAAAAATTTAAAAATATAAAATAATTCATTTGTCATTTTTTGCGGTATTTATATATATCATTACCATCATTGATTTATCTAGTAAAGGAAGAATCCAAACTGAGAACTCATTTATGACACCTTATCAATACCACATGGTTCAGAAAAATTCAAAAATATAAAACAATCCATTTGTAATTTTCTGTTGTATTTATATATATCATTGCCATCATTGATTTATCTAGTAAAGGAAGAATCCAAATTGAGAACTCATTTATGACACCTTACCAATACCAGGTGGTTCAGAAAAATTCAAAAATATAAAACAATTCATTTGTCATTTTTTGCGGTATTTATATATATCATTACCATCATTGATTTATCTAGTAAAGGAAGAATCCAAACTGAGAACTCATTTATGACACCTTATCAATACCACATGGTTCAGAAAAATTCAAAAATATAAAACAATTCATTTGTCATTTTCTGCGGTACTTATATATATCATTGCCACTATTGATTTATCTAGTAAAAGAAGAATCCAAACTGAGAACTCATTTAAGTCACCTTACCAATACCAGGTGGTTCAGAAAAATTCAGGAACCCACATGTTCTTCAAATCATACTACATTTACTCTTCATTCATATACTGATGATTTCAAAATTTGAATAATCAATTGTTAAATAACAAATCAGTTCCTATTTAAAAAAAAGAAAAAAAATTCCCATCAATAATTTATCTAACGAACGACATTAAAATAAGCTAAAATAAGCATGAGTTGTTCCGTAAACTGATTAATATTTATAATTACATTGCATTAATTTCTTTAAATTTATTATTAAATTCATATTACATAATACTGGATTATAAATCGTATTATTAAACATTACTTCCTAGATTGACACAATCACACATTAGACCGTCTCGTTTGATAGCCGTTGGACACCGTAATCGGTTATTAACCTCGAAAAAAAAAATCAAATGATTAAGCGTGAAGTAACACGTATTATTCGCAGGCGCGCGTGCCAACATCGCGAACGTGATATCCCATTCACCGCGTTTTATTTCACATAACGAATATCTCGCGTTGTTCCCCGCTTTACCTGATCTACCATATACGTAGACAACGCAGTGTTACGCGCACGTATTACTTCATGTATGTTTATCTACTTAGTTCCTACGTTATGCTAGCTGAACCTGTCGAGAGAGAAAGCTGTTTTTCCATAGCCGACGATCTCGTCATAGTTGCGCACCGAGATCATTGCGTTATGCAGCCAGCACTGACCTACGCGTGAAGCCATACACACACGCATACAGTGTGTTCCAAAAAGTATTCGTACACTGTATTAGAAATATTGGGTTGGCAAGAAAGTAATTTCGGTTTTTTAGAGTGAAATAAAACTCAATTTTTTCCGTACAAAAAATGAACTATAATCAGTCAAATATCTTCCATTCTGTCCGATGATCTTTTGTCATCTTTCTGGTAACTTCTAGTTCTTATCAACAGAAAACTCAACCACATGCGATTTGACATCGTTATTACTGAAATTTTTATTATTTAACCGTTCTAGTGCTGAACGACGATATATAGATCGTAAACTAACAGTAGTAAACCAAATTACACAGAATTTGTATCTATAGTAAACCTAAAGGTATCAACTACTAAATTGCAAAAGAAAGAAATTTTAACATTGACAAAAGAATAACGAAATAAACTTAACGCTATCTACTAGTGTAAACCGAAATTACTTTCTTGCCAACCCAATAGATTCATTTAACTTTAATATTCTGATTTCAATAAATGGTTTTAATAAAACTTTTTGGGTATGTAGGGTGTAATAGTATATGTATGGATTAGATTCTTGTTTTATAACTAAATACCATTTTAAGGAAGCGAAATCAACGTTAAAGTTTCAGTGTTTTTTTCTAATTTTTTTAACATAACTTTTTATTGATGTGTGATAAAGCAAAATCTACCTACAAAGTTACTACCCACAAAAAGTTTTATCAAATACTTCTATCAGACTCAGAATTGCAAGGTTAAACAAGTTTATTTGTGACATAGTGTACGAATACTTTTTGGAGCCACTGTACGTGGAAAGTTTAATTGAAATTAGAATTTCAAGATTAGGTGAATCTTCTTGTACTATAGCACACGAATACTTTTTGAAACCACTGCAGGTATTGGAATTCAAGATTTAGTCAACAGTGCACGCACGTGACTTTTACACACGCATACAGTGTGTTCCAAAAAGTATTCGTACACTGTATTAGAAATAAATTCATTTAACTTTAATATTCTGATTTCAATTAATGTTTTTAATAAAACTTTTTGGGTATGTAGGGTGTAATAGTATATGTATGGATTAATTTCTTGTTTTATAACTAAATACCATTTTAAGGAATCGAAATCAGCGTTAAAGTTTCAGTGTTTTTTTCTAATTTTTTTAACATAACTTTTTATTGATGCATTATAAAACAAAACCTTTCAGATAAAAAAATCTTAGTCTTTAATGCTTTACCGTTCTGCCATAAAAAAAAAGATCCTAGAGTAACCTGTGTTCGGAGTATGAAAAATCGCAGAAGCTTTGGGGGTTGTTTACACCCCCCTCTACAGGATTTACTGTCGATGAAAAAATTGTTCCATGCAGGACCCATTACGTTTTATATGCATACAAAATTTCATTGAAATCAGAATTTTAGAGTTAGGTGAATCTCCTTGTAATGCAGTGTACGAATACTTTTTGGACCCACTGTATATATCACACCGACCATACAATGTTGTAAGAAGCTTACTTTAACGAAATGCTGCCTGTCGTTCTACAAGGTGTTCTAATAACTTAAGATCGCAATGATCGTGAATAGTAATTAACGCGGTAACGTAATCGTGCAATTATACCCATGATAACTTTACGAGGAAATTGGAATGCGCATTGGTGTTGCCCTCTTCCAACTCTGAAAGCAGTCAGGTCGCGAGATAAAGATAAAATCAGGATTATATGTTCTGTCAAGCAGGGTTTAATTCATAGGTGATCGATCATGATTTACGACCCACCATAGGGTATCCAGTGAGAGAAACTGTTCGAACGTGACGAATGAACTCCATCGTTTTCTATTGTTTGTAAAGGAAAAAGGGGTTTCTGTGAACGTAAATGGATTAATTCTTTCTCATTTAGTAACGTTAATTAATTTCCATTGAAGAAAAAAACATGAATTGAAACAAAATAGTTTAAGGTTGAAAAATTAACATTAATAGTAATGTTAATTAATGTTAATTTCACACGAAACTTTTACGAATTTAGTCACCATTATCAGCACTACCTGAAGATTTTACAAAAAAAAGAAGAATGCATATGTTGATGCTTTACATAAAGTACGTACATTTGTTATATTAGGACTTATATTAGAGACATCTACATTAATTAATGAAATTCAGTCATACATTGACATACACAACTCAATCAATTGCAATATGATATTTTTAATCTAAGGCTAAAACAGAACTCTAAACCAATTTAGCGAAATATTCTAAATCATTACGAATAAGGGTCAAATTTCGTTATGTATTAAAAATATCGATGCAGTAATTACTTCAGGTGAACATATCTAGAGACCAAAGAATATTTTAATTTTATCTGAGAGACCAACTACTTCCAAACTTAAAGGTTTTCTCAATATGAAATGACACTGAACCAGCCTAACAAGGTGAATCTGAATTCCTGCAGCTGAATTTTTTTTTTAAATCCTGTAACAATTAACCCTTTGTAATTCAAGCTTTTTTCTATGGGGAAAGCAGCAACTTCGAGCCATTTTTGAATAAAAATAAAAAATGATCATATATAGTAAAAGTTAAAATTAACGTAGATTGTTCACATAAATTAAGATGGTGAGTGATATTCACCATTAGAGTTGACGCAAAGAATACCTAATTAAAAATAAGGGTTAACCCTTTGCACTCCAGCAGCGCTGTTATGGCGCCCGTGATGTTTGATGCACCCACAGTATAATATTTAACAAATTTTGTTGTATTCAATGTAAAAATGAATAAACTGGTGAAATTTTATTATTTGAATACATTTGTTTCAATATAAAATAATTTTACAGTACCCGTAAAATGCATCCCTAGTCTATATATATATAAAAATGAATGTGTGTCTGTCTGTCTGTCTGTACTCGATAGATTCAAAACCCATACATCCAATCGCCGTGAAAATTTGGGAAATTATTAGGTATATCCCCGGGAAGGTTTTTGAAAATTTCTTATTAAATCAGAGTTGGGGTTCTAGGTGCTCCCGAACAAATACTTATCCCAAAAATATCAAAATAACATTTAATTGGTAATCATTAATAATGATAAATAATCTTGAGAACCTTTTTTCTACAATAATAGTAACTGTTTTGGCAAATTTTGCTCATGGAGCTCGAAACCCGTCAAATTGACGGGTTCCGTAAACCTGGTATACTATATCCGGAATCGTTTCGAGTTTCTGGTTCGCCCGAGCGAAACTGCCTCGAGTGCAAAGG
>JAOPTO010002015.1:0-139179 GCA_033822845.1 Tetrapedia diversipes | reverse complement strand
CATTTTGTCCTCAACAGAGCGCTGCAATTGATTCTATTTACTTTTGTTATTAGTTAGTCTTAAACTAGTAATGTTCATAAATTTTCCAAAATACAATTTTTAATAAATTCAACATCAGCTTAGGACCAATTAGTAACAAAAGTAAATAGAATCAATGGCACTGCTTTGCCAAGGAAAAATGGGAGTAAGAAGACTAAGTGTTAAAAAGAATTCCCCTTACAAACAAAATTGTTCCACATATAACCGATTATGCTCTATATACACACGAATTTTCATTGAAATCAGAATTTTAGGATTAGATTTATTTTCTTGTAGTATAGTGTACGAATACTTTTTGGAGCCACTGTATATCGTATCAGAATATTAAGTCTCTGGTTCTAAAATGTCATCTGTCACGAGAGTGTTAACACTTTACCGACTCGAAGCCTATTAATCGGCTTTTACAGGCTTAACCTTAGAACTCCTAAGCCTCCATTTGTTACGTGAACTCCTAAGGGGTGGAGGGGGGTTCCTCGAACCCATACTTCCTTTTATACATTTATTCTGGAAAAAGTTGTCTTTTGGAAAATATTTTGCAATGGCAGGATATGATATAGCTTATAAACAAGACAACATATGTTTTTGCGTTCAATTTGTATTGATTTATGTATATTTATAAAATTAAATACTATTATAAAACAGTATAGTAACGTGCAGCTAGTTTGAACTTAATTCTCCTGATTCCCCTGACAAACATGAATGGCAGAGTATGGTATTAAGTGAATGTTTTTTGTATTTGTAACAACTTTACTTTGGTTTTAATAAACTATTATATTTTATGCGTTTGCTTTTAGCCTCCAGTATACACTGATAACATCTTCCCTTTTTTGTCGGTTCTGTATCTTTTGGTATTTTAATTCGTAGTGTCTTTCCAGTTAAAGTTCCCAATTAGTTACATAGTTTCATTCTTCGTTCTGTAATTTTTATTCTTTGGAGAAAAGGAGAGCGTGAGGCGCGTAGTCAGTTATATTTCTCTTATGCTTACTAATTTTTTACACATAGCAACGGGAACCTTTTAATATCAAACTTAAATGTGTATACAATAATAAATAATTTTAAGAGAATTTTTTATGAAAGGGAAATTATTCTAATTTAAAGTTTTTCAATTTGTTGGTTCGAGGAATCCCCACGCTTAGGAGTTCTAGGGTTAATCTGTAAATTTTTTAATGTTTCCGTACACGAAGGTGACTGTTTCTAGCGACATCGTATATATACTGTGAAGAAATATTAAACTATCAATTACGCGAAGAAGATCATTATACAGTGGCTCCAAAAAGTATTCGTACAGTATGTGACAAATAAATTCGTTTAACCCTGAAATTCTGAGTCTGATAGAAGCATTTAATAAAATTTTGTGGGTACGTAGATCGTAATAGTATACGTATGAATTAATCTCTTCTTTTCATCTAAATGCCATTTTAAAGGGGTGAAACCAGCGTTAAAGTTTTTGAGTTTTCTCTCATTTTTTAAAGATAACTTTGTAATGGTACTTGATGAAGCAAAACCTTTCAAATAGGAAACGTTTAATTTTTAACCCTTTGACTACTGTTGCCTATTGGCGTCCAACACATGTTGGCTTCCCGGTACTGTTGACGCCTATTTAACTCCATTGTTATTTAAAAAAATAAAATATTGTTATCTAAAAAAAGCTTAAAATTAATGTTCACTTCAAGTAATATTCGTTTAATGTAATGAATTTCAGTATTTTGAATATTTTAATATACTTCCTCAGAAATGCATGTCTAACGAAAAATTTCGCCGTACCCAGTGGACGTCGCGAGTGAATTCGTACCGTACCGTACGGTCAGTGTGTGCCAAAGACTGCTGTAGTCAAAGGGTTAATACTCTATCGCCCTGTCATAAAAAAAAAATACAAAAGCTTGTATTCGAAACGTGAAAAATCGCTGAAACTTTAAGATTCGTTATCAGTCCCCTTAAAAGATATTTTGTCGCCAAAAAATTGCTTCACACAGGACACACCATGCTCTGTACACACATAATGTTTCATTGAAATCAGAATTTCAGAAGTAGCTGAATTTTCTTATAATACAGTGTACGAATACTTTTTGGAGCCACTGTAATCAGTTCATTAGCGATGTATTCGCGCTAAAATGAGACAATCGGAAGTGTGTATGGAATAATTTAAGCCACGAGTGGTCGGTAAAGTGTTAAGCGCGAGTGTAAGACAGAGGCCAAGGAAAAAACGCATCCTATTGAACACGTTCGTCCATGAATATTTTATTCCAGCATCTTGGCTTCACTTCACTCTATATTTATTAAACGAGAGACACTCACGAATCCAACGTGCTACGGTCGATTCTGCGTCAAGAATTGATGTATTCGATGAATCTTTCAGATGATTGTGCATACAGTCAACGCTGCCACGTGTTTTGTATGAATTATTCCGCGTGTCTTTTTATAAATCCTCCAAGGCTTTATCTACCTGTCACACTGTAAAATCGTTGATCGTTCGAGAAGCTTCGAATTAAGCAGAGAAAAATGAACGATTGTTCATTATTCTTCATTATTCTTCATTTTTGAGACAATTAATGTGATTATTTCGTGTACTGTGACTGACTTTCGAGTGATAATGAATACATACTTCATAAATATGGAAACCATTCTTTTGATAATAAATCATCGGTATTTTAATCTTATTTCATCTTGATTTATTAAAATTATTAAGTTGTTTATATGAAATGGCAAATGAAATTGATATTTGAATTAGAATTATTGATAAATATTGATTGTTGTTGTATATAAATAAAGCAAAGACCACTGCCCGTTATTTCAAACGTAATATCTTACAAAATTTGTTGACAGAAACATGTTAAATTTGTTGGAGTTTATTTTAATTAATAAAATTTAATTTAAAATCATGTTATGAAATCCATCATTTTATATGAAATGATTTAACAATTAAGTGATAACTTCCTGTATCAATTTTGCTTCCATCTTCAGAATTTAAAAGTTAACATTTTCTCCATCAAAGATTTCTATTTTGAAATTTACTTTATTACTGTTGTATCTGTAGCGTGAAACGTTGCACGAAATAAACCATAAGTTTCGTTGAAAACTCTTTTCACATTAATAACCTTGCGTAATTCATTCAAGACATAGATATAGAATCTAGAGGCGAAACAGAAATAACCGGAAGTTAGCTAAAATTAAAGGAATGCATCGATTTATGATCGTTTCTAGGTCAACTCGGGGTCACTCGGGTATTAACATTGGAATTCGAGATACATTAGAAATTAAGAAGATTGCTACGCTCATATTATTAAAGGTCAAAGTCATTCGAAGATTATGACAGATTGTACGATATCGATTGGAATGCAAAATAATTTTAAGATTAACGAGAACGTTGAGGTTATCTCATTGGAGATTAAGGTCGTACAAAAATCACAAGGAACGTATTGTACCATTTAATCTTAAAGTTATAAAAGGCTACGAAACATGTGTTCTGTAAGAAAAAGAAGAGAGGTAGAGGAACAATTTTGTGCGTCTTGACATAATACAAAGCTCGTGTATTACTTTTGTTCCCGAATAAATTTGTCTTTGTTTCACGTTATCAATACGCTTTTATTCGATCCCCTAACGTGATGTACACCGATTATAGACTGTAATATAACATATTTTGGCTAGTTAGGTAGGTTCTAGACTATAATTCTAAAGAAATAAAGCTGATAATTTGAAGGTAAACTAGTTATAATTAAAGTAACATAATAATATGCACTTGCTTTTTGAGCTCCTGTCGACCCAATACTTTTCCAATTAACCCTTTCGCTACTACGGGTGACTATAGTCACCGGCCACAAGATGCCACCTATATACGACGGGTGACTATAGTCACCCTATCATCTACCATAAAAATGGAGC
Source organism: Tetrapedia diversipes (assembly GCA_033822845.1). NCBI lineage: Eukaryota > Metazoa > Arthropoda > Insecta > Hymenoptera > Apidae > Tetrapedia > Tetrapedia diversipes. Next base: position 135,261 of record JAOPTO010002015.1, on the reverse strand, counting down.
CAAAAGTCAAGTTTTATCTGTGTTTCGAGGAGTTTCATACAAAATATGATTATTAAAAGGTTATTGGTCAACATTATGTTATAATTATAGTTACTATTTTGTTGTATAATATAAAAATATTAATCGTGTAGGTAATTATCCTATTGGCCGATGGGCTTTTACTTAAAGTACGAGCTAGTGCAACGATTCTTATGAACTCTAAACGGACTGACTAAAAAAACGAACTATCTCAAAACGAACTCTCGAACTGTTAACGAACTGTATATAACGAACTAACTCTAATTATCGCGAGGCTTCCTCTTTATTTGCCTCGGGCCTGATAGGCGGTTCCTATCCTTACCAATCAGGACCTTCGGAAAAATGCCCGCCTTCGATATCCCCACGCATTTTCCTCTAGGATATCGCCGTCTCCCTTTTCTTCGGGACTCAGATTTACGGCCGCGACTGTTTATCCCTACAGCGCAGGAGTTGTTTACAACGGCGCCGGAAGATCACGCGGCCCCGAAAAAATAACACGGCGACACTTCGAAACCTGATCCGCGGTCGCCTGACGAAAAGCAGTGTCATTCTTTGCCGCTCTTCCCTATACAAAGGCTCCATTCATTAGTAAATTGCCTACAATCGTATTATTGAATTAAAAATCTGTTCATAGAAAAATTATGAACATGAATCATTTTGCTTCTAAAAGTTAAAAAGTCGTTTCTGAGACAAAAGTCTTGGTCTTGAATGCTGAAGACTATCTGCGTTTAATGTTCGCACTTTCGGCACGGCGCTTCGTTCCACACAAGACACTCCGCGGCGAGGCCCGCCGTAGCGAAAGGGTTAAGATTTTGTTTCCTCATTGTATTTTTTTTATGATAAACAAAAATTTTGTATAATAATATGCTTCTACTTTTTGAACTCCTGCCAAACCAATACTTTTTTAATTAAGATTCCATTCCTTCATTGTATTTTTTTTTATGATAAACAAAAGTTTCGTATCCTTTTGTATTCAAATACTTTATACGAACTGACCTAACTTTCGCGCCCGTTTATATTTACACAATACACTGTTTTACATATAAAAATTATAGTGCTTTCCGAAAATATTGTATTGAAAGCTTTTAATCGAGAACTTTTTGTCGTGAACAGTGGGAGTAATGTAAACGGAAACAAGCAGCACAATTTTGTTCTAAACGAAACCTGGTCCTTTTCCATATGCAGTCGAGCTGGTAATTCTAAAATTTACGCAGCTCGTTAGTCGACGGTTCGTCGGTGAACTCGATTAGTCGGGTTCCCTCGACGACGCTTTCAACCCTTTTCGCAGAGAGCAAACATTTCAGCGCGATCGGATAGCCGCGTCCACGGGAAGGCGAAGTTAACCGCGTTATCCGACGCGAAATCTCTTTCGTTATTCAACAAACGGTTAATCCTGGTCCGTCTAATGAGCTCGCACTTCGATCCTCCGCACCAATTAAACCGCGCACAATTAACACTTAACCGTCTGGCTCTTTCAGGGCAACATTTAAGCGTACGACTAAAAAAATTGTGTGCATTTTAGAAGCTGTAATTTTTCTACGGAAATTAATGTATTTCTCGTGAAAGACATTATATTTCAACAAAATTTTCAAGAAAACTGTTGTTGGATATCAGTTATTGAACTAAGACAATCAGTCCCATTTGTAAATAGTTACACCTCCGAACCGCCACTCATCCTTTTGAATCATCCGTCCTAAACCCTGAACCCTTACTCATCTATCCTAGTCATCCATCCCATATCTATTCGTCAACTCTTGGAATCTCTCTCTATCCATGTTGTACTTTTTTTACCCCATTACCCTAAATCTTAAGCCATATACAGGGTGTTCGGACAGCCCTGGGCTTAAATTGAAAGAGTAACTCCCTGAGATATTCTAAGACGAAAATCAAGAGTAACGATTTTGCGTTTGAGGCTTTGTTTACGAGTTATAACTAGTTAAAGAAATCGGTTAGTCCGGACCGTTCGAACGCCTGAGAGCGAGACTCTCTCCACTGTGGACTCAGCGACGTTACCGATCGAGTTGCCTCGGTTACCCGCTCTCAAGCGTCGAACGGTCCGGATTAAACGATATCTTTAACTACTTATAACTCGTAAACAAAGCCTCAAACGCAAAATCGTTACTCTTGATTTTCGTCTTAGAATGTCTCAGGGAGTTTTACTCTTTCAATTTAAGCCCAGGGCTGTCCGAACACCCTGTATATTGATAGACTTGTGAAAACGTATATGTAGGATTCTTCCACGGAATAACCGTTGGGAAGACATTGTATTTGTCCGTAAAATAGCCGTTACAAAGATGACACGGCTCGCCGCCGTGTCGATAGTCAATTGTTTTTGGTAAACTTGTTGCAACCGGCAAATTTAGCGGCAGTCGTTTTCTTGCGTGCATAAGAAGAAGAGTCGCGGAAAGCAGTGCCGCTCAGATTCTTATTCTTTTCCTTGCGTGTGTTCAAACAAATTAACTTTCTTGTGTGTTTTCTTTTAATAAACTGTTGTTTCTATTTGTTTATGACTCGTGTGTTTTTCCCCTTCATCCTCATATCCTACAGTAGTCTTCGACTTATGCTTCGTGACGTGCTAGATTTTGTAAATTCAAGTTTGGCAAAATTAAACCATTTTGAAGACCACCAAACCTCGAAATCTAACACTGTGAAGAAGCTTTGAAAGTAATAAAATATAAAACGTGTCGCCAATCAGTTACCGATAGTAGAGAAAGAATACATTAATGTTAAAAAAGTAATTAACAACGATATTAGCGGAACAGATTACAATTTGAATGAAAGAATTACGCAAACTCGATCCAAACCTAATACAAACCTGATTATCATGTCGCTTATTAGATGGTAAGGATGTTGGTTGGATAGTATCCACCCACTGGTTAACATGTGGCAGAATTTTGGGTTCGTGATAACCACTGTGTGGTGTGTTGAGATGTTGGCATTCAGTGGGTGGAACGTGGTGGAATGTTGGGTGCATAGTAATTACTGGGTAGTGTGTGGTAGAATGTTGAGTGTATGATTAACGTTTAATCGTTCGCCTCTTTCAGGGCAAAATTTAAGTGTACAGCCGGTAAGATAATGTGTATTTTAGAAGCTGTACTTTTTCTAGGAAAATTAATGCACTTCTCGTAAAAGACATTATTTTTGAAGAAAATTGTCTGGGAATGTGAAGAAACCATGAAACTTACAAAATGTATCGTATACATAGGAAAATTCTATTGGGTTGTTCTAATTCCGTTTTTTCCTAACACAGAGCTTAATTGTATTTTTTTAAAGTCTATTTCACACTTAAACCGCATGATCATTATATATTTTGATAGCATATATAGCAAAGCTTGCTTGTGAAAAGTTTCGATTGATTCTACCCAGTAGTTTACCGTTGGTGCTCTATCAAGTATGGAAAGTAAAAAGCAACATTTTCGGCATCTTTTACTTTTTTACTATCGAAAAGGTAAAAATGCTGTTCAAGCAAGGAAAAAATTATCCGTTGTGTATGGAGAAGATGTATTGATAGAACCCCAGTGCCAAAACTAGTTTACAAAATTTCGATCCGGCAATTTTCATGTTGAAGATGCACCACGTTCTGGAAGGCCAGTTGAGGCCGGTGAAGACACAATGAAGGCATTAATTGATGCAAATTGATGAATAACAACTCGTAAGATCGCTAAGAGATTAAATTTATCGAATTTGACCGTTCATGATCATTTGAAACGCCTAGGTTTAATCTCAAAGCTCGGCATATCATAAAAAGAAACGAAATTACTTTCCGAACAACCTAATATTTTGATGATTTTAGTATAGCAAAAGATGGTACTCAGGTGTGAATAAATAAAGTGAAGTGATTAGAATATTAATAAATGTATATTTAAAACATTTTAACAGTAACAACTTAGACGACTTTACAACTTAACAACTTCAATACTTTTTCTACGTTCACAATCAAAACCTTTCTTCCACGTTAGTCAAACACTTTCTGCCCTCATCGTCAAACTCTTTCTGCCACACGCTTGTATTTTCCTCGTCATATATTCTTCCAAACACTCGTTTCCTTTCATTCTAATTATCAACCTTTCTCACTCGATGCATTCGGTTATGACCACCCAGAATTTCTCAGTCGCAACGTTTTCTCAAGTGCTCATCTTTCACGCCTTAGAAACATTCGAGTCCAAACATTCTGCGTTCACACGACAATCGCCCAACTCAAGCACTCTTCAGACTTTCCCAAACTCGCATCCACTCAATTGCATTCCTACATATTTCTTTATGTACAAATCACAAGTCAATGATACAAAATAATCAAAATAATAAAACAAAATTGTGAACATTATTAAGATTTTAAGCTGAAAACAACATTAGTCGTTAGTATATGATCCTTAGGACACAATAAGTGGCACCTAGTGCTGGACATAGCACAAAAACTAATACAAAAGTGGTACAAACTTTAAAATAATTCACAATAGTCACAAATATAGTTGTCTAAGCACTCTATGGTGTTAGCACAAGCTTTATGGGCTCATCATTGGAAGATTGAACACCGAATCCAACCTTTGGCTGCGACTAATGCTCTAATGATAATCATAAACCTACGCCAAGTTAAGGTTTTTAGATCTGATTCAGACGAATGATTCTGCGTTCACACGACAATCGCTCAACTCAAGTACTCTTCAGACTTTCCTAAACTCGCATCCGCTCGATCGCATTCCTACATGTATTATACGTATATTTGAGGAAAAGTCGTAAAGTTCAAAGACAATCCAATTACGACGTATACAAGAAATTCTAATTGTAGGAAATTTACAGATCAATAGGGCCTTTGTATAGGGGAGAGCGGCAGAGAATAACGAATGCCGATTGCCATTGCTTTCTTTAGGTGACCGCGGATCAAACTTCGAGGTGTCGCCGTGTTATTTTTTCGGGGCCGCGTTGTCTTCCGGCGCCGCTTTAAACAACGCCTGCGTTGTAAGGATAAACGGTCGCGGCCGTAAACCTGATCCTCGAAGAAAATGTAGACGGCTGATATCCTAGATGCAAACGCGTGGGGATATCGAAGGCAGGCATTTTTTCCGAAGGTCCTGATTGGTAAGGACAGGAACCGCCTATCAGGCTCGAGGCAAATAAATAGGAAGCCTCGCGATAATTAGAATTAGTTCAGAGTTCATAGTATATAGTTCATGAGTTTTTAGTTCATAGTTCAGAGTTCATAGTTCATAGTTCAGAGTTCGTTATAAGATATAATTCACCGTGCGTTATTAGAAGTCGTTGCATTAGCTCGTAGTTTATGTAAAAACCCATCGGCCAATAAATAATTCCTACTGTTAGGTCTTGAAAAGCACATAAAATAAGAGGATAAGTCTAGTTTTTAATATTACAATAGCTTAACATATTTTTTAGTTTCTATAGAAAACCTTTGCCGTTTTTACAACCCATAGTTCGCTAGTCGTAGCAGAAATAGGACCCAAGGAGTCATTACATTATAGCCCGTTTTTTCCTTGGTTTATGGTCAGTCACATTTGGTGTCAGAACCCTTAACTTTAGCCGTTAGAGTCTTTGTTTGCAGTTTTCATTCATGTCAAGGTACTCCTTAGGTTTATTACTCGCTATGGTCTTTTGGGAAAACCCTTCAACGTCACAAATCTTACCACTTCCACTCGAACATAACTAGCCAATAAGAAATTAGTAGATCGTTTTCCCTCACCTATAGCCAAATATTGTACGCCCACTCCGAGTTTTTGTAAAATATGAAGTGTCTTCGAAGAGACACTCTCGTCACAACTTTGAAACGGTTTACACCAAAAATAAAGCCTAGTACGTCCGAAGTCGCAATCATTCATTTAGATACAGTCCACTCTAGCACTCTAGTTATACGCGTTGTTTAATCGTCGCTAACACTGCCGACGCTGCAACGCGCACATTACACCTACATAATCGAATTTTTAAAAACGGTCATTTGACCGGCCGTGGTAGTAATAGTGTTAAATGAACCAGTTCAAATTCATTGAATTAAATCGTGCTGCCCTTGAAGCAACAAACTGTGATCACTCTGAAGCTGAACTCTGCAGACGTACAGCAGTGCCTGCTTAGCTGCAGCATCCTGTTATCAGCTCCTGGAACTGAGTTTAGGACTTCGTGCCGGTAGTTCACGAGATAAGCATTTCCAGCATCTCACTCGCATTCAGTATTTCGCAGGCGAATGGATCGGGCGAAGAAAGCAGTCGATAGTTTCTAGAAATTGAAATATCTCCTAAATTCAGGAGTCTCGAATGCACTGCTGTATTTACTTGTGATAATCGGACTAAGATTGATTATTTTGATTTGGTGCTCCGCTGGTGAAGACATGAACATAATTATGCAAGTTTCCTATACATACCTGGATAACAAGATAGCGTACAATAGCGAACATAAGTTTAACACTATTCCTATCACAACCGGTCAAATGACCGTTTTTAAAATTTCGATTAGAATTTTATAGACAAAACGTAATTGAATCGCCTTTAAGCTTTAGACTTTTTCTCAAATATTCGTGTAATACATTTTTTAATATTCACTTCTTTTTTCATTGTTTATTTTTTGAGAAAAATTTGTAGCCTGCCTTACGTGGGAATGTCGTGGTAGGAATAGGTATACATGAAGTGTCGATAGGAATGGTGTTAAGACGAGAGAATATTATAAAACAGAGTGGCATGATTTCTAAATATTGTAGGAAACAATTAATAAAAGATTATATATTTTAAAATAGTACAAAAGAGAGTTAGGTTACAATTACATGAACATTGCGCACGTAATGAACAAAGGATGGACGTCTTGTATAAAAAAAAAAACATTTCGTAATCGTTTTTACAACTCCGTTTCGCTCGCTCACGATCTTCTGCCCTCCGCGCAGGCAGTGCCGCCCCACGAAATAATTTCGCCAATAAACCTTCATAATCTTAAATCCTAATTAGTATAAATAAAACTTAATAAATCTATGGGTAATTTCCGGCTCCTACAATATTATCTATACATCCATTTCTATTATTAACCCTAGAACACTTGGGGAGGGGACGGTCCGCGACACCATATAACTTTGAGTTATGAAAGTAAAATGACAAACATTTGCGGGATTACTCTTGTATAATGAAATGGACTGTATAATAAATAAAAAAACAAATTATGTACTATAGGAAAATGTGGAAATTCTCTATTTGGACAATTCTTAACAATGTTAACTACTGATAATAAATAAACTTTGAACTTGCAAAATTGTTTAAAACATATTGTTCATCAAAAGTAGTATCCAACCAAATGTTTAGCTTTTATAAAAAATTATTATTTTCGCTTTATAACTAACACTCGATAGCATTTTTTCTAATTTTCAAGTAACAGTTGATGAAAAATAAGTAGTCTTTATTAACTTTATTGTTCCTATACTGCATTTTATTAACAGTGGCTCCAAAAAGTATTTGTACACTATGTCACAAATAAATTCGTTTAACCCTGAAATTTTGAGTTCGATAGAAGTATTTGATAAAAGTTTGTGGGTTTGTAAATCGTAATAGTATGCGTATGAATTAATCTCTTCTTTTCATCTAAATGCCATTTTAAAGGGGTAAAACCAGCGTTGAAGTTTCTGAGTTTTCTCTCATTTTTTAAAGATAACTTTGTAATGGTACTTGATGAAGTAAAACCTTTCAAATAGAAAATGTTTAATTTTTAATACTTTATCGCCCTATCATAAAAAAAAGAACACAGGAAAGCTTATATTCAAAGCATGAAAAATCGCTGAAACTTTGAGATTCGTTATCAGCCCCCTTAAAAGATATTTTGCCGCCAAAAAAATTGCTCCATGCAGGATACACCATGCTCTGTACACACATAAAGTTTCATTAAAATCAGAATTTCAGAAGTAGATGAATTTCCTTATAATACAGTGTACGAATACTTTTTGAAGCCACTGTATACTACAACACATATTTGTTGATTAATGTATGTTTTTGTTATATATAAATGATACACTGAGAAGCATAACTATAGCACCACCCCCATTTTGAGTGTTTCAGACTTATGAGTGGGAATGCAAAAGTATCAAACATATGAGGTGAAAGGGTATGGTAAATAATAAGTTTAGTGTAAATATCTGTTACAATTCATATTGGCGAGATTTTGCGAAAAGAACCGCGGTTCTTTTCAAAAAGGAATTTCGGTGATGATGGTTTGGGAGGCATTTTGCATAAATGGCATGTTGAAACTGAGTTTTCCATCAAAACGGATGGACAGTATAGAATACATCAGCATACTACAAAATAATTTATTGCCGTTTATTAATGAAAATAATACTGTGAAATGGACGTTCCAACAAGATAACGCGGCCATACACACCAGTCGCAGAACGATGGCATGGCTTCAGACAAACGGGATTAATGTTCTCAAATGGCCAGCGTGTTCTCCTGACCAAAATCCAATGCAAAACGTCTGGATAATAATTGTAAGGAAGGTTTATACAGAAAATCGACAGTTTCAAAACGTCGTAGAACTGAAAAATGCGATAATCGCGGTCAGCAATGAAATCCGCGAGGAAACTTTTCAAAAGCTGATTGAGAGTATGTCAAATCGCATTTTTCAGGTTATAACAAAAAAAGGTGGACCTACAAATTATTAATTGTATCTTTTATCAATTGTTCTTTTCTGTTTGTAATTTATAATTGTATCTTTAATGATATGGTGCTATAGTTGTGCAACGATACAAAAATCAGTTTATATGAATATATCGTTTGTATCGACAGAAAATTACAATAAAACTTTTCTGATGTTTACTGTTTATCATACCCTTTCACCTCATATAATCGACTTTTTTGCATTCCCATCCAAAAGTCCGAAATACTCAAAAAGGTGGGTGGTGCTATAGTTATGCTCCTCAGTGTAGAAGTCAAAGTTGTACAAATACTTTCTGTGCCCACTGTATATACATAATCAACCGTATATGGATATAACGTTCACTATTATCCATGGTTTCAATTATTTTTATGTTTTTTATAACATTTTGTCTGTGATATTTTAATTGTTTTCTTTTATACATTTTTTACCTTTCATGCGATCTCTTTATTCTAGAATCGTAATGTTATCACTTCATTCATTAAAACTGAAAAATTCTATACGCGTTACCTTTAAATTAAAAACGGTACACGTGTGTTAACTTGATATCCTGGAGTGTAACATTATCATAAAAAAGAAAGAACAGAAAAGATTTTATAGCAAACACGAAAAAATACCGAAACATTATGCAGATTTCATCTGCTCAGAATGACTCCTCGTCGACAAAAAGAAATTGCTCAACGTATGACTTATTATGCTTTATATATTCACAAACTTTCATCGAAATCAGAATTTTAAGGTCAGGTGGATTTTCTCGCGGTATAGTGTACCAATAACCTTTTTGAGCCGTTCCTCCTCAGCAGTTCCTCCACGAAATATTACCAGTGGCCGTATTACTTATTAGCATACTGCAGGATATAAGATATGTTTAACTCAGTTTGCATTTAATTAATTAGAATGCAAATTGCGATGCACTGTGCAAATACTTTTTGTAGCCGCTCTGTTTTCTCGTTTCTAATTGAGCGAGACATGGTTCAAATAATGAGCCGAGCAAAATCAAGCAGTAGAAGTTTCATTCGGGTAAATGAAATTCCACTATGAATTTAAAAATGTCAGAAGTTCAATACATTTACCATGTTTGCATAATTAAATGTTATAACAAACAAAATTGTACAAATGGCTCAAAACACCGGTATCGCAGTCCCTATATACCATTGAATTAGTCTTAAGAGGAAGAGATCAAATGGTATAATGTGACTTACTCAAAAGTTTAACCTAGTGAAAATTCTACAATTTTTCTCAGAAATTAAAAGGATTTCGAGTTTGTTTATGTATGGCTTTCTTTTCATCAGGAAAAATTTACACGGTCACTGAGTGGTAAATTAACGTCTTTAGAAAAAGTTCTATGTCTAGCACGAAATTTCTACGCAGGATAGAATTCTATACATATTTCTGAAGTAGAAATCGCCCCTATGAATATTCAGAATGACTTTCGACTCGAATAAAACGAGAAACGATAAATCGATGACGCGAATATTACGCGTTTTACCGCATGACAGATATTACTCGCCTCGTAATAATCGGCACCGATAAAATTCTCCAATAGGAACATCTACTTTCTGAATATACAGTAGCGGACAAAAGTTTAAGATGATAGAACAATGTAAAACATAATTTTGTGGTTCGCAAATATTGTTTATCCAATCATTTTTATCGTTATTATGGTAGAGAACTATTAATTGATTAGAATAAAATACAAATTGTATTTGTACTGTTATTTCTTATTAATTAATTTATTTATTTTCTTTGACCCTTTAAACTTAAACTCTTGTCCGCTACTGTTCTTATTATACAGTAGCAAACAAAAATTTAAGTTAATAGAATAATGTAAAACATAATTTTGTGGTTCGCAAATATTGTTTATCCAATCATTTTTATCGTTATTATGGTAGAGAACTATTTATTGATTAGAATAAAATACAAATTGTATTTGTACTGTTATTTCTTATTAATTAATTAATTTATTTTCTTTGACCCTTTAGACTTAAACTTTTGTCAGCTACTGTGTACTTATGTCTTATTATACAGTAGCAAACAAAAATTTAAGACGATAGAACAATGTAAAACATAATTTTATGGTTCGCAAATATTGTTTATCCAATCATTTTTATCTTCATTATGGTAGAGCACTATTTATTGATTAGCATATAATATACATGCTATTTATAATGTTATTTTTTATTAATTAATTAATTTATTTTCTTTGACCCTTTAGTCTTAAACTGTTGTCCACTACTATATTTATAGTAGGAACTCCAAATAACTGATTCGTATTCATACTAGTTTAACATACAGTAGCGGACGAAAGTTAAAGACAATAGGACAATGTAAAACACAGTTTTATAGTATGCAAATATTGTTTACCTATTCATTTTTATTGCCATTATGGCAGAACACTATTTATTGATTAGCAAAGGACACAAATTTTATTTATACTGTTATTTCTTATTAAGTAATTAATTTACAGGAGCAAAGAAAAGTTTAAGACGGCAGGACAATGTGAAACATAATTTTATGGTTCGCAAATACTGTTTATCTAATCATTTTTATCTTAATTATGGTAGAACACTATTTATTGATTAGAATAAAATACAAATTTTATTTGTACTGTTATTTCTTATTAATTAATATAGGAAATTATACTTTTATTTATTTAGTAGAGTGAGATGATAGAGCACTCACCTGTGAATAAAATAAAGTGAAATGCTTAGATTATTAATAATATAGATTTAAAACAATTTAATAGTAACAATTTAAACGACTTTTCAACTTAGCAACTACGACGTCCTTATTTCCATCAGAATCGCACTTTTTCTGCCACGCGTTCGCATTTTCCCCGTCATATATTCCTCCAAACACTCGTTTCTTTTCATTCTAATTATCAACCTTTCTGTTGCCCTAGAAACAGTCAATTGTGTACAAGTAGCCATAGCAAATACAGTATGTCACAAGTCAAAAGTATATATATATATAATTCTAGTTTTATTTATTTAGTAAAGTGAGATGATAGGGCTCAGTTGTGAATAAAATAAAATTAAGTGCTTAGAATATTATTAATATAGATTTAAAACAATTTAACAGTAACAACTTAAACGATTTTACAACTTAGCAACTACTACGTGCAGAATCATACTCTTTCTATGTTCACAATCAAACTCTTTCTGTCTCGTTAGTCAGACGCTTTCTGTCTTCATAGTCAAACTCTTTCTGCCTTGTGCTCGCATTCTCCCCATCATATACTCTTCCAAACACTTATTTCCTTTTTTCAAATTCTAAACCTTTCTCACTCCATGCATTCGGTCACAACCACCCAAAATTCCTCAGTTGCGATGTCTTCTCAAGTGCTCATCTCTTGTGCCTTAGAAACACTCGAGTACAAACATTCTACGTTCACACGACTATCGCTAAACTCAAGCACTCTTCACATTTTCCTAAACCCGCATCCATTCGATCGCATTCCTACATTTATTCTTTATGTACGAATCACCAGTCAATGATACAAAATAAACAAAAATAGTAAGACAAAACTGTGAACGTTGTTAAGATTTTAAGCTGAAAACAACATTATTCGTTGGTATATGATTCTTAGGACACAATAAGTGGCACCTAGTGCCGGACATAGCACAAAAACTAATACAAATGTGGTACAACTTCAAAATAATTCACAATAGTCACAAATATAGTTGTCTAAGCACTCTATGGTGTTAGCACAAGCTTTATGGGTCCATGATTCGAAGATTGAACACTGAATCCAACCTTCGTCTGCGACTAATGCTCTAATGGTAATCATAAACCTACGCCAAGTTAAGGTTTCTAGATCTGATTCAGACAAATTACTTCCTGCCATATATTATGTCTGTCTTCGCTACTTGGAAAAGTAAGGACAGATATACAGGAAGTTCCCGAGTTAAATCGTCAAACTTTAGATATGTATTGAAGATCCTAAAGTAAACAAATTTTTCCTCTACAAGCATGCTCGCAAATGCTTCCTTCAAGTTGAAAAGTCGTTTAAGTTGTTACTATTAAATTATTTTAAATATATATTATTAATAATCTAAGCATTTTACTTTGTTTTATTCATAGCTGAGATGATCCATCATTCACTGTACTAAAGTTGTTAAAGTAGAAATTTCTTATACAAATGGACGTTTTATGTTTCTACTTATTCAAGAAATACTTTAACTGTTTGCTATTGAAGGAACTTTCTCTAATCCTTGTTGAAATGTATTGTATGGAATCAGTTTTATTTTATTTATTAGAATAAACGGGCGAGTAGCTCATTGAACGAGAAATTGTATATAATATACGTTTACACGGTTATCGCTGAACTCAACCACTCTTCACATTTTCCTAAACTCGCATCCTCTCGATCGCATTCCTACATAACCTGGATCAATTCCTTTCCTCGAATTTGTCCAGCTATGTTCCAGTCATTCACGCGAGAATTTCACTGTTGGATGTCGAACTTTTTGAAATTTAATCTCGTGCTACTCTATTGCATTCCAGCTCGAGTGTTTCGATTTGTTAAAAATTATAAACAATTCCACTTCCAGCGTAGCGTTCGAGAGAGCACAGTATCATGTTCGCTTTTGAAACAGGACGATTGGAGGATTTTCGTTTTTGATTTCAAATCGTGTAGTAGTAAACCCTTGTACAGTTTACTGACAGCGAGATAAACCTTGTTACCTTTTTCACTTCAGTGAGATATAAAATGACAATTAATTCTGTTCGGTGTATGTGTCAATGTTATACACTGATCTAAAGTTTTACGTTTTAATGTTTCACTCATTTTGTTCATTAATTTGGTATTACCACTGCCCTTTTAGCTTTATATCCCATCAATTATTAAGGGGCCATTCTACTGTGACGGCCCGAAATCAAGTCGATTTTTGGGAATTTTTTGTGGGTCAACTATACAACATGTCATTTTGCGGCTTAGGATATTTGTTTATTATAAACTTAAGTTTATTTAAAAAATTTTGCGAGCCAGGAGAGCATATGTGTGTAAAATTGCAGAACGTTTTTTATGACGTAAAACAAACAGCCTTCTATGGCTGCCATGATTCCAGCTGTTGTAGTGATTTGAAAACAGAAAATAAACAAGATTCTTAATCTGTATGAGCGTGGCTATCGTCGGTACCAGAATGGTTTGAAAATACTGAACAGAAAAAAAATGGCGCTGGTCTAAAGAAAAATGTTTAAATTTTGGTAAAAAAATCGGAATGTTTTACATTCCCAAAATTCGAAAAAAATTCCAATCGAAGCAATTCTGGTAGGGACGAGAATGACACATCTAGTGAACACATCTGCCAAGCGGGAAGTGAATCGGTCAATCCGTTATGGAGCTATCGTGGCAGCCATTTCCAAAAATGTGGTTTTGAGAAAAACGCGTTTAAAGTTTCAAGTATTGTTTAGGTGTATATAGAAATTAGAAAATAGAATTATCTTTCTGCGAGTTTGTTTGATTGTTAATAAATAGTTTATCGCTGTTAACATCCCTTTTAATACCCAGTTCACAAGATCCTAACACCCTAAAAGTTATATACGTAAATTTTAATATGACTTAACTAAGCTAAAGAACAATTAATATAGGCGAATCTTAGTAAATATTTAGACTTTGAAAATTGTTGAAGTTAGTATTATTAGACGGCTAACAGTTACCTCTCGAGTGCAAAGGGTTAATTCAATCACGAAATTTGATTAACCGTATATCCCGTGAATAAACCTCTTCATTTTTTTCTGGACTTTTTCCAGTATATTGAAGGTGTTCCTTTGTACTTTACCTTTTTTTTTAACCTCATTTATCGTTGAAGATTAAAATCTTAGGGTTCCGTTTATTTTTTTTCTTTACATACGACAGTACCTTTCTGAGACAATTCTGATTACTTCGTACAAAATCCATCTTTATCATCGCTCAGTTTTACATTCTTAACTGTAACATTCTTCCATGCTCTTAGCTATAAAAATAGGTCGGAAAATAACTAATGACAAAGCATCTGGAATGTAATCGTATCAAATACAGAATCAAGTCTCCGCAGCGGAGCCAACGGAACGTTAAGGGTTAAAATCTTAGATAATTTACATCATACGTCTCATTTGTTCGGCGAGACTAGCCTACAGACGGTTACGACCCTAGCCTCAGCTAATACACACAAAATGTTTGTGTGCGTTGCAGCGTCGGCAGTATTAGCGACGATTAAACAACGCGTAGAACTAGAGTGATAGAGTGGACTGTATCTAAATGAATGATTGCGACTTCGGATGTACTAGGCTTTATTTTAGATGTAAACTGTTTCAAAGTTGTGACGAGAGTGTCTCTTCGAAGACACTTCACATTTTACAAAAACTCGGAGTGGGCGTACAATATTTGGCTATAGGTGAGGGAAAACGATCTATTAATTTCTTATTGGCTAGCTATGTTCGAGTGGAAGTGGTAAGATCTGTGACGTTGAAGGGTTTTCCCAAAAGACCATAGCGAGTAATAAACCTAAGGAGTACCTTGACATGAATGAAAACTGCAAACAAAGACTCTAACGGCTAAAGTTAAGGGTTCTGACACCAAATGTGACTGACCATAAACCAAGGAAAAAAACGGGCTATAATGTAATGACTCCTTGGGTCCTATTTCTGCTACGACTAGCGAACTATGGATTGTAAAACGGCAAAGGTTTTCTAAAGAAACTAAAAAATACGTTAAACTATTGTAATATTAGAAACTAGATTTATCTTATTTTATATGCTTTTCAAGACCTAACACAAAAAGAATACTTCGCTTGTTTCTGCCTAGAGTTATTACGTTTAACGTGCGAGCACCACAAAAATATTCTGTGTTAATAAAGTTCTATGAATCACAACGCCGTCTTTTATAACAAAAGAGTAACAACACCTAACAATAACAAATTTTGTAGTAGTTGTTTTCGATAATCACATAAGCGACCTAATAATTACACGATTCATTCTTGTCCAGTGAAGAAGATCGAATAACAGCGGGGATGGCTGTAAGAAATAGAAGAAGAGGAGGGCACTCAGAGCAGAAGATGTATTACCCTTCACAAAAAGTTTTCGATCACGTGCAAAAATACCAATCTACCTAAGAATACTGGGTATGTTGTTTGAAACGCACAATAATATGGTACAAATATGTAGTAATGTGATCGAGCGGATGCGAGGCTGGAAAGGTCAGAGTACTTGAGTTGGGCGATTGTCGCGTGAACGCAGAACGTGTTAGACGGTGAAGGCAGAACAGTATCAGACGGTGAAGAAGAAAGTATTGAGCGTAGAAAGAGTGTTGAATAAGCGAAGTAGTCAGCGTAGAGCGAAGGACTGTGTAGTTTACGAAGCATAGGCGTAGTTTGCGAAGTATCAGCGTAGTTTGCGTAGCATAAGCGTAGTTTGTTATTTTGTATTCTTTTGTGTCGTTTTAGTTTATTAAATACACGTATATTTATTATTATTATTCACTCTTCTTTCTTTTCTCTTTTAATTTATAACCTTTCCTATAAATTTTGGGGGCTCGTCCGGGATTGATTAGCCTGTGGGGACACGGAAACTCTGCGGGTGTTCTAAGGGGCTGCATCAAACACTTTACAACAGGGCCTGAGCATCGGCCCGTCATTAGGCCGAAACGGCCAGCCGATCGTCATTACCACGGGTGTTTGATTGCAGCCTCATTAGAATCCGGAAAACACTCGCAGAGAGTCCCTTCCATGTCACCACATTTTCCCCTCCTCGACGCGTTCAGGGAATATAAAACTCAAAACTTCCCTGGGCGCGACATTCATTTAGTTACATACAATCTAACAGTCACAATCCAACAGTCACAATCTAACAGTTACACAGTTACATTCAATCCATCACAGTGTAATTATCACATACAAGCAAATGAACATATCCTACAAGCCTATGAATTTTGAGGCTCGTCCGGGATAGTCCTTTCCTATAAATATAAAATACTTAAGATATTGAAAAGTGGGGCCAAAGTTGGGGGGTAGAACACTTATCAGGTTAAATTAAGTCATAAGGTATTGTTATTATTATTATTATTATTTTTATAGTTTATATGCTTTATTTATTTACTTTAGATACACCAATTTTACCCCACTTTGCGTCGGGGTTACGTTCCAAAAAAACACGACGCAAAGTGAATTAAGATTTTCTACAGCAAACCATGTAAAGATCGAAGATTGAAACTGAATTCTAAAATTAGCAAAACAAAGTGAAAATAAAACTGTATTAAAATTACGTTGATTTTTGGTTAGAAGAGGAATTACCGAGTTTTTTTGGCATGGCGCAATTAGAAACAAAAGTAGAGCCATCTGTTAGAAAACGAGAAAAAAATTCAAGACTCGAATCCAAAACAACGCAACCTCGGAAACCTAACGACGCGCAATGAAAATTAGTACTAATTGAGCAGCGACGCAACATCGAAAAAACGCAAAGCGAGGTATTGGTGTATTATTGTATTATGTTGCTTATTGGATAATTAGGATTAGTACTAGCAAATGAGTGTAATAAGTGATAATGTATAGAAACGGAACCATTGTAATCCGGGAGGAAAACAATAAAAAGTTATTAATTATTATTATAAAATACTTAAGATAATTACTTTAAATGAACACGAAGCAACTGCAACAAAGAAATTTTTAAAATAATTTGTTTATTGTAATCACACATTGAAATTTGTCTATATCAAGGTTACTAATGCAATCAACTTTGCCAATCGTCAACTATAACTGGTGTGAAATAGACATCCTGTATATTTACATATTAAATATTTTTGTTTCACCTTGTTTATGGATGTTCATTCTGATTGCGTTCTTGTTTTTCGAAAAGCCATGCAGGCAATATCGATATTATAATCTATAATAATCTTTTATTATAATAATAAAGTTTAAAAATATCTGTGCCCCTTATTTTTGCCCAACATTGGCCCATTGATTACGTTAATTAATTAGTTTTTAGTGTTTTTAGTTTTTTAGTGTTTAGTGTTTACTGGGTTCAGGGTATTTTTTATTCAAGGGGACCGGAAAGTAATGTCGTTTCTGTCATTCCATCTGTAGATATTTTGCTTCAAAAACCGATTGATTTTTATCGATCCGACATTGAAAACTTGCACACTAGATGGCAAAAGGTTATTACATCAATGATTAAAAATAAAAACTCGTTAAAAATTGATGTGTTTGAATTTAGTGTAAAAAAACGACACTGCATTCCGGTCCTCCTAATACATACAGTGGCTCCAAAAAGTATTCGTACACTGTGTTACAAATAAATTCATTTAATCTTAAAGTTCTGATTTCGATGAAAGTTTTTCAATAAAATTTTGTAAATATGTGGAACGTAATAGTATGTTTATGGATTAATTTTTTCTTTTATCAAAATACCACAACGTTAATGATTTCAATAGTTTTTCTCGTATTTTAAGTATAATTTTGTAATGGTATGTGATCAAGCCAAACCTTTCGAATAATAGATGTTTAATTTTTAATCTTCTATTATTCAGTCATAGAAAAAGATTCCAAAGAAACTTGTATTCGAAGCATGAAGAATCGCTAAAACTTTGAGGCTAACTTTTAACCTCTCAAAAAGAATTCCCGTCGAAAAAAAAAATTGCTCCATGTATAACCCATTATGCTCTATATACATGCAAACTTTCATTGAAATCAGAATTTCAGAATCAGGTGAATTTCCTTGAAATGTAGTGTACGAACACTTTTTGGAGCCACTGTATGTAGGAATCTTTGTTCGTGGGTTATTACACGTTTGTAAGTTATGACTGAATGACTGAATGATAGATTGACACTGATAGATTGACTGTATAACTGTGTTTCTATGCGTGTATGTGTGTGTGTGTGACTGTGTTGAGCGATTGGTTGTTACTGTGTGTCATGCCCAGGGAAATTTGCCTTTTAACCCTTTTAGTACCGAATTTGCTAAGGTTTGGGAAAAAGCTCATAAAGACGGAAGTAAGAATAATATTTACAAAATTTAACAAGAAGCATATTACGGAATAAAAGAAAAAATTGAAACATTTGTAATATTTTATAAATTTATTTTGAGACAGAGCTCTCTCGCGATGCATATAGTTAAGCGCCATGGCATACGCAACGACATATCGTCGTTCGGTACTGAAAGGGTTAAGCTTGTACTAAAAGTGTGAAAAATCACTGAAACTTTGAGATAGGAGTTATCAGCCGCCTTAAAAGATATTTTGCCGCCAAAAAATTGCTCCACGTAGAACACACCATGCTCTGTACACACATAAAGTTTCATTGAAATCAGAATTTCAGAAGTAGATGAATTTCCTTATAATACGAAGTGTACGAATACTTTTTGGAGCCACTGTAAATGTGTAGTCTAAACGTAAGATCTTGAAATCCGTTACTGGTAGAGGATAGGCGGAGAGAACGAAGGAGCCCTCTTGTCCCTATACCATCCCGTGAGACATTATGCCAGCTCCCAGCAGTACGTTTAAGGCTTTATGGGGAAATCGTGGTACAGTAGCAGACAAAAGTTTAAAACCAAAGGGACAACGAAATGATACTAATTTATAACGAATAACATGATGAATAAAATTTGTACTCTATGCTAATCATTAAATAGTATTCTAACATAATAACAATAAAAATGAATAGATAAACAATATTTGCGAACCATAAAATTATGATTTACATTGTCCTGTCGTCTTAAACTTTTGTCCGCTACTGTAGGTCGATTTCCATTAGTCCTGGTTGTGCATTGTCTGTCACGGTTCGTCTGTTTGTACTACAAGGATGCAGAATACTAAAATGCCAATTAACCGTTTGACTGCCACGCCGAAATCACATGTTTTGCTCAAAACTGGAGTGCTCCGCTAGATGCAATATTTCATAGAAATTAATCTTTTATTTTCGATGCTCTAATAAAAATTTTTAATCGTTCAATGGGGCACTTTTTACTTCATAGTATTTTCTAATTAGCGGTAATGTTCAAAATTCACTAACTATCAATTTTTATTCAACTCTTACAACTGTAAGTAGTTGAAGCACTCCAGGTTACCAATGACCACCGTGGCGTCACAGAAGAAACCGTGGCCAGTCATATATGACCAACGTGGCAGTCAAAGTGTTAACAGTGACGGGATCAGGTACAGCCTCGTTTAAAAGTACAGTAGTGCCTCTCACATAAAGTAGTAGAGAGACCAAGGTGTTTAAATGAAAGAATTTTTGAATAAAGGAGTAGTTTTCTTCTCTTACACTAAAATTCATTTATGGATGGCTTAAGGAGTTTAATAATGACGGGATCAAGTACAGCCCCGTTCAAAAATATAGTAGAGCCTTTCACATGAAGTAGTAGAGAGACAAAGATATCCAGATGAAAAAATTTTTGGATAAAGGAGTAGTTTCCTTGTCTTCGACTAAAATTCATTTATGAATGGCTTAAGAAGGTTAATAGTGATGGGATCAAGTACAGTCTCGTTCAGAAGTACTGTAAAATCTCCTATCTATAACGTAATAGAAAGACAAATGTGTCCAAATTAAAGAATTCTTGGATAAAAAAGCAGTTACTTTTTCTTACACTAAAATTTATTTACAAATAGCTTAAGGAGGTTAACCGTTTGACTGCCACGCCGAAATCACATGTTTTGCTCAAAACTGGAGTGCTCCGCTAGATGCAATATTTCATAGAAATTAATCTTTTATTTTCGATGCTCTAATAAAAATTTTTAATCGTTCAATGGGGCACTTTTTACTTCATAGTATTTTCTAATTAGCGGTAATGTTCAAAATTCACTAACTATCAATTTTTATTCAACTCTTACAACTGTAAGTAGTTGAAGCACTCCAGGTTACCAATGACCACCGTGGCGTCACAGAAGAAACCGTGGCCAGTCATATATGACCAACGTGGCAGTCAAAGTGTTAATGGGAACTGTCTCTTTCCTTTTACCTTCGGATAGAAATATTCTATTTGCTGTCGGTGATTAATAAGACGTTCACTTTTATCCCCTTACAGAAACAGTACGTCACAGTAAACGATAGCCTCCAGTAATAAGATTAAAAGTAAAAAAGTAAAACGTTAAAGTAAGAATATTAGGATCAAGTACAACAGTAAAAGTAAGAACATTAGTATTGGAGATTATGGATTAAAAAGTAATAAAATAAAGATAACTCTTCTATGTAAGAATTCACTAAACTTTATTTCTAAAAGAAAGTATATCGTTTTCTGAATCTGATCTCTACACAGCGAGAGGCAAGACTCGAATGAATAGAAGAGGCTAAAGGACACAGTTCGTTAGGGTCCTCTAATTCTTATGCACAGCGTGGTATGGAAAAAACATTTGACCCATTCCTAGAACCTCTTCAGTGCATAACTCGACTTCGCATAAATATTTCTTCGAGGAGAATAACTTTTTTTTATTCGTTAGGACGTATTTTGTTTCCAACACCCTAGAATGTGGCCAAACTTCAATTTGTCAACTTTTACTTTGAAGAACAAACTTTTTCGCCAATAAAATGACGACACCTTGAAATCTTCTAAATCCAAAATATTCGGGAAACCCTAGACTGTGGTCAAACTTCAATTTGTCAATTTTTATCTTGGAGAAGAAATTTTTTTCCAATAAAATGACGACACCTTGAAATCTTCCAAATCGAAAATATTCAGGAGACCTTACATTAGAAATTATGGATTCAAAAGGAAGAAATAAAGATAACTTTTCTTTTTAAGAAGTTGCTAAACTTTATTTCTAAAGGAAGGTATATCCTTTTTGAACCCGATCTCTACGCAGCGAGAGGCAAGACTTGAATGAATAGAAGAGGCTAAATGACACAGTTCGTTAAGGTCCTCTAATTCTTACGCACAGTGTGGTAAGAAAAAAACACTTGACCTATTCCTGGAACATCTTCCAGCCGATAGCTTAACATTACATAAATATTTCTTCGAGGCGATTGATTTTTGTTTATTCGTTAGGACACAAATTTCCAACAATTAGAATTAGGTAAAACAATAAAAGTAAGAATATTAGATTTTGTTGGGTTTTTAATACTTTAATAATAATAATAATAATACATACACTCTATAATTATTTTAAACATTACTTAACACGTTCACGCCGGCATGGGCCACCAATGGGCCACGTTTGTATATCGAAAAATACGTAGTACAAAATACTATTTTATTGATTTAACATTATACATTATACATTTCTACCTTATAATCAAACATTCAACACAAAATACATAACATATAATTAATCAATAATAAAATATAACTACTTATACTACTTATGTAATTTTTTAAAACAACTGAAACAAAGCGTCGGCTTATTTGGACAAGTATCACAAAAAGTTATTACCCTTTTTGTTTTATTCGCCGCGTACGCTGTACCTTTCAAATGTGCCAAGCAACATCCGATTGCAAACTTATTATATACCGCTGTATTCGAAAAGGCTCAGGCTATCGAATGCCGTAAACAGAGATCGGTTATTTTTAATAATAACGCGGTAATACACGATCAAAGTTGAAAAATCGCCTTTTTTTTCAAAGTTGATTTTCTCAAAACCTGGGGACTCGGGCGAGGAACGGATTGCGGATTCGGATTCAGGGCGTCGAAACCTACAAGAATCTTGTTTCAAATTTATCGGAGCTTGTCATGACCAAAAAATCGGAACAATGGTGCCGCGCCGCCCCACAGAGCGGACAGCAAATATCCGCGCCGACGTGAACGTGTTAATTATAATAACTATTACTAATTCACTGCACCTATTCATATGCACGGATCTGGGTGAACTGCCGGTGCCGAAACATGTGCGGTACAACCACGCTGTTCTATTGTTTCTACATTTTCCCCTTCTTTCAATCACACACACACACACTCTCACTCACACTCTGTGTTTCATCTCTATCAGATTTAAAACAAATTAGCGTTCCATATTAGTTATAATTAACCGCTTAACATACAATGACGTCTGGGAGACGTCAAGATGTTTTGAAATGTTTCATACTTTACAGAGCTACCAATTTATTATTTTATAATATTACTGAATTATTCTGCATTAACATTATATCTCAACCTGATTAAATGTTATATAGTAATGCAAATTTCAAAATAAAATATTCTGTTTTTAAGTTTGCACATAACCGTTCAGTTGAGCCAAATTAAATAATATTTTTCGGATGCATAAAATATCGTTTTATATTGTATGTCAAAGGATTAATTGTCTTTGTGTCTATATTGTGTGTGAATTTTGATAGAGTATCGATCATAGCCGTCGATATCGATAGTTAGTAAGGTGTTTTTGTTTTATTTTGTTTTCCCTTTCTCTACCAGAAATATGTGACCGAAGTTAGTCAGCAAAGAGCTCGCGACGCGTACGAACATTAAAATGTAATTATATCTATTAACACATTGTATGCCGGCCCCGCGAAAACGCGGGTTTGGAAGTCTGTTGCTTTAGCGCCGGGTTTGCGACAATACAACATTCTTTTGTTTGGCGATTTGTTTGTTTCTATTTTTCGTTATCGTTAAATTGCATATAATGAATATGCAAACCAATTTTAGTGTTTTACAATAATGTATAAAATTTTAAATATTTTCTTCACCTACAGTTTTAAATGCCTCAGATGCCACCGGCATACAATGTGTTAAGATCATTTAAATATTAATAAACAGTAAAATATATATATCGTCTAGTGGTTTATTCCAGCAGCCTTTTCTTCACCCCATAAAACCTAACAAATTTTTACCAAAGTAAATAAACGTGAATACGTGCGTGTCTCAAACGAGATTTATTGATATTACATTTAAAAAGACCCAGTCCAACATATATTTTTGTATTCCATTCAGTCCAACGGACTGTTTACATAAGCAAATCGACAAATCGTCTCGAAAGGAGTAACTCAGTTAAACTGCATCAAAACGAGTTTAACTACGATCACGTTTATTTCATGAATATTGTATCGCGTAGTTGGCGGACAAAACATTGCGAATTTTATCTGGCCACAGAGTACGATGGACCTCGTTCGATGTTTGTCCAAGTTGCTTTAACGACAGTCACTTTCGAATTACGCCATCGACAGCACACCCACACGCGTGCCCCGACAACAGACGAAAAAGCGCAGCGGTTGCTTTAATCATGTTATAAACAGGACAAACACGAGATACATGGCGTGGTAATTACACGTGCTTATACGATTGTTAAACGATCACATACAGTGGCTCCAAAAAATATTCGTACACCGTGTATTATAAAGAAATTCATCTACATCTGAAATTCTGATTTCAATGAAACTTTATGTGTGTACAGAGCATGGTGTGTTCTGCGTGAAGCAATTTTTTTGGCGGCAAAATATCTTTTAACGAATTTCAAAGTTTCAGCAATTTTTCACGCTATGAATACAAGTTTTTCTGTATTCTTTTTTTATCACGATTTTTAACATTATGTAAAAATATGCGTCTTATATTCGATGTAACACAGTATCTTTTTACATTATATTATATTAGGTCGAGTCATAAATAACTTCCGATGCAGCTAAGTAGAATCTATTGTTCGTATCTACCCGCTATGAGTTACCATGACAAGAAGTTTTTGTTTTCACTATATAGACGAGGCTTTAGTTAGTCTTTTATGAACTGTTTTGTGTGATACACGTTACGTTAAACTGTTTTTTTTTAATCTCTGAAATGGAGAGTTAAGAAAAAATATGGAATGTATGTAGGAATGCGATCGAGCGAATGCGAGTTTGGGAAAGTCTGAAGAGTACTTGAGTTGGGCGATTGTCGTGCGAACGCAGAATGTTTGGGCTCGAATGTTTCTAAGGCGTGAAAGATGAGAACTTTGGAAAACAGCGCGACTGAGAAATTCTGGGTGGTCGTGATCGAATGCGTAGAGTGAGAAAGGTTGACAATTAGAATGAAAGGAAACGAGTGTTTGGAAGAATATATGACGGGGAAAATGCGAGCGCGAGGCAGAAAGCTTTTGACTAATGTAAAAGAAAGGTTTGGTTGTGAACGTAGAAAAAGTGTTAAAGTTGCTAAGTTGTAAAGTCGTTTAAGTTGTTTTGTTAAATTGTTTTAAATATATTGTTATTAAGTTTTAATCGCTTCACTTTTATTTTTCACACCTGAATTCCATCTTCTGTTCTACATTTTATAGAACATTTCCTATATGTATATGGTGAAGACTAATAACTGATCGGGCAGTTAGAAATTGGTTTATAAAATTCCGTTCTGGAGATACGACCTTAAAAGACGAACCGAGGGCGGGACGTCCTTCCGACTTTGACGACAACCTTTTAAAAGCAATATTGGAGCAAAATACACGTCAATCAATAAGAGGTATAGCAGAAAGGTTGAATACATCACAATCAACTGTTAACCGTCACCTGGAGAAATTAGGGAAAGTCAGCAAGTTAGGAGTATGGGTAGCTCACAATCTCAGTGAACAGAATAAAGAAGATCGCATGTCAATCGCCACAAGTCTGCTCTCACGGGTAAAAATTAAGCCTTTGTTAAACAGGATTGTAACAGGCGATGAAAAATGGGTTACCTATGAGGATATAGTCCACAAAAGACAGTGGCTTGATAAGGATCAACCACCCCTATCAGATCTGAAAGCAAATATCCATGGCAAAAGATTTTATTGTGTGTATGGTGGGATTGTCAAGGAATAATTCACCACGAGTTGTTGAAGTCAAATTTAACGATTACTGCAGATAGATACGTTCAGCAGTTGCAAAGAGTGCAAGAGAAACTTCATGAAAAGCGTCCGGCACTCGTCAATCGCAAAAACGTCATTCTTTTACACGACAATGCACGACCACATACAGCAAGGGTGACTCAAGAAAAAATTCTTCAGCTTGGATGGTCTGTTTTACCACATCCACCTTACTCCCCGGATCTTGCCCCAACAGACTACCACATTTTCTGTTCTTTATAAAACTTTTTGAATGGAAAAACCTTCAATTCTGAAGAGCAAGTCAGGCAGGCTGTCAAAAATTTCTTCCAGTCCAAACCAGTCACATTTTACAAGAAAGGAATTGATAAACTGCCAGGAAGATGGGAGAAGGTTATATATAATAGTGCTGAATACATAATAAATTAATATAACTTTGTTATTTAATGAGAGAAAAATAAATGTCTGATGAAAAAACGGAAGTTACTTATGACTCAACTTAATACATATGATATCGCTCAGATACGTGTTACCTTCATATAAAGGGACATTATAAGATTTAGAAACGAAGCATGGAAAAAGCCGGTTAATGGACTCCCAATCGATAAAGTGTTATGTGACAGAAACATCGATAATGTATTTATTATTATTTATTATTATGCGGGTTGATTCCCCTTGTATACATTGAACAGTTTCACATTTTTATAAAAATCAGTTATACTAAATTGACTTGTTTTAACACTAAACGTACTAAGCGGGGTCAAATGATCCCTTTCAAAATTTGCCTTATAAATCATCCATTCATTGTTATTTCTTTCGCTCGTCTGACTTTCTGTAAATTCTTATATTATCTGATTATTCAATTTCTCGTTTCTCGTTTTTCTCTTAGGTTATCCTTTAATGAAAAAAATTCTTTGCATACCTTACGCACCACGAGGAGTCAGTTGGTGTGTGTGTGTGTGTGTGAATAAGGGAAGCAATAAGCGAGTATAAGCAGTAGAGAGATAAAAATGTAAAACTAAATTGAGAGATTGAGTCCAATAGATTTATATTTAATAATATACTTTAATCATTGTTTAATTTATATCCACCCTCATAATTATGGTTATAGAAATGAAAATATCTAGAGATTGGAAGACGCTTTTTCGTGCGGATAAGAAACAACGAATAAAACACGAGACGCGTCACGAAAAATACTCATTAGAGTTTGGAACTCATGAACCTTTGTAGTAGATAACATAACTGATACATACGTACCATTGTGAGAAATAAGTACAATAGAAAAGCATAACATTATTTTATATATTATTGGAATAATATTAAAATTTAATCAAATCATATTCCTTGGAATTTAAAAAATCCTTTTTGTCTTTAACATTTGTTTCGTTTCACTCTTTCATTCACGTCACGCACACATCACGTACAAACATTCATACATATACGTATACACACCTCTCTTTAAGGACAAATAAGCCTAAACTGTATAATTGATAAAGAAAACAAAATAAGTACTACAGGGAAATGAAATTCTTTATTTGAGTGATTTTTACCAACGTCAATTACTAATAATAAACAACCTTAAACATGCAAAATTGTTTAAAACATATTGTTGAACAAAAAGAGCATCCAACCAAATACTTAACTTTTACCAAAAATTATCTTCAGTTTATAACTAACTTTTATGAATTGTATGAATATTTTTTACGCATGAAATTTCGCTCTCGATGGAATCTTCTTCTAATTTTTAAGTAACAATTTATGAAAAATAAGTATGAATTTTTAGTTTTGTTATCTATTTACCGTATTTTTACATACTGCAATACATATACTATTTATTGATTAGCATAGAATACGAATTTTATTTATCGCACTATTTCTTATTAATTAATTAATTTGTTTTCGTTGACTCTTTGGTTTTAAACTTTCGTCTGCTACTATATGTACTCATTCGAGAGCTTTTAAATTAGCTTGTACGATTCTTCCTAAACACTGTTAATTACGCATTCTCCTCTCAGACTCGATTACTTGAATTAGTGCCATTGAGAGTAAACATTGTACAACCATCGACTTATTTGATATTTTAATATCTTCAAGGTTGAATTTACAAGCCTATGTAAGTTCTGCACTAACTAATAGAATTTTTGCATCACTAAATAAATAAATAAATTTTATTAGTGTTATAAGTTGAGAAACTTATAGTATTCTGTTATGTATTGGGAATTTCTAGAAATATGTAAGTATGTATAAATAAATGTAAAAACATGAATTTTTCAGAAAAAGACCTCGTGATAGTTAAACGAATAGTTAGAAGTAATAAGAAATAGGCATTCATATTCAACATTTCTGCCACAAATTACTTGATAATTGAAAATATTCCAATTACATTCACAGATGAATTCCAGATTCTAACACGACGGGCAAATAATGCAATAACTTTAATACGAATTCATGTATAACATTGCTGAAATACCTTTCATATATTTCTACTTTCATTTTTCATCATTTTGAGTTATTTCCGACTATTAATAATTAATTAAAAGTAAATTAAATAAGTGTGAATTAGAAATACGCTATTTTGTTACAAAGAAAGGTGGGAAAAAATGTTAGTAATTGGTTTCGGTGTGAAATACATACAGTGAATCCAATAATAGTAATTGTTTTGGCAAATTTTGCTCATAGAGCTCGAAACCCGTCAAATTGACGGGTCCCGTAAACCTAGCATGTTATAAAGGAATGTATGTAGAACAACTTTTTCCTTCGAAAAAATTGACGGTTGACTTTAGTTTTTGAGGTATTTACAAAAAATTATTGCTAGTACTACATCGAACTCTGCCTACATAGTAGTAATTGGATAACTGATAGCAATTTTTGCTTAGATAAGTGAAAAGACGTAATCCTCATTATAGAAAGGATTTCCCGTGACACATTAGAAAGCTTGTAATAATGAGGTAATGCATACGCAAAGATAAAACTTTCGTATTTTTAACTTTTTTTAACGAAACTTTTACCAATATACAAGTTGTTCCACGCAACTGAAAACTGTTAGAGAAAACAAAAATATTTTGTTACCCAAAATTAACCCTTTGCGGACGGAGCAGTAAAGAAAATAGTTACGTCGCGCATTTGTGTTATAAAAACTAAAGCTGTATTTAAATAAATTTTTCATAAAATCTAAAAAAATCATAAACAAACAAATTTAGGCCAACTTGACTTCTTAGGCTAGTATACCCATGCGTATCTTATACGTGTCGTTTACGACAGACAAACGCCAACCGCAGCGCGAGAGTTGGGCGAATATATCCGACACTCGTCCGCAAAGGGTTAAATGGTATCTACAGTGAATCCAAAAAGTATTCGTACACTATATTACAAGGAGATTCACCTAATCCTAAAATTCTGATTTCAATGAATCTTTGTATGCATATAGAGCATAATGGGTCCTGCATGGAACAATTTTTTCATCGACAGTAAATCTTGTAGAGTAGGTGGAAACGACCCCTAAAGCTTCTGCGATTTTTCATGCTCCGAACACACGTTCCTCTGGGATCTTTTTTTTATGGCAGGGCGATAGAGCAATAAAAACTAAGATTTTTTTACCTGAAACGTTTTGTTTTATCACGCATCAATACAAAGTTACGCGTTAAAAAAATGAGAAAAAAATCACTGAAACTTTAACGTTGATTTCGCTTCTTTAAAATGGTATTTAATTATAAAACAAGAAAATAATCCATACATACACTATTACACCCTACATACCCATAAAGTTTTATTAAAAACATTAATTGAAATCAGAATATTAAAGTTAAATGAATTTATTTGTTATACACTGTACGAATACTTTTTGGAGCCACTGTATGTAATACAAATGTATGTAATTACTGGTGGGATCGATATCAATACTACTGATGATATGCAATCAATTTATTATCAAAGTATTTAACAGCAAATATCGATTTGTATAAAAACATGTTAAATTTAATGCAAAATAAAAAATGACTAAACCTAACATTACTACTCGAAATTGGAGGAAGTCAGATTAGAGAATGAAATCAGTAAATGTTAGCAACAGATTATATTTTCTGCCCATATTGTTTTTAAAATTATGCTGTTACTTCCCCACAAATTTTATATTTTTTTCAAAGGAAAAAGTTGCTCAAAGTGTCGCCCTTTGTAACATATTTCAAAGTCATTGAAATTGAAGAGGAAACCGTCAATCAACAGGTTCATCATTTCCATATCTCCTTAATGCACACGATTTTAAAGAAAATAAAAAACCAAGTTGCACAAAATTATTTCTTTTTTAATTAAAAAAATGTAAAAGGACTTTCGTTGCAATTATTAAAATATTAAACTGTATGATTAACTTTTCGAGGTGGGTTAAAATATATCCCACCATGCATAAAGAGCTAAACAAAAAAAGATGGAACCAGCTTTAACCCACCTAACCTCAAAGAGTTAATAGAATAATTTTTCTTCCCTAATCAATGCATTTTTGTATTTTCTTGGAGAAAGTACTATCTGGAGTCTTAGATCGAAAATGTAGTAATCATGGAAGTCATTAATCATGTCCTGAACACTCATACAGGGTGTCCCAGGTTTTATCTGTTATGAGGTGGTATTAAATATGATACAATTGATAACTCCCAGGTTATTAGTCAAAAAGTGTATTAAAAAAAATAAAAGTACAAATGTGATATATACAGGGTGTCCCAGGTTTTAATGTTCAAACTTTGTCAGTGTATTCCATGGCACAAAGTAAGAAAAAAATGTTATGTAAACATAGGTCATATAGAGCTTTATTAAGAAGTTATAACAAAAATTCAGAATAGGAATAGTAATCAACTTGCTGTTACTGCGAGCATTGGTTTCGATAGATCAACAGTATTGTGTTTTTCAGTGTGTTTATGTAAGCTACGTTTACTATCTGAGGTCACCAAACATTGAAACGAATTTTCGCCAATAATAGCTTGTGAGGATCGCAACGAGGGCTGGCGTGTGAATAGATTCAAGCGGACACGTTTAAACGCTAAGAAATAGGTAATTATTTACTTTAGGGGCCTCAACTCCGATTTTAATGATTCTGAAATATGTTATAGAAGAGAGTATTCTGAACAACTTTTTCCTATACATATAACCATCGCTCGGCCTTAGTTTCCGAGATATTTGCAAAATTCCTTGCGTGCTACTACATTGAATTTTTGTTATAACTTTTTAATAAAGCTCTATATGACTTATGTTTACATAACATTTTTTTCTTATTTTGTGTCATAGAATACACTGCCAAAGTTTGAACATTAAAACCTGGAACACTCTGTATAAGTATAGTAGCGGACAAAAGTTTAAGACGAGAGGACAATGTAAAACATAACTTTATGGCTTGCAAATATCGTCTATATATTAATATTTATGGTTATTTTTGTAGAGCACTACTTGTTAATCGGCACTGAATACGAATTTTGTTTTTCGTACTATTTCTTATAAACAAATTTATTCATTTTCGTTGATTGGTCTTAAAATTTTGTCCGCTACTGTTTGAGAAATAATACAGTAAATAAATTTCGTGTTCTGCATTAATCAATAAGTACTACTTTACCTAATTAACAATAAAAATGAATGTATAGACAATGTTTATAAACCATGGTACTATACTTTATATTGTCTTCCTGTCTTAAACTTTTGTCCACTACTGTAGTTTCTGAATTCTCAAATGCAAATGGTTAAATAATGATATTCACAAATGTCAGTATCGTTTATCTAAATTAAGTAAATTTTGGTGCTATTTACACAGTAGCAGACAAAAGTTTAAGACCAGAGAGTCAACACAAGTAAAGTAATTAATATATAAGGAATAGTAAGCAAATTTTGTGTTCTGCATTAATTAGTAAGTACTGTTTTACCTTATTAACAATAAAAATGAATGTATAGACAATGTTTATAAACCATGGTACTATACTTTATATTCTCTTCTCGTCTTAAATTTATGTCCGCTATTGTACCCGGATCTGTACACACTTTGTCATATCATACGTCAGTCATCAACGACTTCTTTCAAATCTTGATGGCCGAACATCAACGGACTCATTTACACGACAGCTGCAGAATCGATCATTCGCAGCGGAAGTATAAACGTAGAACGGCTCAATATAGGGATTAACACTATTCCTACCGACACTTCACGTATACCTATTCCTGCAGCGACATTCCCACGTAAGACAGACTACAAATTTTTCTTAAAAAATAAACAATGAAAAAGGTAGTGAATATTGAATAATATATACGTATCGTCGTATACGAATCATGGGAAATATGAACGAGATCATGGGTAAACTATAATTTGATCAAAATTTATTGATAAATTTTTTATTATTATAATAGTAACTATAAAATTTAAAGCTCCAATAATTGAAGAAATTCCTGATAAATGTAAAGAAAAAGTTGCTAAATCAACTGAAGGAGATGAATGAAATATTCTAGTCGATAAAGGAGGATAAACAGTTCATCCAGTTCCAACTGATGGATTAAATAAATTTCTAGAAATAAGTAATAATAATGAAGGTGGTAATAATCAAAATTTAATATTGTTTATTCGTGGGGAAGCTATATCTGGGGCTCCTAATATTATAGGAATTAGTCAATTCCCAAATCCTCCAATTATAAATGGTATAACTATAAAGAAAATTATTAAAAAAGCATGAGCTGTAATTAAAGAATTGTAGATTTGATCATTATTAATTCAATTACCTGGAATTCTTAGTTCTATACGAATTAATATTCGTATTGATGATCCTAATATTCCTGATCATAAAGCAAAAATAAAATATAATATACCAATATTTTTATGATTAGTTGATATAAATCATTTTATAATTAAGATTTATAAATATTTTATAATTTAAACTTTGAAGGTTAAAAGTTTTATTAACTTAAAATCTTGAAATTAAATTTAATAGTATTATGCCTGATAAAAGGAATAAATTGTAAATTTATAAATAAATATACGTATCGTTGAATCATATTATACGTATATTTGAGGAAAAGTCTAAAGTTTAAAGGCATTTCAATTACGTTGTATATATGAAATTCTAATCGAAATTTTAAAAACGGTCATTTGACCGGTCGTGGTAAGAATAGTGTTGAAAACGTAGAAAAGACGTAAAACTGGGACGTAAAAATTAAATTTTAACGACCGCTCGTCGGTCAACTTATTACACAATTCCAACCAACTCATCCCGACGAGGATACGACGATAATAAATCGAACACAATGATTTTCTTCCAGTAATTAATAGTTTAATATTTCTTTACAGTATACAGGGTGTTCGGACAGCCCTGGGCTTAAATTGAAAGAGTAACTCCCTGAGACATTCTAAGACGAAAATCAAGAGTAACGATTTTGCGTTTGAGGTTTTGTTTACGAGTTATAACTAGTTAAAGATATCGTTTAATCCGGACCGTTCGACGCTTGAGCATCACTGTGGACTCAACGACGTTACCGACCGAGTTGCCTCGGTTACCCGCTCTCAAGCGTCGAACGGTCCGGATTAAACGATATCTTTAACTAGTTATAATTTGTAAACAAAGCCTCAAACGCAAAATCGTTACTCTTGATTTTCGTCTTAGAATGTCTCAGGGAGTTACTCTTTCAATTTAAGCCCAGGGCTGTCCGAACACCCTGTATATATGATATCACTGAAAACAGTCACCTTCGTGAAAGGGAACATTACAAATGTTATAAACGAAGCACGTAAAAAATCGATTAATAGGCTCTCGTTCATTAAAGTGTTAACGGTATCAATTTTTGAAATAACGTATTGTGTTCGTCAGAACAACAATTCGACGAATATGCACCTACTACAGTAAGCGACAAAATGGTAGCACAACGTATGACTTTTTGTTTTGTGTTTCTTGAATCTAACCGTAATGTATACGAGTTTGTACATGCAGTTTTGTGTGTAGTATCTCTTTCTTAATAATATAGACAAAGATTAACCACAGGTTATATTTTTTATGGAAAATTTAACCTTTTTGTGAAAACTAGGTGCGATAAAATGATAGCGCGGGTAGGAAAAAAGAGATCAACGAGATTTCGTTGTTTGAGATGGCAAAGGTTTCTTATAATTGTTGAATTCAAATCTGATCCCAAAAGTAGCTTGTCGCATTAAGTTTAAGAAACAAATGGATGGAAAGTACGGATTTCCCCTATATTTACGTTGATATTCCATAGATAGTAACATTTGTCCAATATTTTTGTAAATAGCACCTTACAGTACTAACCTTCTCCTATAAAGTATGGATTTTCCCTATATTTACGTTGATATTCCATAGATATTAACATTTGTCCAATATTTTTGTAAATAGCACCCTATAGTACTAACCTTCCCCTATAATGTCAAGTTTAGGAGAGAAATGGTTAAAAAGTACAGATTTTCCCTATATTTACGTTAATATTCCATAGATAGTAACATTTGTCCAATATTTTTGTAAACAGTATCGTATAGTACTAACCTTCCCCTATAAAGTCAAGTTTAAGAAACAAATGGATAGAAAGTACGGATTTCCCCTATATTTACGTTAATATTCCATAGATAGTAACATTTGTCCAATATTTTTGTGAATAGCTCCCTATAGTACTAACCTTCCCCTATAAAATTAAATTTAGGAAATAAATGGATAGAAAGTACGAATTTTCGCTATATTTACGTTGATATTCCATAGATAGTAACATTTGTCCAATATTTTTATAAACAGCACCCTATAGTACTAACCTTCCCCTATAAAGTCAAGTTTAGAAGAGTAATGGTTAAAAAGTACAGATTTTCCCTATATTAACGTTAATATTCCATAGATAGTAACATTTGTCCAATATTTTTGAAAACAGTATCGTATAGTACTAACCTTCCCCTATAAAGTCAAGTTTAAGAAACAAATGGATAGAAAGTACGGATTTCCCCTATATTTACGTTAATATTCCATAGATAGTAACATTTGTCCAATATTTTTGTAAATAGCACCTTATAGAACTAACCTTCTCCTATAAATTCAAATTTGTCTTTTAATTTGTGCGATGTTTTTTTGCCGGGATATACCGCTTTGAAGTTACTCGAGAAACCTTGTAAATCATAGACTGTGCTATCATTTTGTCGCGCACTGTATTCGTCGCACAAAAAGAAACAATCCGATGACGAATACAAAATAGGTCGCGGTTCTGTAACTCTGGTTCTTCATCCAGTAAAGTAAATGCGACGTGATACACTAATCAACTTGTTGCGGTTGTAGAGCGAAAGGAGAATTCTACCTCTGGCAAAAAGTTTTCGATCACGTGTAAAAATACTGGGTGTATCTTTTGAGATATAAAGTAATTGGTATGAATGTCAAATACTTAAAATGCTTGATGTAAAAAGTATCTACCTTCAGAACATTTTTTGACGAACATCACCTTTGTGAAATCTATGTCGGGTGAAATACATGTATACTTGCATTCAAAGTAGAATAAAATGTTAAATAAGTATGAAATCAATGTTTATACATGTATATATGAAACATAGCGCAATGTATGTGATATGCCATCAATCTTCATATAATATTTTATATTTTGCTGTTTTTATGTTATCACATTCGTAATCGTCATATATTATGACCTTTAACGAGAAAAAGAAATCCGAGTATGTAACTTACTGTGAGTTGTTAGGCCGAAATCGTGCGCGCGGTGTACGTTACGTCGTATATTTAGATAAGTTGGTGTTGCATAGTAAAAATAATATACATGGTTGAATTCAGAATAAAATACGTAATATTTTTAGTGATTATGAAAATGTAAAAATTGTTTAAAATAACGCAAGAAAAATTTTTTTTTTTAACAAGGAAGACATTTCAAAAAATTTTCTTAAAGTAAAATTATAGCGCTCATTATACCATTAAACTTTTATCTAAAACATTTTTCTTTGTCTCTTATACTTTAACAGATATACGCGAAAAAGTGGAAGTGTCGATTTGACTTTGAGGTTAGTTTTCATACCCTTAAAGAGCGATTGGGCCGAAATGAAGCATACCGTTATTCTTGTCTTGGATCACTCTATAATCCCACAAAGTTTCATTCAAATCCGTGAATGACAGTTCGCGGTGTTCCCTTGTAAGTAAGTTTAACAAAAATGAATTTTAATTCCGTAAAAACCTACCAATGCATTACAAAATTTAAGGTAACAAATTATATTTACAAGTTCATTGCATATACGTGTTTACCTATATACAATGAATTTGGCTGTGATACTTTTAAAAAGTGAAGTAAATACCCAAGAAAAATGTTAAAATAATTCAAAAGGAGAATAAAGAAAAGCGTAAGATCATAAATAAACAATAATATTTAAAATGTCAAATTGCTTGAAACACACTATTAAATAAACGTACTATTCAACAACCTATTAAATTTATTAAAAGATATAATAGTTTAATCTTTTAAATAAGTTTTATAAGAAATTCTAATACTTTTGTTACCTCAAAATTCGCTCCTTTTTAGTATTTTGAAAAATATTGAAACAACTGTTTGGAATAAAATAAAAATTTGCTTATACTTTTGAGTCTATATACGGTATATTAATATATGGCAAAACATATTTCTATATGATCTGTGTTTATTCTGAGTATAAAATGCAGAAGAAAAATTTGCTTATACTTTTGAATCTATATAAAGTATATTAATATATGGTAAAACATATTTCTATATGATCTATGTTTATTCTGAGTATAGAACGCAAAAGAAAAATTTGCTTATACTTTTGAGTCTATACATAGTATATTAATATATGGTAAAACATATTTCTATATGATCTATGTTTATTCTGAGTATAGAACGCAAAAGAAAAATTTGCTTATACTTTTGAGTCTATACATAGTATATTAATATATGGCAAAATATATTTCTACATGATCTGTGTTTATTCTGAGTATAGAACACAGAAGAAAAATTTGCTTATACTTTTGAGTCTATATACAGTATATTAATATATGGCAAAATATATTTCTATATGATCTGTGTTTATTCTAAGTATAGAACACAGAAGAAAACTTTGCTTATACCTTTGAGTCTATATACAGTATATTAATATATGGCAAAATATATTTTTATATGATCTGTGTTTATTCTGAGTATAGAACGCAGAAGAAAACTTTGCTTATACCTTTGAGTCTATATAGAGTATATTAATATATGGCAAAATATATTTCTACATGATCTGTGTTTATTCTGAGTATAGAACACAGAAGTCTCAATTATACTTCAGCTCGAATACTTTCTTTGGCCACTGCATAGTTATTTTCTAGACTATTGAAGGGTATGATGTCTTATTTTATATTTCTGTACATACTTTGTACGTAGTTAGACACGACTGTATTTCATTCATTCGTTTCAGAATTTTGAATAATCTATGTAAAAGGGTTTCCATAACTTGCACGCGAATAAATAAAAGAATAAAAATATTCCTTTGTAATTTCTGTTGCGGTACGTTGCACATGATGCAAATATCCATTTCCCCTCTTCATTTCGTGCTTCTTCTTTCCATTCCTTTCTCCTCTCTACTTCATTTAATCATTTTTTAACGAGGAACACGTGCAGCCCTCGTCGTAGTCGAGTAAGCGTGGTTACCATCGTAGACATTGCTGTGTGTCGTAAATAGATTTGCTTCAGGCACAAAGTTCAATGTAAATAAACTCTAAGCGAATCAAGAGCACGCCAAATCAGCTAAACCTTAAGCGTTGTTGCCTTCAAAATCTTCAATTAATAATCTTCTAAAATGCATAGATGACACTGCATAAAGTTGATCGAATTATTAAAATTTCAGGCTAAAAAAAAAATTCGTAATAGAATTTAATACTGAAAATTATAAATTAACTCTTGAACGGTAAGGTACATTGTGATGATAAAAGATAATATTTCAAAAAAATATGATGAGTGGTGTGATTACTTCTTTTAACTGTTCAATTAGATGATTTTAACAGTAGGTTTACGAAACCCGTTAATTTGATGGATTTCGGATTTCATTAGTAAAGTTTACAAAAGTTATTATTATTATAATTATGAATTTTTGCAGACTTTTATTGATGGATCGATACAAATATATCAAAATTTATTTTTCCCTCAGTTTTGCAATTTCAAATTCTGTTTGATATAATCACCTATTTATTAATATATGTGTATTAGAAATAAATACACAGGAAATGTCCGTAAATCTAGTGTTATTAATAATGTTACACATGCATATAAAATTAGATTTTCTTTGCTTGAATTTTTCACTATGAAATATTTTTAATTTTCATCTATGAGAATGAAAAGTACGGGGTAGACAAAGAATGTAGAATAAATAACAATACTATAAGGAAACAAAATATTCAAAACTTATCTATTGATTAATGAACCTGCGTGAACGATAACGTTGGGAAGAAAAGTAAGAAATATTCGAACGTACTGTGGAAAGGATTTTAACATTTTACACTCGAAAGACGACTCTCTGTCTTTAAAAATTTTCAAGTACAAGACACAGAAATTAGAGAAATCAAAATTTACTTATCTTAACACTCGTTTAATTCAAATAAGGACTGCTGAAATTTTTAACCCTTTACGTTCGAAAGGCGACTATTTGTCTTCAAAAATTTCCAAGTACAAGACACTGGAATTAGAGAAATCAGAATTTACTTATCTTAGCACATGTTTAATTTAGTTAAAGATTGCTGGAATTTTTAACCCTTTGCACACGAAAGACGACTATTTGTGTTCAAAAATTTCCAAGTACAAGACACTGGAATTAGAGAAATCAGAATTTACTTATCTTAGCACTTGTTTAATTTAGTTAAAGATTGCTGAAATTTCTAACCCTTTGCGCACGAAGGACGACTGTTAGTCGCCAAATAATATCTTCGCAAATTTTCAGACTTAGTTAGTTTACTTATTAGTCAGCCTTAGAGGTTAAATAGTCATATATGTAAATTTAGTACATGACTTAACTAATCTAAATGAAGTTTAATATAAGCGAATCTTAGTAAATATTTTGCGCCCGAAAATCTTTGAAGTTAATATATTAGACACCTAACATCATCTCTCGAGTGCAAAAGGTTAATACATGAAGAGACGAACACTTGGAATGGGTATAAAAAGTTTTCGTACGCTAGTATAACTTTGATTGCTGTTGTTTTATATGCAGCACAAATATTAGCAAACACGTATTGCAGTATGTAAAGTATGGTATACAGTAGCGGACAAAAGTTTAAGACGAAAGGGTCAAATAAAATTAATTAATTAATTGTTAAGAAATAACAGTATAAATAAAACTTGTACTCTACGTTAATCAATAAATAGTTGTCTACCATAATAACAATAAAAATGAATGTACAGACAACATTTGCATACCATAAAATTATGTTTCACATTGTCCTGTCTTCTTAAACTTTTGTCCGTTACTGTATGTATAACAAAGTTAAATAAAGACTACTTGTTTTTCATAAACTGTTACTTAATAATTAGAAAAAGATGCCATTCAGAGCGGACAAAAGTTTAAGATGAAAGGGTCAAATAAAATTAATTAATTAATTAATCAAAAGTAACAGTATAAATAAAATTTGTACTCTGCACTAATCAATAAATAGTTTTCTACCATAATAACAATAAAAATGAATGTACAAACTACATTTACATACCATAAAATTATGTTTTACATTGTCCTGTCTTCTTAAACTTTTGTCCGTTACTGTATGTATAACAAAGTTAAATAAAGACTACTTGTTTTTCATAAACTGTTACTTAATAGTTAGAAAAAGATGTCATTC
The DNA here is from genome assembly GCA_033822845.1 of Tetrapedia diversipes. NCBI lineage: Eukaryota > Metazoa > Arthropoda > Insecta > Hymenoptera > Apidae > Tetrapedia > Tetrapedia diversipes. Next base: position 96,152 of record JAOPTO010002015.1, on the reverse strand, counting down.
AAAACGAAATTTCATAGTGTAAAAAATATTCGTATACTTTGTAAATGTTAGTTTATTTGATTGGATTACTCCTTTCATTCAATAATATGTATTAGAAACGATTTTGCACGTTCAAACTTATTTATTATTAATAATTAACATCAGTGAAAATTGCCCAGATAGAGGATATCATCATTTTTCTACAGAATTTATTTTATTTTTCATCGACATAACAATGGCAGAAACGAACTGATCCAGAAATTATGTGAAAAAGGATTTTTCCCTCCATTTTCGATGAGTGAATTTTTGAGCAAACTAACCGCTACACTGCTATTAGAGATACACAAATTTCTATCAAAACATCAATTATACTTATAACCGTATTTAGTCATAAGTTTAGTGCTAAGTCCTTTGTATTTTGTATAAACGTAAATATAATAACGTAATGTTGGCATGCATATTACTGTGCATGTCATTAATAACCCCGTATAAAGTTTTATAGCACAATAAAAAAAAAAAACTATATGGTCCATTTCATTTTATAAGAATGATGCTAACATTGATAAGTGATTGTCATTATACTTTCATATCCTAAATTTATAAATGTATAATATAATCTGATTTTCTTCGATTTTATGCTATTAAAAGAGAAATCTCGAAAAAATCAAACTTTAAGTAAGAATTTATGAAAAATAAATAGTTTTATTTTTAGTTTTATTATCCAAATACAGTATTTTTATGTACTATAATACATTTTTGCTGATTAATTTATATTTGCACTGCATATAAGCGATAAAAGTCAAAGTTATACCGGTGTATGAATACTTTTCACGCCCACTGTATGAATAACTACGTAAATGGAGATTAAATCCAGAATAAGCTGCTTGACACGAAGTATTTTATGTCAGCGATGGTATTTTCGAAACGAAAATACTTTTTGAGTGGGAGAATCTATCTATCAAATAATAGGTTCGGATTAAATTTTGTTCTTGAATTAAGTAACTGAATTAGAATCGAAATAAATTTTCAACTTTCTTTCATTACTGTAAAATGAATTTATGGGTGTGAAATTAGAAGATCTCAACCTATAATAGGAGCTCAAAATGGTTACTATGCAACTTCTTTTCACGAAATTACAATAATTCAAATGTTGACAACGTTGCAGCCTACCATACGAATACAAGTGAGAGTAACTCTACGTTTGTTTCCGTGCTGTATTAACGAAATACTAAAGAATATGTAAATAATAAATATAATTAAAACTATAATAAATAATAATAAAAATTATTCATTCAAACTTCCAATCAAATTGCTTCGAAAAGTATTTCAAACGGAGGTTCATTCTTTTTCTACATATTTATGAAGGCTGTTTGCTATCAGTTGCCTGTAATTTCACATTTTTCTTAAAATTCACTTTGACGTTTCAGGAAAACTGTTATACTTATTCCGAATTTGAGCAATTAAATCGAACGTGATTCCACAAAGCAAGTTCTTCATTCATCTCCATGTTAACGAACGGACAGAGTGGTTCGTTGACCTAATCAATGGAAAATCCGCGATCTGCAAAATTCAAATCTATTCCCGATTAATCGTGCCTCCTTGATGTTTTCCCTTTTCCCCATGAGACCAGGCTTCCGCTGAATTTCAAGTCTGTGCACGCGTATTCTGCTTAATTAGAGTAAAATACGATACACGACGCGACCGCGTGTACGCTGCGACACGATTTAAGGGGTCATTGGAACCGTGAGCCATTGCCGGTACCGGAGAAGAATAATTGCCCGCACGACAGCGTAAAGCTTGTTGCTTTGCGTGACTTTCGATTATTTTCGCAAACGAGTTCGTACAACGATACAGGGGTAGCTAAATCCCCGACACGGCGCGCAGTCGGGTATTTACCCTTAACAGCCAGACGAAATTCCATCTATTAGTATTCCATTATTAAATTATGATTTGTTTATATAACATTCTTGTTGGTTTAAGAAATACGTGAGAATATGAATAATTCTTATTGTATAATATTTTAATAAGTAAAAGATATTGTAAGCACATACACTGGATGAAAAAGAAGCGCACAGAAAACGATACATCGGTAAAAATAATATATATGAAGAGTATGTTTATTTGCTGTACTGCGATAGATTACACTGTGATGGATTGACTGATAGATCGAATGTATGACTGTGATAGATTGAATGTAACTGATAGATTGAGTGATAGATCGAATGTATAACTGTGATTGTGACTGTTAACTGTGACTGTTAGATCGTGTAACTGAATGTCGCGCCCAGGGAAGTTTTGAGTTTTATATTCCCTGAACGCGTCGAGGAGGGGAAAATGTGGTGACATGAAAGGGACTCTCTGCGAGTGTTTTCCGGATTCTAATAAGGCTGCAATCAAACACCCGTGGTAATGACGATCGGCTGGCCGTTTGGGCCTAATGACGGGCCGATGCTCAGGCCCTGTTGTAAAGTGTTTGATGCAGCCCCTTAGAACACCCGCAGAGTTTCGTGTCCCCACATATATGTATAGGAAAGCTCTATAAAATGTAGAACGGAAGATGGAATTCAGGTGTGAAAAATAAAAGTGAAACGATTAAAATATTAATAACAGTATATTTAAAACAATTTAACAAAAACAGCTTAAACGACTTTACAACTTAGCAACTTTAACACTCTTTCTACGTTCACAATCAAAACCTTTCTTCTACGTTAGTCAAAAACTTTCTGCCTCGCGCTCGCATTTTCCCCGTCATATATTCTTCCAAACACTCGTTTCCTTTCATTCTAATTGTCAACCTTTTTCACTCTACGCATTCGGTCACGACCACCCAGAATTTCTCAGCCGCACTGTTTTCTCAAGTTCTCATCTTTCACGCCTTAGAAACATTCGAGCCCAAACATTCTGCGTTCACACGACAATCGCCCAACTCAAGTACTCTTCAGACTTTTCCAGCCTCGCATCCGCTCGATCACATTCCTACATATATATATATGTATGATGTTCAAAACAAAAGAGTACAGAGTGACCAAATAGGGGATGCAACGCCCTCTGACTAGATTACGTTAGGAACACGCGTACCAACAATTCTATATTTATAAATGATTATATGTACATATTAATAAACGTATATATTTTAAAAATGTAAATATTTATTAATTTATAAATACTTATATAATATTATATAATTATTGTATACAGGGTGTTCGGACAGCCCTGGGCTTAAATTGAAAGAGTAACTCCCTGAGACATTCTAAGACGAAAATCAAGATTAACGATTTTGCGTTTGAGGCTTTGTTTACGAGTTATAACTAGTTAAAGATATCGTTTAATCCGGACCGTTCGATGCTTGAGCATCACTGTGGACTCAGCGACGTTACCGACCGAGTTGCCTCGGTTACCCGCTCTCAAGAGTCGAACGGTCCGGATTAAACGATATCTTTAACTAGTTATAACTCGTAAACAAAGCCTCAAACGCAAAATCGTTACTCTTCATTTTCGTCTTAAAATGTCTCAGAGAGTTACTCTTTCAATTTAAGCCCAGGGCTGTCCGAGCACCCTGTATATTAGCGCTTGGCAGGCGAAAAACGAGCCTTTTTTAGTCGATCATTCATTTAAAACGTACCATTTTTCGAGTTGCAATAGCCACTATATACCATACAAACATTCAATAAAAAGTTACTTGCAATGTATCGGGAATAAAGTTTCAAGTGTTTCTAGTCACTACACCGGCATTATAATTATTATACGGTCCACTTATACATAATTAGTCGCACAAAGTCAATTCGGCGTGCGACGTACGAGTTTAACTACACTAATACTGACGGTGGAAAACCGCGTACACGACACACTGTGCGGCGCGACGTCACGAAACGTCGTAAAGGAGAGCGAGCGATCTCGCTGACCCGCGGCTGTCGTTCAATTTTACGAGATCTCCACCACGAAGAAATTCGGGCGGGACATCGAGGTGAACCGAACAGATGCGAGGCACCTCGAAAACGTAAGCCGTTCTACAATCGTACCGCCGATAGAAAGGGGAGAGAAGAGGAAGATTGCGACCAAAGTGGAAGGTTAATCCCATTGGGCACGTAAAACGTCGATGGTACCCAGCACGCGTCTCTGTCTAGTCGTTCCCTTTCTTTCTCCCTCTATCAATGGGGATAGTGTGAGTGTTGGTTTACATGGACGTGAGGGTATGAATCTGATGAGCGTGAGTCCGTTGTCTAGCGTATCGTTGGTCTATGGTTTGTGTTAGGTTGTCCCATAAGTTTCTTCCACGCTATGAGTGATTCTAACAAGGGAAGGACCCCAACTGTACCACACGGATTTCAACGATCTTTCATAAGATGATAAAGTACATATTGTTAAGTATGTCTGCCAAATATTAGCCGTAGTTATCTGGTAGTTTTAAAGATCTAAACAATTAAAGACATATACGTGTTGATGTACCATGATTATAAATTTATAATTGTAAAGCAACAGTGGCGAAGTGACAGGTTGTATGTATTTTGAATCGGAAATTCGACGATCGAATCCTCCCCGTGCTGTAAATTTTGTTTATATTTATTTTTCTTTTTTCTTTCTCTCTTTAGTCACTATTACTTCACTGTGGTGACACTGTGCATGATGAGTTGACTATCAGAATGATAGTTATCGTAGATGTAAAAAAAATACAAATCGAAAGTTATTCCGAATCAGGATTACAGAACAAAAGCTTGTTTATTGCAGAATATTTTTTAGTTTGTATGTTATCTATATGTCTAGCTATACAGTTTCATCACAGTGAAATAGTAGTGGGACAGAAAAGAAAAAAAGACACGAAAAAAAAAATAAAAAAGCTTTAATCAACTGGGATTCAATCGCGGAACTATCCGCTTATAAGTCGCACAACACTTCACTTTGCCGTTGTGGCTTTGCAACCAATGATATACAATCATAACACTTCACGGAGTATGTACCTTTAACCAATTATATCTTTAAAACTATCAAGTAACTACGGCTAATATTTAACAAACATACTTAACAATATGTATTCTATCATCCTATGAAAGATCGTTGAAATCGGTGTAGTACGGTTGGGGTGCTTCCGTTGTAAGTGGCTGTGTTTATATAAACATGCAGGCTCATCTCTTAGCCGTTTATGGCATCAGTTTCAGCCACCCCAAACCTCTTTCAAAATACGTTTCGTTGGTGACAAAGTCTCTTTTAAAATTTTTTCTGCACCGTTCAATATGGAGAGCCAAAAGAAGCTTCTGCAGCATGTTATGCTTCATTGCTTTAAAAAAGGCAATAGTGCAAAGGACACTGCAGACGAGATTTGAACCGTTTAGGGTAGTGGTGCTACGACTATTAGGACCGTCCGCAATTGGTTAAAAAAATTTAGAGCTGGCAATTTCAAGTTGAAAGATGAAAATCGCAGAGACCGCCTAAGAACGACGGATACGGACATTATCAAAACTGTGCTCACTGAAAATCCGTGAGATAGTGGATGCCACTAATATTCCCAAGACAACGGTACATAAGCATTTAATCAAGATGGGATATACGAATCGATATGAAGTTTGGGTTCCACGCCTATTGACGGAGACCGGCAATATATGAACTGCGTCTCTACGTGCGATTTACTTCTCTAGCGACATGAAACGGATCCTTTCTTAACCGTTTGCGTACCAGAGGGTCTTCAAAAAACACGGGCGAAAAACGCCAAGGAGCGCGAGAGCATTCCTTTGATTATATATCGAAATATTATTTGTTCTACAATTTTTTCATATTTTTAATTTGTAACTTATTATTTTATGAAATACTGTAATTTATATATTATTACTATATTATATAAATTGTGAGCGCACTGTCAATTGTCTGGATAGGTCAAATGCGCTGGGTTTTCTCGACAGGAAATCGGAAGAGTCACTGGAGACGAGACGTGAATTTTGTGAGGGTGATTGCTAATTTATTGACGTGTGTATGTTTGTTTGTGTGAAAGAGATTCTAGAATGAACGGTCAAGAAATTAGAATGAGAAGCAATGTATGGAAAAACAAGAAGGATGAAAATATGAGTGAATGGAGTAGAGAATGAAAAAAGTTAAATGAGGATCGTGAATGTATACCTTTTGTTTTAGAGATTGATTGAGAATAGGACGTGTGAATGGGATCAAAAAATTGTTACATCAAATAAATAAGTTTATATATATTTTTAACATTGTCGTTTTCCTCAACAGATTTTATACCAAAATGTGCATCGAAAACGCACTTGGTCTAAGGAAACTAGACCCTCAACTGTTGCGAAGCTTGGACTTCATCCGAAGTGTTATGCATTGTGTTCTCTGTAAGAGAGAACGTACCTATTTAACATTAGAACAACCAGAGCAATCAAATGACCTATTGGCGATTATTTACAGCAACCTTATAAGTCCACTGTGGTAAAGTTTCCAAAATTTACTATGCTTTTCTGCACAAGGTATGAATAAGAATTTGTTTTCTACGTATTCAACATTTTTTCATGTAACTTTTAATTTGATCTCTTCCATGGAAATAAATACAGTTTTATTGTCGGTAGTTCTAGTGGTAAAGGTGCATTAACTACCAGAGCAGTCAAAATGGCCAATTGGTGATTATTCATAGCAGTCTTATAAATTCACCGTGGTAAAGCTTTCGAAATTTACGACGACCTGTTTTCTACCTATTCAACATTTTTTTCATGTAACTTTCAATCTGATCTCTTCCATGCAAATAAGTACTCTTTAATTGTCGATAGTTCTAGGGTTAAAGGTGCATTAACTACCAGAACTGTCAAATTGGCCAATTGGTGATTATTCATAGCAATCTTATAAATTCACCGTGGTAAAGCTTTCAAAATTTACTATAATTTGTTTTCTACCTATTTAACATTTTTTCATGTAGCTTTCAATTTGATGTTTCCCATGCAAGTAAGTACCCTTTAATTGTCGATAGCTTTAGTATTAAAGGTGCATTTACTACCAGAGCAGTCAAAATGGCCAATTGGTGATTATTCATAGCAGTCTTATGAATTCACTGTGGTAAAGCTTCCAAAATTTATTATGATTTTCTGCAGAAAGCATAAATAAAGATTGGTTTTCAGTATATTCGATATTTTTTCATGTAACTTTCAATTTGATCTCTTCCATGCAAATAAGTACACTTTGATTGTCGGTAGTTCTAGTGTTAAAGGTGCATTAACTACCAGAACAGTCAAATTGGCCAATTGGTGATATTCATAGCAATCTTATAAATTCACCGTGGTAAAGCTTTCGAAATTTACGACGACTTGTTTTCTACCTATTCAACATTTTTTCATGTAACTTTCAATCTGATCTCTTCCATGCAAATAAGTACCCTTTAATCGTCGGTATCACTAGCGTTAATTCCATTCTACCCACAGATAGGTGTTCGTCCCTTATCGCGGTACTCACCGATCACGTAGCTATACCCATCCAAAGTGAGAACACACTTGCGTGTGTTGGAGGAGCTCGGGACGCCCGGCACGAGTCTGCGAGAAATTCGCTTACTAGGGCTGCAAGGAGTACTCGCAGCGCCCGGGTTCGAGTGGCACTTCTGCACGGGGTCTTTGCTTTGTCTAGACATCATCGTCCTCTTCGGGGGCCACTCGTGCGTCGTGTTCCCAGCAAAGGCCGGAAGAAAGGAAACCTACTTCCACACCATGCTCCTCGTGCCAGCCCACCACTTAGCCACGTGACGATCTCCGGCCGGTTTCCACTATCGCAGTCAACTTGCTATCTTCGCCCCTGACGAGTGGCGTTCGACATTCATCATCGTCGATAAATCACAAAGCTGGTTTAACAAAGCACGTACTACTTGCTTCGCGACACACGATTTTATATTCCCTTACCGGCTCCTTTGACGATCCAGTGTTCGTTTGGGAAAGCTTCCACAGATTACTTCCACGCCGTGAGACACCACTATGGCACCGGTTGAAACACCACTATAGGAAGCCTCAGTTCGTCTGTCTAACGACGTTAGAACGCAAGCTGCCCTTTGTAATCACGGCAAATCCGCGAGACACCCCCGTTTAAGTAATCTGAATTCCGTTTTTCGCGTAAGGTTCGCTGGTCAAAGGATTAATCAGCCGTGGACAACGCGAGATCCTGAGGATTTCGATCGCAACACGATCGCGATGATTAACTTGCAGCGTTCCATTCAAGGGAGACGGAGGCGGAGTTCCTCTTAGCAAAGCAATTGTTTGATAATGGCTTTCCTCTTGTTCCCGAGCGTTCCCAGTGTATGCCGAGTAATTTATTCGGCGTCCCCGAAGAGACTTAAGGAGACCCCTTCGAGCACGCCGTTGCGTGTTCGCGTCGATTTCCAGCTGGATTACCGCATACCTTGTATCGCTTCCTCAATCCTTTCCCCTTTTACGCCTTCCTTGTTAACAAGAATCTCGTGCGTTGGAAATTCAAGCCAATTTAGTGCGGCGATTTTTTAAATCACACCGGATACATAATAACTCGATCCCTGGTAGGCGAACCGTCGTCGTCGTCGCCGCCGTCGTTTGTTCTTTCCTCGTTCATCGGCCACTTCAATTTGTAATCCAATCAACGTCCGCAAACGCAGAAAATCTACGCCTCTCTAATTACACCACGATTTTCGATCACCTTTCAGTTTGGATGGAATTTTCAGAACTTATCACTGCCTGACACTTTTACGAACGATCTTGTTAATAACTTTCGCAACTCCTTGTTTCTTCACATCATCGTGAACGTTCCGCCTCTCCAGTTACACCACGATTTTCGATCACCTTTCAGTTTTGATGGAATTTTCAGAACTTATCACTGCCTGACACTTTTACGAACGATCTTGTTAATAACTTTCGCAACTCCTTGTTTCTTCACATCATCGTGAACGTTCCGTCTCTCCAGTTACACCACGATTTTCGATCACCTTTTAGTTTGGATGGAATTTTCAGAACTTATCACTGCCTGACACTTATACGAACGATCTTGTTAATAACTTTCGCAACTCCTTTTTTCTTCACATCATCGTGAACGTTCCGCCTTTCCAGTTACACCACGATTTTCGATCACCTTTCAGTTTGGATGGAATTTTCAGAACTTATCACTGCCTGACACTTATACGAACGATCTTGTTAATAACTTTCGCAACTCCTTGTTTCTTCACATCATCGTGAACGTTCCACGTCGCACAGAACTCGACAGGGTTTCTGGTAGGACAAAAATTTGCGTCGCGAGCACTGACCTCAGCGTAAATTGTCCGCTAACGATCCCAAACTACTTGAGAGGGTCCTCGTTGCGACCACCTCGTTCGTTCGACGCAATCTTTCCTGTCACGTACGCGTCCGAAATTTCTGGCAAATATGCATCGCACATCTTCAGCTTCCTTTGGAGGACACGGGTTTCCAGTTTTAATACCCCCATGCTATTAGCATCGTTGCACGGATACCATCATTAGCCCTGATCAAAAGAGACATCGGTCTTCCTCCTTCCCCGTCGATGCGTCAAATTCCTTACAGAGACTGTTCACGCCGATTAATCATTACCAAACGACCAACGTCGGGCTAACACGTGCACATCGTGAGGATCGCCTCACGTGAACGCAAATGCTGTGGTCGGGCTTGCGGTTGTCGCCCCTTTTTTACCACGACGGTCGCCTTTGAAGTTTGCGGATCGGATCGATCCTATGGATCCTCACCCTTCCACGCACACACATACGCACGTACAGGTACACGTACACACACACACAGATGTATGTATAAGGGAAAGTTCAGTATTGGAGCGGCTGCACAAACTGCTGAAACTTGATCGCCGCTGGCGGTGCTGCTATCTCGAACGGAAAATCGAAAAGGTTCCTGCCGGCACGAGTCGCCGCTGGGAAATTCGGGTGCAATGGTTCAATTACGTTCCCTCGTTTTTCACAGTCCTTTGCAGCGTTCGTTACGTGCATGCACCGGATACGGAGAGATCGCGACGGGGAACGGTGCGGGTATCCCGCGATCGATTCACGTTACCATAACATTAAATTCAGTTTGCCCGCTCGTGCACCGGCGCGCCGGCACTCTCGCGAAGCCGGCACGCGCACGGCTGTCTCTCATCCGTCGATCAATCCCTCGGTTCTCCCTGATCATCGGGATCCACGTTCGTCGATCGTTCCGCGCGTCCCTGGCCGCGCTCGCACAGGTGTCATTTAACCGGCCACCACCGGAACACGCTGCGAAAACGAAGTCCAGGACATCACACCACGCGTTTACCTATGCTTTAACTTTGATAAATCCTCTGGATCACCGTCTGGTCGCGTCACTTTTTATTGGTAACCGATCCTTGAAGATTTAACAACCTCTATGCACTGCACCGTCTGTTATTTATTCACAGTCTGCCGACCTCTGTGCAGCCCTGGCGGCAAGAGTTTTAAAGTTATTCCACATCTGCTTTCACCAGATAAAAGTACAGTTTTCTTCTATCGTTTGATAAATAATTATGTTTTAGAGGAAGGGTTAACTTGTCGCGTCACTGAGTTCAATATTGTAGAAAATCCAATTGCTACACGTTGTTGTAGGTTCAAGAGTGTATCAGAACAAGCGCGAATCGTTTATAAATCGTTCGATCGCAGAAAAGCGCGAACTGCAAAAGTTTCGCGGAAAGAGGCACGCATCGCGCGTGTGAATGGAGGAACCGCGTGCTCGAGGGAACGTCACAATGTCCGCGGACAGTGGACAGCGGGTCGAATCGCGAGGGACGAAAGGGTGGTCGCGAATAGAAAAGCGAGCGGGACACGGCGGAAGGTGCACACGCGAGCGACACACGCGGAAAACGAGGCACATGTACGACCTGGGCCACGGTACCGCTACAACTGAACCATTCGAAACCTCCACCTCTCGCCGAGCTCCCTCCTTTCACTCGCCACGCCACTCCTAACCCTCCTGTCGACCCGCTTCGCGCGTCGCTCTCTCGCCGCACACACACTCTCTCCCTCTGTCTCTCTTTACGCTTCCACCTTACCATAATTCCTTGATTCGCTCATTTCCTTTTTTTCCATCGTTCCACCGGACCTCTCGCTTTCTCTCAAGCTGCTCCCTTTTCCTCGGCCCCTGTCGCACAGTGGGCCAAATCTAGCTAATAAAAAGTCCGAAAATGAGTACCCTCGAAATCGTAATATTTTGGTACGAAGCGCGTCCCAAGAAAACTATTAGGTCGAGTCATAAGTAACTTCCGATGCAGCTAAGTAGAACCTATTTTTCGTATCTACGCGCTATGAGTTACCATGACAAGAAGTTTTTGTTTTCACTATATAGACGAGACTTTAGTTAGTCTTTTATGAACTGTTTTGTGTGATACACGTTACGTTAAACTGTTTTTTTTAATCTCTGAAATGGAGAGTTAAAAAGTACATATTCGTCATGTAATGCATTGGGAATTTAAACAAGGCAATAGTGCTAAGGCGACAGCTGAAAAAATATGCAGTGTATATGGTGAAGACTAATAACTGATCGGGCAGTTAGAAATTGGTTTATAAAATTCCGTTCTGGAGATACGACCTTAAAAGACGAACCGAGGGCGGGACGTCCTTCCGACTTTGACGACAACCTTTTAAAGGCAATATTGGAGCAAAATCCATGTCAATCAATAAGAGGTATAGCAGAAAGATTGAATACATCACAATCAACTGTTAACCGTCACCTGGAGAAATTAGGGAAAGTTAGCAAGTTAGAAGTATGGGTAGCTCACAATCTCAGTGAACAGAATAAAGAAGATCGCATGTCAATCGCCACAAGTCTGCTCTCACGGGTAAAAATTAAACCTTTTTTAAACAGGATTGTAACAGGCGATGAAAAATGGGTTACCTATGAGGATATAGTCCACAAAAGACAGTGGCTTGATAAGGATCAACCACCTGTATCAGATCCGAAAGCAAATATCCATGGCAAAAGATTTTATTGTGTGTATGATGGGATTGTCAAGGAATAATTCACCACGAGTTGTTGAAGTCAAATTTAACGATTACTGTAGATAGATACGTTCAGCAGTTGCAAAGAGTGCAAGAGAAACTTCATGAAAAGCGCCCTGCACTCGTCAATCGCAAAAACGTCATTCTTTTAGACGACAATGCGCGACCACATACAGCAAGGGTGACTCAGGAAAAAATTCTTCAGCTTGGATGGTCTGTTTTACCACATCCACCTTACTCCCCGGATCTTGCCCCAACAGACTACCACATTTTCTGTTCTTTATAAAACTTTTTGAATGGAAAAACCTTCAATTCTGAAGAGCAAGTCAGGCAGGCTGTCAAAAATTTCTTACAGTTCAAACCAATCACATTTTACAAGGAAGGAATTGATAAACTGCCAGGAAGATAGGAGAAGGTTATATATAATAGTGGTGAATACATAATAAATTAATATAACTTTGTTATTTAATGAGAGCAAAATAAATGTCTGATGAAAAAACGGAAGTTACTTATGACTCGACCTAATAGCTGCATATCATAAAACAGTATCTAAGAGTACGGTATTTTCCGTATTTGCCACGAGCTTGCAGATATTAGTCTTTTCGTAAAGCAGTACCTCCTTGTGCGTTCTAGTGTATACATCATATTTTTGTGTTCTTCGTTAAAACACTAGTTTGGTGGAAAAAGTTCTAAAAGATAAGTGCTTATTTTATTTGATTTCAGTATAAAATTTTTTCCAGTACTTTCATTAATACTATAAATTCTTCTTCGTTAAACTTAATCCGATGATCATGGTAAAACTTTAGAAAGAAATCCTGCAGTTCCAATATTTCCGTGTATTTGCGTTGATTTCTAGTTTTGTCCGTTTCTTTAATCTATCGTAGTTCGATTCTGATGAAAAATAGTTGCATATGTCTGCCAACAATTAATGTGCAACATTTGTTTAGATACAACGTCCGTATCAAGGAAGACACTTTTTGACATTTGGCGTAAAGGTGATGACATAAATAGTAAAAACTCTGCAGTTTTGAATTATATTATGAATAATTTAATGTTATCGGAAAATGGAAAAGACACAACCTACTTACACGTAAAAAGAATTGTCAATAATGTAAACAACAATTTTGCTACTAAGTGAAAAAAATGTAACCGATCCTTGGATATATTTCTCAAGCGACACGAACTACAATTTTTTTTTATCAGATCCGGTCATATCTTCCTTGTTGAGAAGTACCACGTCAATTTAGAAAAAAGAAGAGACACTTGACAAAGAAGTGATTAATTTATTGTCGGATCACACAATTACCAAAAGGGGAGCACGATTCATTAACCAATGATACTGACCAGGATTCAGATACTGATTGAAATAATGCTTGATAACAATAATGATATCTTGATTGAAAAATATGATACATTACTAATACATTATTATTATAAATACATTAATAATTTTTTACTTATACACCATATATCAAGTTACCTATATACTAAGTAATACTAATACTATCATTTATATAATCCATTTTATAGTTTTTATCAGTAGTATCTCTAAAAAGATGGTATGGAAGCTAATTTTGATAAGTACGAATTTTTATTAGCCAGAATAGTGATTTGGCCCACTGTGCGCGTGGGGCGTATACGACCCACACTTTTACGAGTAACCCTTTCACAGTGTAATAAAATGGCGAAAATATGTAAAGAGCAACTTAAAAGGTAATTACTCTTTTATCAGAACCTCTTGCTTTTTTGCATCAGATGAGAAATACACACGCAACTTCAACTATTTCTCTGCAATAAGTTTTATTAATTATATTACTGTGAAGATAATTCACTAAATTCAGTGGACATTCAAATCCTCTAATTATACCGCTCACAGAAGAACACGATAATGGATTAACCCCTTAGGGTACACAATATCTGCCAATTGTGCGAGCTATAGTAGACAAGAAAGTTGGTCGCGCGTCGTGCCATTCAACTGTTCAGCCGTGTACCTGAACTGGCGCAAAATGTATACTTTTAATGACATATATTTCAATGCAACGAAAGGAATTGTGAAATAATAAACAATGTTTAGGTACAAATAGTAATTTTAAGACGTCCAGGATGTAATCATAATCAAAGGAATGATATTCGATGTGAAATAACTCATCAATCACTTGTTCTAATAATAATACGCGGCATCTTTTGCACAAATTCCACACCACGAGTCTGACTCGTGGCTTTTGTTTATGGCACAAATTCTTTACCACGAGTCAGACTCGTGGTTATAGGCCAAAAGGTTAAAAAGAAAATGGCCAATTGACCCCAAATGAGGCTTACGAAGTCTTTTTAATGGAAAAGCCCTCATCATGCCAGAAACGGACTACGTGTCAACATATCAGCCCATAGAATCTGTATTCTGATAGCTGATTTAAATAAATAAATTTAAAAAAAAAAGAAATTACTGTGATACAGTTTAGTGTAATAAATAATGCTAGTGTAATAGATGATAGTTTGCCCGAATCACGGCCGTATTAACCCTTTGACTACTGTTGGCGCCTATTGGCGTCCGACACATGTTGACTTCCCGGTGCATTTAATGTAATAAATTTCAGTATTTTGAATATTTTAATATACTTCCTCAGAAATGCATATCTAACGAAAAATTTCGTCGTACCCAGTGGACGTCGCGAGTGAATTCGTACCGTACCGTACGGCCAGTGCGTGCCAAAGTCTGCCGTAGTCAAAGGGTTAAACTGGAAGTTAATTTTTGATAAGTACGAATTTTTATTAGCCAGAATAGTGATTTGGCCCACTGTGTGTCGTCTTCGACGCGTTTCTTCCTCTGTCATCCTTGTTCTTTAGCGTCGTAGTGTCTCCCATCTCTCGCGAGCGGTATTTACCTTTAGATAGGCATTGGGAACATCGTCAACGAGGGAGAAGCGAATCGAAGGAGTCGTCTGTGTGCTCGAAAGATGTTTGCTCGACGAAAAGGGGGTGATTGTTTTGGGGGCACGGATTAAGACGGAAAGCGCGCCCTGTAAGCGAATTTGCAGATACCGGCAACATCGATTACCTGTTCGCTGGAGGGAAGAAGTCCTGCGAGTGTTTCGAACGAGTTGATTATCTCGTTTGCTTCCCCCTTTTGTTTAAGGGTAAACTGCGTTAATGCTAGTCTCGAGACGACAGGTGTGAAACTGCTGACATTTCGCGTTCAATTGTTTTCTTCGATAAAAGTGATTTCTATTGATGGAAGTGTTACCTATTTATGCCTTTATATCGAACGTTCGAATAATATGGGCCGTTTATTTTGAAAATGGTGTCAAAGTCCATTTTAAGTTGATAACACTCTTCAATGATTATCTCAGCCGTAACAAAAACCCTTTTTCAAGTCTTCTGTTCACCGAATATTTTTATTATTACACAAAACATGAGTTATTTTAAATCAATTCATATTTCTTGATATAATTAACATTTTCAATTCTAATTCATTGCTTTTTAATAAACGTAACGATGGAATTGAAATAATATCCTGATGAATATCGTTAAATGTTAGGTTCAGAACACGAGTTCAGATTAGTAATTTAACACAAAATCATTTGAACAGTTATTATGAAGTAATAAGAAAATTTAATTGATAAAATGGAGACGCAAAGAAAAACACATTACACATTTCATGAGTGATCGGATACATTTTGAATATGAATAGTTAGAAAAACAAAAGAGAGACGAATTGAAAAATAAAAGATGATATCTTTTATTTTGAAAGTGGTGTAAGTTCATTTTCTCGTGTTTCGAGAAAATTAAAGGTTAGCATATCTCTCAATAAAAAGAATATAGATTAATTATATCAAGTTTGGCAATATTTTTACTGATTTATCGATATGTAATTTGATTATAGAAATTTGTATCAGACGAATTTAACTAAAATAATGTATATTTGCGGGCTGTAAATGGACTTACACCACTTTCAAAATTAGTCAATTGTAAAAATCGTTTAATTTCAATCTTACAAAATCAGATATCATTTAAAATATTTTATACTAACGCAATTCTGTTTACAAATAATAACAAGATATAAAATAGAAGTAATATTTTTAATTTTAAACGTTAATTATATTGTTAAAATTAACATATCTTCTTGTAGCTGTGTTTTAAAATATTCATGAAGCTCAGTAAGTATATAAGGTAATAACTGCTCCATTTCCTTATATTTTTCGTATGTAATAGGCCTAGCATTGTGATATAAAGGCGCCAGGGTGATTTTTTCAAATTTTAGCGGTCTTCCCGGACGTGTAATAAACTTAGTCTTAAATTCTTTGTTCTCCATCGATGTTTTATATAAAATAGTATATGATGCACTTTTGAGAAACCTCATCCAACATATTTGCAGCCAATTTACTTTTTCTCCATTAGTGTTTCTGCTTATCTGTTTTTTGATTGCGTTCTGTAGATTTTTTGTTGAAACGAAATCCTCTCGTTTCATTTCATGTAAAATGAATTCATTATGTTGTCTACATTCTTTTATGACATCATGATAATCCTGTGGTGTGTACAGGAAATTCTTTTTTCGTAATGCCTGACACCTGTCTATGGAAATTGGACTTACATCACTTTCATAATCAATAGTTGCGCAATTTCTTTTGTCGGCCAATTTTAAATTGGACGAAGCATGGGAATTTTTTTAGAAATTAAATACTAACTAGTTATAAATAAAAAGTTTACACTGAATTAAGCATAAATTACGTGATATCTCATTTTTTTTTAAAATGGACTTGCACCACTTTCAAAATAAACGGTCCATATAATACTCGTAACCCCTTCATTTGTTAACCTTAATAAAACTTTTGATTACGTGCAAAAATACTGGATATACTTTTTGAAATAGAAAATAACATAGTTACAGTAGCTGCCATAAGTTTAAGACGAGAAGGTATTACGAAACAGAGTTGGTCGAAGTATTACCTCTTTATAACTTTATACTGAACATTCGAATAATATAACACTCATAGCCTCTTTATTTGCTACCCTTGATATAGTTTTCGATCATTTGCAAAAATACAGAATATATTTTTTGAGACAGAAAATAACATAGTTACAGTAGCTGCCATAAGTTTAAGACGAGAAGGTATTACGAAACAGAGTTGATCGAAGTGTTACCTCTTTATGACTTTATATCGAATATTGGAATAATATAATATTCATAGCCCCTTCATTTGTTACCCTTGATAAAACTTTTGATTACGTGCAAAAATAGTGGATATACTTTTTGAAATAGAAAATAACATAATTACAATAGCGGCCATAAATTTAAAACGAGAAGGTATTACAAAACAAAGTTGGTCGAAGTGTTACCTCTTTATAACTCTATACTGAATATTAAAAAAATATAATCCTCGTAACCTCTTTATTTCCTACCTCTGATATAGTTTTCGATCATTTGCAAAAATACAGAATATATTTTTTGAGACAGAAAATAACATAGTTACAGTAGCTGCCATAAGTTTAAGACGAGAAGGTATTACGAAACAGAGTTGGTCGAAGTATTACCTCTTTATAACTTTATACTGAACATTCGAATAATATAACACTCATAGCCTCTTTATTTGCTACCCTTGATATAGTTTTCGATCATTTGCAAAAATACAGAATATATTTTTTGAGACAGAAAATAACATAGTTACAGTAGCTGCCATAAATTCAAAACAAGAAGGTATTACAAAACAGAATATCACGGTTTATAAATATCGTCTGTACCCTCATTTGCATTGCTAATAAAGTAATATAGCACTTATTGATTACTACAGGACACGAAATTTGTTTACTGTACTAATTCTCGTATATGAATTGCATCATTTTTGTTGACTCTTTGGTCTTAAGCTTTTGTCCGCTACTGTAAGTTGGTTTAACACCAAGCAAATGCAACAAAGTAATTTAAATCTTCGTTCATTACAAAATAGGAAATATCGGAGAAATAAAGTGTTGATTAGAAAAGAATAAAGAGACATGTAGAAGATTCACGAATTTTATTGCTACTTTGTGATTTCCCCCTTCTATTATTATCAAAGTGTACACACTAATAAAATTGATAGATTCTTCAATGATTATCTCAGCCATTTTCCAAGATTATTATATTACCTCTCAAATACTGTTTTCCAATTAACACTATTTCCTTTTCGATAATAAACGAAAATTTTTATTATTCGTTTGTATTTACTTGTGATGCTTTATATCAGTACTATATCGTCTTAAATTTCAAACTTGTAGTATTTCTGGGTAATCTCGCAATAATTGATTTAATTAAAAACTTAGTAATATAAATATAAATTAATTATATTTATATATAATTTATAAAATAAATAAATAAAAATAAAGGGTAGTATTATATAAATCGTCACTTTATTAAAACATCGTCTAAATTTTTAAACAGTGGAGTGCAACTTTTATATTGCAACTTTATGGCTTCGTTAATTTCTTTAAATTTATAACAAATTATTTTTGTCGCATTCAATCTATTCAAAATAACTCGTTTAACTTATTATTTTTTCTTCCTAGAAATTCCTTCTTCCTGTGTTTCATACCCGATGCATAAATAAATATTTTTATTTCGGATTACTTAATATTTAATATTTTGTTATATTTATAAATATTATTCAAGGAATACATTATTAATTATATATTACTTGCAGTTTGTGGTAAAATAATAAGCATTTTTAATTTATAATCTGTTCAACTTATAAATCGTATTCTAAAAAGGAATAATGATTGAAAAGGGGCAATTTAGTTCTCCTATTTTTGCCTGTACTTTTTCTTCTTCTTGAGTTCACCCTTTTCAGAATTGTCTCCACGTTCGTGTCCCTCGTTTGACCCTGTTACCTTTGTCATTTCAGTTCTAGATAACCGACACTATCACCGATTGTAACCGTAACTTTCAGAACTTCTCGTTTGAAATGCCATAAAACGTGCCTGGAAGTTTCCAATTGGAAATTCAACAACGAATATAGATGATTAGTTATCGATCATTTCGATCATTTAACATGCAAAAAATATATTTCCACGGCATCGTAAAACGGAAAAATGATACAGTTACAATGGATCCAAAAAGTATTCGTACACTATATTACAAGGAAATTTACCTAATTCTGAAACTCTGATTTCAATGAATTTTTATACGTATATAGAGCATAATGATTCCTGAATGGAGCAATTTTTTCATCGACAATAAATGTTATAGAGGGGGTGAAAACAACCCTTAAAGCTTCTGCGATTTTTCATGCTCTGAACACACGTTCCTCTGGGAACGGAAGGTTCCTCTAACAAAATTTTTATTTCATCAATGTTAATTTCTTTCCACATTTTAGTATGTATCATATTTGCAAAAATTCTGCAGAAGCAAGTAAATTAAAATGAGTGATGCAAATGGTGGTAAAAATTTTGGCAGTACTAAAAGTTTACAAAGGCAATAAAATTATTAATAAAGAAAAAATTTCATCGTATTATTTTTTTTTTTCTATTTACCATCAAATCAAAAAATAGAATTTGATCAAATTTTATGTAAACTAGCCAAAAAGAGGCGTTTCCACCAACTCCAATGACCTTGAAATCTATATATATAAAAATGAATGTGTGTCTGTCTGTCTGTCTGTCTGTACTCGATAGATTCAAAAACCATACATCCAATCGCCGTGAAAATTTGGGAAATTATTAGGTATATCCCCGGGAAGGTTTTTGAAAATTTTTTTTTAAATCAGAGTTGGGGTTCTAGGTGCTCCCAAACAAATATCCCAAAAATATCAAAATAACATTTAATTAGTAATTGTTAATAATAATAAATAATCTTGAGAACCTTTTTTCTACAATAATAGTAATTGTTTTGGCAAATTTTGCTCATGGAGCTCGAAACCCGTCAAATTGACGGGTCCCGTAAACCTAGTATGTTATAAAGGAATGTATGTAGAACAACTTTTTCCTTCGAAAAAATTGACGGTTGACTTTAGTTTTTGAGGTATTTACAAAAAATTATTGCTAGTACTACATCGAACTCTGCCTTCACAGTAGTAATTGGATAACTGATAGCAATTTTTGCTTAGATAAGTGAAAAGACGTAATCCTCATTATAGAAAGGATTTCCCGTGACACATTAGAAAGCTTGTAATAATGAGGTAATGCATACGCAAAGATAAAACTTTCGTATTTTTAACTTTTTTTAACGAAACTTTTACCAATATACAAGTTGTTCCACGCAACTGAAAACTGTTAGAGAAAACAAAAATATTTTGTTACCCAAAATTAAATGGTATCTACAGTGAATCCAAAAAGTATTCGTACACTATATTACAAGGAGATTCACCTAATCCTAAAATTCTGATTTCAATGAATCTTTGTATGCATATAGAGCATAATGGGTCCTGCATGGAACAATTTTTTCATCGACAGTAAATCTTGTAGAGTAGGTGGAAACGACCCCTAAAGCTTCTGCGATTTTTCATGCTCCGAACACACGTTCCTCTGGGATCTTTTTTTTATGGCAGGGCGATAGAGCAATAAAAACTAAGATTTTTTTACCTGAAACGTTTTGTTTTATCACGCATCAATACAAAGTTACGCGTTAAAAAAATGAGAAAAAAATCACTGAAACTTTAACGTTGATTTCGCTTCTTTAAAATGGTATCACCACTGTAACGACCTAAAATAAAGCGTTTTTTTGACCATTTTTATGGGGCGGAAGAAAAGGTGACAGAGAAATAATACTTGGGATAACTGTTGAGCATATATTTGAGTATATTACAAAAAATTTTCATAGGAAAATATTACAAAATGGCGACACTGTAGCAATTCTCCCGAGGCATGTTGAAGCTGAGGAGCTCTGCGGCACGCAGCATAACTGGTGCCAATTTGAACTTGGAAAGAAGAAAAAAAATCCACTTAATCTACATGAGTGTAGCTAGTGAATCACGTAGGGGATTTTAGAAATATTGATTTTTGTGCAATTGGCGAGCATTTAGAAGGTTCAATGTATTTTTTAAGACAATAAAAAAAAAATTTATTTTTTGAAAATTCTACAGTGGTGTTACCCCTTAACCCTTTTAGCACCGAACGAAAGGAGCGTACCTAAACGAAGAATATCGAGCCGAATCGACGAATTTGCAGAGGTTTGCGAAAATTCTCGTAAAAACCAAAGTACGAGTGATGTTTACAAAATTTAAAGAGCAGCATATTGCGAAATAAATGTGTTGCGTCGAATTTGAACCATTTTAACATTTTATAAAGTTATTTTGAAACACAGATCTCTTGCGATGAGTACAATAAGGCTCCAACGGAGGCGCAACGATATATGATCGTTGGTATTTTTGGCAAATAAAAGGGTTAAACTGCTATTTAATTGTAAAACAAGAAATTAATTCATACATACACTATTACACCCTACATACCCATAAAGTTTTATTAAAAACATTAATTGAAATCAAAATATTAAAGTTAAATGAATTTATTTGTAATATAGTGTAGGAATACTTTTTGGAGCCTTTATACAGGGTGTCCCAGGTTTTAATGTTCAAACTTTGTCAGTGTATTCCATGGCACAAAGTAAGAAAAAAATGTTATGTAAACATAGGTCATATAGAGCTTTATTAAGAAGTTATAACAAAAATTCAGAATAGGAATAGTAATCAACTTGCTGTTACTGCGAGCATTGGCTTCGATAGATCAACAGTATTGTGTTTTTCAGTGTGTTTATGTAAGCTATTGTTTACTATCTGAGGTCACCAAACATTGAAACGAATTTTCGCCAATAATAGCTTGTGAGGATCGCAACGAGGGCTGGCGTGTGAATAGATTCAAGCGGACACGTTTAAACGCTAAGAAATAGGTAATTATTTACTTTAGGGGCGTCAACTCCGATTTTAATGATTCTGAAATATGTTATAGAAGAGAGTATTCTGAACAACTTTTTCCTATACATATAACCGTCGCTCAGCCTTAGTTTCCGAGATATTTGCAAAATTCCTTCCGTGCTACTACATTGAATTTTTGTTATAACTTCTTAATAAAGCTTTATATGACCTATGTTTACATAACATTTTTTTCTTATTTTGTGCCATAGAATACACTAACAAAGTTTCAACATTAAAACCTGGGACACCCTGTATATGTCATGAAAAGTATACATTTTGCGCCAATTCGGGTAACAGTTGAATGGCGACCGACTTTCTTGTTTACTATAGCTCGCGTGATTGGCAGATATCGTGTAGGCCAAAGGGTTAATTTCTTTTACAAAACTTGCTTTTATACTAAAGTCATGTTCTTTTCGAACCATTTTCCTTTTTTCTTATTTGCAATCATTAAACTATTAAAAAGAAAGAAACAAAATAAGGCCAGAAGAATATATTTTAATATACAAAAAATATCAAAATTCTAAAATTTCAATTAATAAAAGAAAAATTTTAATTATTACACAGCAGCCTGTTGGTCAGTACTGAGTGACCATTGTCTGGTCGGTATTAAATGACAAGTACGTATCTGCATTTTGAATAATGCACAAACAAACCGAAAAAACTGTTATGCGTAATTACACGTGATAGATTAAAGATCATGTACACATTAAAAGAAAATGATTTTCATACTTGAGAAACGAGAAGACAGTTTTTAAAGTTAATTGTTTACTATACGTTCAACACGTTCTGGAATCGCGAATAACGAAGAAAACAATATTGAATCGGATTATGCAAAACGTTACGCAAAACTATAAAATTTATTTATTTATGCCGTTTTAATATTGGAATCTTGTTGTGGAATCTAGAACTAACATTTTGGTTGAAATTGTGAGACCTTTCCCTACGTTTCACTGGGAAGCATCAACATGTTAATTAAATTAATAAAATGTTAAAGAAATTTACCAAATGTTTATTGCAACAAATCACAAATTTGAAGTGGGTAATACATATATAAAAAACGCTAGAGAAGTAATTACATATGGACCGTTTATTTTGAAAGTGATATAAGTCCATTTTCTCGTATTTCGAGAAAATTAAAGGTTAGCATATCTCTGAATAATAAAATATAGATTAATTATATCAGGTCTAGCAATGATTTTACTGATTTATCGATATGTAATTTGATTATAGAAATTTGTATCACACGAATTTAACTAAAATAATGTATATTTACGGGCTGCAAATGGACTTACTCCACTTTCAAAATTAGTCAATTGTAAAAATCGTTTAATTTCAATTATAAAAGATCAGATATCATTTAAAATATTCTATACTAATGCAATTCTGTCTACAAATAATAACAAGATAAAAAATAGAAGTAGTTTTTTAAATTTTAAACGTTAATTATCTCGTTAAAATTAACATATCTTATTGTAGCTGTGTTTTAAAATATTCATGATGCACAGGAAGTATATAGGGTAATAACTGATCCATATTCTTATATTTTTCGGAAGTAATCGGCCTAGCATCGTGATATAAAGGCGTCAGGGTGATTTTTTCAAATTTTGGCGATCTTCCCGGACGTGTAATAAACTTAGTATTAAATTCTTTGTTCTCCATCGATGTTTTGTATAAAATAGTATATGGTGCACTTTTGAGAAATCTCTTCCAACATATTTGCAGCCAATTTACTTTTTCTCCATTAGTGTTTCTGCTTATCTGTTTTTTTATTGCGTTCTGTAAATTTATTGCTGAAACGAAATCCTCTTGTTTCATTTCATGTAAAATGAATTTATTATGTTGTCTACATTTTTTTTATGATATCATGATAATCCTGTGGTGTATACAGGAAATTCTTTTTTTGTAATGCCTGACACCTGTCTCTGGAAATTGGACTTACACCACGTTCATAATCAATGGTTACGCAATTTCTTTTATCGGCCAATTTTAAATTGGACAAAGCATGGGAATTTTTTTAGAAATTAAATTCCAACTAGTTACAAATAAAAAGTTTACACTGAATTAACCATAAATTACGTGATATCTCATTTTTTTAAAAATGGACTTGCACCACTTTCAAAATAAACGGTCCATATTATTACAAAGTATGGTGTTAATAGTTACCGGACTACCATCAACAGATGGAGCCATTGTTATATTCTAAGACTAATTCTTACAGTATTTATGTAAGAATTACATGTATATCTTTACGCTAGGATTGTCGAGTAGTCAGAAAAACGGTAGTAGTACTATGTAAGCAGCACATAGTAGGTTTCCCTAAAGCTAGAGTTGTTCGTTTTAGAAGACCTGAACGATCAGGTCGAACGAGTAGTTCAGTTCCCAAACAGTTCGAACAGCTAACACTTTATCGACCGGAAGCCTATTAATCGGCTTCTACATGCTTACAATTAGTCTGTAAATTTTGTAATGTTTCCTTACACGAAGGTGACTGTTTCGAGCGATATCGTATGTATATTATAAAGAGACATTAAACTATCAATTACTTGAAGAAAATCATTGTGATCAATTCATTAGCGATGCATCCGCGCCAAAATGAGCCATTCGGGAGTGCGTGTGCAATAAGTTACGCGGTCGATAAAGTTAATGTTAATGTTAATGTTAACTTCGCGTTGTCAAACCACATCCGTTTAGTCATAAGCTATATGTATACTGTTCTTATATCGCTATTAGTGCATACACGATTTCACATTATTTATGTAACATGCATTCTTGAATGAAGTAAATTAAAAATCTAAATTGTTATACTAACAGCAGTTATAATAAAAGAAATATTTGTACAATGAAACTTCATATTGCTATGAACACAAATGATATGTTACATATATTATTGTCTGCACACTTTAGTTCATTTGCAAAGACATAAGTTTAATTGAATTACGTTATTCTGTTGGTTGTTTAATTTATCCAAAGAGAGAGAGATAATAGATAAATAAATTATTGGTTATCGTTATTATTAATCTTATCTGTATTGTTTTAGATTTTATTGAAAGCTCCAGAGTACCGCACAAAGTTACCTTGCTGATAGCACGGTTAGAGGAGGAAATTCTGAAACAAATTGGAGTTACATATTCCGAAGAGTAATGCCGATTATATGAAATTTAATCGTTATTGGGTTTAATGTATTAAGATTTCAATAATAAATATATATACTAATTTTTCGCATCAAAATATGAAAAGTGTTCTCTTAATTATTTATCGGAAATTTCCCAAAATACAGACGGCACCTAGTACCAACCGTAGCGTGAAGATTTGAAACGTTATGCTACCTTCATTAAGTATTGCAATATTATTTGTTTTGTCGTTTCATATATGATTTCTAATATTGTTAAATTATAGATAAAACAGTAATTTTTTTATTCATTTAAGGGGTTATACGCAGTTAGACGGCCGGAAAAAGGCGATATTTCAAAAATTTTTTCTAGAGAGACATTTTAATGTATTACTTTTAAACTTCGTACACATATTGTAGTAATTTTTGACTACATTCTCAATTTTTTTGGTACGGAAATAATAATTCTAATAATCGCTACAGCCAATCTCCGGGAGCACCTCCAAAAAAACACGTTCTGCGGTGAGCACGATATATTGAGACTGGGTTATGTGAAATAAAGAAACCAGCAATTTTTCTTTAATATAGTGTATTATCTCTGATCGTTCGATTTTGCAAAATTCATTTTTAACAAAATGGTGGCATCTAAAGCAGAAATATTGATTTTTCATAAGAATTTTGCCTGTAAATTGAGTTGCCCTTAAGAGAGTTAAGTGTCCGGTACACTCCCTCTAGTAGAAAGTCGTATCTGTTACTTGCTGAAAACATTTAACACTTTACTCTCGAGAGGTGATGGTTAGTCGTCTAATGATACAAACTTCAAAAGTTTTCAAATTCAAAATATTTACGAAGATACACCTATATTAAATGTCATTTAGTTTAGTTAAAGTCGTACACTAAAATTTACATGCATGGCTATTTAACCTCTGAGTCTGATTAATAAACAAACTAACCAAAGTCTGAAAATTTGCGAAGCTATCATTTGGTGACCAACAGTCACCTCTCGAACGCAAAGGGTTAATACGGAGTTTAGTAAAATGCTTTAGTCATTGAATCTTACTTTGTGCGAACCTCATAATACTAAGGGATGAAAAAAATTAATCTGTACAAAGTTTATAATTTAATTTTAGAGCCCCGTTACACTTTAATCCTCCTAAGTACTCTTCCAGATTTTCCCATACGGATCCGTTTAACCGAATTGCTTCTTTTGTTAATAAAACAGATATAAATATTGATTTATTCTGTAATAACTCGACAGCGCTTAAAACTTCAATTTATAAATCGCTTCTAAATCAAACTATTAGGTCGAGTCATAAGTGACTTCCGTTTTTTTATCACACATTTATTTTGTTCTCATTAAATAACAAAATTATATTAATTCATTATGTATTCACCACTATTATGTATAACCTTCTCCCATCTTCCTGGCAGTTTATCAATTCCTTCCTTGTATAATGTGATTGGTTTGGACTGGAAGAAATTTTTGACAGCCTGCCTGATTTACTTTTCAGAATTAAAGGTTTTTCCATTCAAGAAATTTTATAAACAACAGAAAATGTGGTAGTCTGTTGGAGCAAAATCCGAGGAGTAAGGTGGATGTGGTAAAACAGACAATCTAAGCTAAAGAATTTTTTCTTAAGTCACCCTTGCTGTATGTGGTCACGCATTGTCGTGTAAAAGAATGACGTTTTTGCGATTGACGAGTGCAGGACGCTTTTCATGGAGTTTCTCTTGCACTCTTTGCAACTTCTGAACGTATTTATCTGCAGTAATCGTTAAATTTGACTTCAACAACTCATGATGAATTATTCCTTGACAATCCCACCATAGACACAATAAAATCTTTTGCCATGGATATTTGCTTTTGGATCTGATAGGGGTTGGTTGATCCTTATCAAGCCACTGCCTTTTGTGGACTATAACCTCATAGATAACCCATTTTTCATCGCCTGTTACAATCCTGTTTAGAAAAGGCTCAATTTTTACCCGTGAGAGCAGACTTCTGGCGATTGACATGCGATCTTCTTTATTCTGTTCGCTGAGATTGTAAGTTACCTGTACTCTTAACTTGCTGGCTTTCCCTAATTTCTGTAGGTAACGGTTAACAGTTGATTGTGATGTATTCAACCTTTCTGCTATATCTCTTATTGATTGACGTGGATTTTGCTCCAATATTGCTTTTAAAAGGTTATCGTCAAAGTCGGAAGGACGTCCCGCCTTCGGTTCGTTTTTTAAGGTCGTATCTCTAGAACGGAATTTTATAATCCAATTTCTAACTGCCCGATCAGTTATTAGTCTTCACCATATACATTGCATATTTTTTCAGCTGCCGCCTTAGCACTATTGTCTTGTTTAAATTCCCAATGCATTACATGACGAATATGTATTTTTTAACTCTCCGTTTCAGAGATTAAAAAAAACAGTTTAACGTAACGTGTATCACACAAAACAGTTCATAAAAGACTAACCAAAGCCTCGTCTATATAATGAAAATAAAAACTTGTTGTCATGGTAACTCATTGCGGGTAGATACGAACAATAGATTCTACTTAGCTGTATCGGAAGTTACTTATGACTCGACCTAATAAATAACAATTACAATTTATCTACTTTCGAATTTATTTTCTTCTCGCCTGTATAAATTCCGAAATTATTCCTCTTTATGATTTTTTGTATCTATCGAGTATAACTAAAAGGCTATTGGCCGTGGATCTTGAAATATTTATTAAATAAATAAATAAATAAATATATAATTGATCGAACGATTAAAAAGCCTGCCAAATCCAACTTGAAAATTTTTCATTTTTGTAACTCGTCTTTCTTCGTTATCATCTCCCGTTACCTTAATATATTTTTGTATACCGTTGAATTTGTTTCTTCACGTTCTATAAGAAGGTAGAAACAAAATTTATAATTCTGTTTCATGAAAAAAGTAGTGACCTTGAATTCGCAGGATTGGCTTTGGGAGAAAAAGTATTTTTGTTTCCAGTTATATTTGTATCATTGAACAATGCGATTTTTCTTTAAGATATACTTTTATGCGTTTACAAACAATAAGCATACGTAAGCATATTCAATCATTTTTAGTTTCACGAAACTCGAAATATCTTTATTTTCGTACTTTACTCGCATCGTCCGATTCTTTTTGTTGCTCGGTGTTATACAATTTGATTTAACGATGTTTTCGTTTCGGCTAATAATGAAAACACGTGTGTTCTATATTTCGGTTGAGAAAGGTAAGCTTATAGAGCAGCCATACTCAATCCGTGGCCCTCCAAGCTTTTAAGCGTGGCCGGCGATGCAAGATCAAAGCTTCGGTTACCTTCCAAAAAGTATTGAATAAACGTTGAATGACATTAAACCTTATTCGCAAAATCCACTAGAGCATCTCAAAACTCGCCCATTGAGATTCTCGAGTAAAGACGGTTAATGATCTCTTAAAGTAAGTAATACACAAAGATAAAGCACCTACACACATCTAAATCACGATCGTTCCGTTCACGTCTAATATCAATACGGTCCTGAGTTCGCCTGTGCGTGGCCAGTCAAATGGACGGCAGTGCAAGGCGGATTGCCTAATTTGGCGCAATCTTTAATTGTTAACCCCTTGCACTATTTTGACGAGTCTGACTCGTGATGAATATTTTAAGCCAAACACGGATGTCACAAGTCAGGCTCGTTGTTCAGTTCCAGACCAAACACGAATATCACGAGCCTGACTCGTGGTCTTAATTTTGGGCCAAGTTGATATTTAATTGTTTATTTATATTGTATTTTTTAGTTTTAGGTTTGATATTAGTGAGATAATCAGAAAACTTATTTGAGTTCAAATACTACTACCGCGGATTTGCTTTTACATATCTTTATTTCGTTATTAATTAATTATATTATCATTGCTTATTCAGAATTTGTTTTAATCTTGTGTGATAATTAAAGTATTTTTTAAAAGTTTTTGATTCAAATTCATTTGAATTTCCCAAGAGTTCCATCGCGTGAAGTAAATACGGACACAACTACCTTGCACTCGGTCGTAAGATGGGTCTCAAGTTTCGACACGTGCGCTCCACCGCTCGTCCTTCACCGCAACAATTAAGGCAGCCGCGTTTGGCCTGACTGATTTGATTTAATGTGATCTCCAACAGTTGTATGATAAATGCCAAACTCTTCTGCAATTTCTCGACTTGTTAAATGTGGATTATTTTCCAACACGGATCGCAAAACATCATTATCGATCTTGGATGGTCGTCCAGATCGATCACTTTCTTGGAGGCTCAGATCCCCGGAACGAAATTTGCTAAACCATTTTTGACAAGTACAAACATTTACAATATCTTTTCCAAATACCGCACATAAATTTTTACATGCAACCGATGCGTTGCTTCCTTTTTGGAATTCATACAAAATGCAGTGTCCTAAATGCACTTTATCTACTGACATGTTTTTCACTTTAAATATCACAAGTAAATGATGAACGGTAAAAAAGGACTCCTTTTATATTATACAGCAGGTAAAAAAACAAAAAAAATTCCCAATGACTCACTAGCCAGATGTTTTTTTTATTTACAAGAAAAATTACCTGCCTATTTAAAATACGACAGAACTTTCCCTCCAACCCAATATAATGATAGCGAAATTGAGAATTTTAATTTGACATATCAATTACTCTAAATTATATTTTTGTTTATAATAATTGCAAAATCTCCAAATATGTCGTTGCGTAACACTTATAGAAAAAGACGATCCGGAGAATGACAAGGCTGCACCGAAAGATGTAAGTCCGAACATCGGTTTACCCTTCGGTAAATGCGCAACGTGCACACTTTTCGGTGCAGTGCTCCGTACAACGGTGTCACTCGGACGGAACGCACTGTCGTAGCGAAAGGGTTAAAATGAAAAACTTGGATACATAGAATATAATGCAACTTTATTTAACAATACGTACATGTAGGAAAAACGTATAATTAATAATAATTACAGGTACATAGGAAAAATCAGACAAAACACTCAAAAAATATTCAATGATATTGTTATGCCTCTATTAGCTTGTGATATTTCAGATATATCTTGCAGTAAACATCAAAATATCAGTGCTTCTTAAAAATATAAAAGAATGTCTGCGATTGCGGTGAGATTTTAAGTATTCAATACGAACATTACAAATATCAGATTATAAAATCGAATCGAAAATTTCAGTATAACAGAAACGATGATTGGTCGTGTTAAATAAATAGCTGAAAAGAAAGTTAATATCAAGAGGGCGCCACATTGTCAGTCTTAAGAAATCGACAAAATTTGTTCGCATTATTCTTACGTATAGAATATTATGATAAACATATTTTTTTAAATTCGAACATGTAAATGATACAATATACAGGAGATGTACTGTAAATAATAATAACAAGATATTAAAGGAAATTGTAGACTTTAATCCTTATGAAAATGAAGTTATTCAAAGAAACGGATACGAATTTGTTAATGACATCTTAAACGAGAAATAGCAAAGGTTTAAATTTAACGGTTAAAACTATCAGAGTGATCGAAAGAACTACAGTAGAATTCCGATTATCTGGAATGTCCGATTAATCGGCATATTTGTCCATCCATTGTGGACACATACACTTCCGGACAAAAAGATAGCACATATAGGCTATCTCTAATTTTAAGGTGACGTACAGTGGCTCCAAAAAGTATTCGTACACTGTATTACAAATAAATTTATTTAACTTTAATATTCTGATTTCAATTAATGTTTTTAATAAAACTTTATGGGTATGTAGGATGTAATAGTATATGTATGGATTAATTTCTTGTTTTATAACTAAATACCATTTTAAGGAAGCGAAATCAACTTCAAAGTTTCAGTGATTTTTTCTCATTTTTTTAACATAACTTTGTATTGATGCATGATAAAGCAAAACCTTTCAGATAAAAGATTCTTAGTTTTTGATGCTCTATCATTCTGCCATAAAAAAAGATCCTAGAGGAACCTGTGTTCAGAGCATAAAAAATTGTAGAAGCTTTAGAGGTCGTTTTCGCCCTCTCTATAAGATTTACTGTTGGTGAAAAAATTGTTCCATGCAAGACCCATTATGCTCTGTATACATACAATGTTTCATTGAAATCAGAATTTTAGAATTAAGTGAATCTCCTTGTAATATAGTGTACGAATACTTTTTAGATCCACTGTATGTAGAATTTTTCAGTTTTAATGAATGAAATGGTAATATCACGGTTCTAGAATAAGGGTCTCGTTTGTAAGGTAAAAAAATGTTATTACCTTTGGTGTCTATCTGAAAAAACAGTTAAAATACCACAGATAAAACGATTAGGGAAGGTATAAAAAAGGGCTGAAGGGGTTTTGATGTTTGAGAGCGAAAAGTAGTTTTTTATAGATTTTTGAGTGCTGGATTCGAATCCGTCAAAAAAAATTGTCTAACACAACAGTTGTAAGAAATATTTGAAGATAGAAATGCAAAAAGTCCGATTTTTGCCAGTTTTGTGAGAGTATATGTCGAACAATAGTTTTTTTCAATATTTATATTTATTGTATCATATAATACAATTTTTCTTCTGCGACATAAAACTCGATTTGTCATTATACAGTTTCTGATTGTCGAGATATATTAATTTAAAGTTATTCTGTTTCATTCGAATAGCCATACAAACTATATGATTTTACTAATAAGCATCAAAAATGGACCCAACTTAAATTGATATTTCTCGGCAAAAGAAAATCGTGTGATGGCAAATTAAGTTCAGTTTTGCAGAAGAAGAATTGTACTATATGATACAATAAATATAAAAATTGGAAAAAAAAACTATTGTTCGTGATATATCTTTTCAAATCTGGCAAAAATCCTAATTTTTTTGCATTTATATTTTCAAATATTTCTAATAACTGATGTGTTAGACACATTTTTTCCATAATCCATAAAAAACTACTATTTGCTCTCAAAAATCAAAATCCGTTTAGCCCTTTCTTATATGTGTGCTATCATTTTGGTCTTGGTATTTTGACCGTTTTCTCAGCTACACAGTAAAGGTAGCAACATCTTGTTACCTTTTAAGCGAGAGCCTTATTTTAGAATTGTAATATTACCATTTGATTCATTAAAACTGAAAAATTCTACATAGGTCACCCTTAAATTAAAGATAGCCCATGTGTGCTATCTTTTTGTCCGGAAGTATACATATACATTTCACAAGCAAGCTGACATAGGAACAATATTTAAAAAAACCATCCTGCAACACTTAATCTGTTCTTTGCTCTACTGCATCGACATCCACTGTCGATAATGTTTAAGCACTGGAAACACAGTTACGTATGTATGTATCAATTAATATATTTTATATGTTCTGTATGTATATACAGTGGCTCCAAAAAGTATTCGTACACTGTATTATAATGAAATTCACCTACTTCTGAAGTTCTGCTTTTCAATGAATCTTTATGTGTGTACAGAGCATGGTGTATCCTGCGTGGAGCAATTTTTTTGACGGCAAAATATCTTTTAAGGGGGCTGATAACGAATCTCAAAGTTTCAGCGATTTTTCACGCTTTTCTGTGTTCTTTTTTTTTGACAGGCTGAATATTAACCCTTTGCGCTCGAGAGGTGACTGTTAGTCACCAAATGATAGTTTCGCAAATTTTCAGACTTTAATTTGTTTATTAGTTAGACTCTGAGGTTAAATAGCTATATATGTAAATTTTAGTATATCACTTAACTAAACTAAATGACCTATAATATAGGCAAATCTTAGTAAATATATCGAAATTAAAAATTTTTGAAGCTGGTATCATTAGACGATTAACAGTCACCTCTCGAGTGCAAAGGGTTAAAAATTAAACATTTACTATTTAAAAGGTTTTGCTTCATAAAGTACCATGACAAAATTATCTTTAAAAAATGAGACAAAATTCAGACGTATTCATATGTATTTCATACGTATACTATTACGATCTGCATACCCACAAAGTTTTATCAAATACTTCTATCAGACTCAGAATTTCAAGGTTAAACGAATTTATTTGTGACATAATATACGAATACTTTTTGGAGCCACTATAATTACATATTAGTGTATCATCCAAAGTTGTTTTTTAAATTAGATTCCTTTTATCACTTTAAGTGTAGATATAATTTAAGCATATTTAATTATCCGTTACTACCTAGGCCCCAAATATGCCGGATAATCGAAATTCTACTATCATTCGTATGCTTTCATAAAAACTCAGTAAATTTACTGTGATTCATTTTTAAACGTTCACTATGATTTTCTGTAAACTGTATGCGTGTATTTTGTAGCCTTTTCGTATAAATTCTCAAGTTTACCTCTTTGTTGCAAATAAGTACACTTTAATCGTCGATAGTTCAAGTTTTAAACGATAAGAGAAACTGAATAAAGTGAAAATGAAGAAAACAATATATGTTCTTTTTTTGCACAAAATGTTCACGAATAAAAATCTTTATTGCTAAAATTATTATGCTATAGCAATTTGTGGTGTTTGTAGCAATGAACAAGATTGAACAAAACTCAACGAATATAATTATTTAAAAATTGAAATTAATTCATTTTGTCGACAAAGATTTCAGTTTAAGAACAAAATTTGTTTTAGTTCAGAAAAAATATTAACTAAAAACTTCAAACGCGTTTTTGATAAAACTTTGTTTTCCGACTTAATTAATCCTTAGCAAATATTCATAGAAGATCCACCCAATTACTTAAAAATTTTTAAACATAGTTCTTCATAAATTACCTATAGTGTATTTTTCCACGTCTTTTGATATTCTGATTTGTCGAATTGTTAGATGTAAATTTTCAAAATGAACTTTTTCCGTGAGAACAAATTCTTTTTTAATGCCATTTCTAACAATTTTTTATTTCTTGTTTTTGCTACTTTTGGTTCTGGATGTCAAACTACGAAAAAATCAACTTATGATAACAACCTAATATCATGTAACTCGGTTCTTTTGTAATTTTGTATAAAAATAAAATTAATCCTTTGCAATCATAAGGCAACTTTCTCTCGTCCCTCGATTTGATGCAGAAATTCAAGCAACGACTTACAATTAGAGGTGATATTAGTAGATATGTGAGCCAGTGAATATGAAAAAATTTTAAAACCAAGAGATTCTTAATTAGTATGAATTTCATTACCGCAGCTACTACAATGAAAGAATAAAACGTCGAGGTGCAAAAAATGGCGTGAGTCTGAAGCTTGATTATATATGTTTTCAAGTTTTTCAAGAAATTATTAAAAGAATGTGATATTAAATTGATTCTAATAGGGATAATAACGACGTGTGTACTAAAGATGCTCATTAAATTTCGTGCAATTCGATTAAAACAGATTTTCAGATATTATGCACACTACTTGAGAAAATATTGTTTTGAGGAAAATGTGTTTAAAGTTCTCCCGTATCATTTATAATGATGACTCAAGCAGTTCAAACAATTATGCACGTATTGTGTTGTTCATTTCAAAAATTTGAACAAAGAGTTATAGATATACTTATTAAAACGTGTTCTTTAAGAAAATGTGAGGAAACAAAAACTTGATTTAATAAACAGTTTACAGTAGAGTACACCTTTAATTGTGCCAATTAGTGACACATTTATGACGTACTTCCAGTTTTAATACTAACATAGCGATATTCGATTCAATGGAAAGTTTTATATAATCCTGACAGTATTGCAGAAAAATTATGAATAATCTATAACATAGGTACACAGGACTAGATGGAATATCCCAATTTTTTACCTCCACAAAAAAGCTGTTGTGCATAAAGAATTAAAATATTACCAAGTAGTTCCCTAAAGCATCTCGATATTTCATTCAATAAATTACCTCAAAAAAAATTTAGTTTCACCTATTTTCTTTAATTCAGTGGATTATAATAACTGGTAAAGATATGATTAAAATGTATTTAAAAAGATTTGATTAAAATGTATTTAAAAAATATATGTATTACGTTTCGTTAAACTTTGTTCGATTAAAAATATATTTAAACACGTGGTAAAATATTCTGATGATGAATAATTTCCACGAGAGCACTTTAAATTAGTCAGTCACAATATAGAAGCTTGTAATGTGCACTAGTACAATGCTTTCACCACTAATTTTGACGAAAAATGATTGATATACCAGCATAGGTAATGTTATCCACGTCTGTCGAAAACAATAGTTGATATGAACATTAGTCATTGCCTTATTTCATAGATTTTTCATTAAAATTGCACAGGAAATGGTATGATCATTATGCTTTTTAGCATATTGTAACTTCAAGAAACACGGCTGTGTACTAATACTATTTCACAATACTGAAATTCAAATATCTCCTAAACTAATAATTTTTTGGCATAAACTGGTTAATACTTATTTTATCATGATAATAAATTGCATTGATTAATGCCTTGAAAAAATATGATTTCGTTTAAAAAAGAATGAAGTCGACTTACATATGTTTTCTATGTGTTTATCTATAAAAACTTATATCAAATTATGTGATTAAAGAAAAAAATTTTTCAATCTAATTAACGGATTTAAAGGTATCCGCGGAGACTAATTTAAATGGGACACCCTGCATAGAAATAGTGATAAAATTTTGTAAGTACAATAAAAAATAAAGCTATTTAAAATAATTACTAACAAGCTTTTTTTTAAAGAAATTTGAAATCTGAAAGAATAAAACTTAAACGAAGAAATAACTTCCCCAATGGAACGCGACAAATGATCTCATTGTATGATAAATGAATGTTTCTTTTTCTGTTTTTACTTTATCTCAATGAGAAGCTTTAAATTAGAATAACAGAACCGTTTTGATAAATGTAAACTAATTCATAACTTCCATGAAACTATTTTAAACAGTACAATAATATTTTATGAAAAAGATATTTCACTTATAAATTGATCAAATTTACCTTTGGCATTGTATTTTTTAGAAGAGTTTATTTTATTTTTTTCTTCGCTTCGTATAATTAGATTTGTAATTTTCATGTAAAACAATTATGTTTACAATACTTAGCAGAAGTTGCTACATTAATAATATATTTTTATAAAATAAAGATTTATTACTTATTATCTTTAATTTGATAAATTCGTAATTAAAACGCTTTTAGTTATTTTTATTAAATTGGCTCTTTAAACATTACATTTATAATTAAATGAATTTTAGGTTTAGGCCACAGAATCACTGAAATATTCCACTGAAAATATCTTACATTTTAATTGATTAAGAAAGAAAATGGGATCTTTTTCACAAGTTAGGATGACAAAAATGAACGCATTAAAATGTTTACTTGTAAACATTGTAACTAAAGCTCTCACAGTGGTGTAAATGACAATACTAATCGTGCAATTTTGTGTAAATTTGTCAAATTTCTTAAAACTTATGTGTTATATAAAAATTATATTATATCGAAAAATACATTAAATTTGATTGTTTACTAATCCTTTACATACTACTATTATTATCCAAAAAATATTTCACTTAAATATAACACATAAATAGGTGACTTTCGATATTAAACTTGATAGATAATTGTATCAAAATAGTTAAAAATTTGTTCATTTGAGTAAAACCAACATTTAAATTAATTTCAAGAAATAACAAACACAATTCTCACCAAATTAGTCAAACTGTATGAAATAACGTAACTAAGAAAGAAATTATTATTTTTACAAATTTAACTACTATATATACTACACAAGGACATAAAATACACTATACAAGTATTACACTATGAATTGTAACATATGATGATGAAATCATACTAAATAAGAGTTAATTTTGTTTCTAGCTTTGCATCAAGTATTATTTTTCAGTCCAAATATATGAATAACAAAATAAATGAGTTGTACCCATTTATTTTACAAACTTTATATAATTGTTTTTTATATTTCTGCAAAGAAGAAATAAATTTACAGAAAAAGCCACACAGCTTACTTTCCTTGTACTAATAAATATTCATAGATTCTATTTAATCAAGAGACAAATGAACACGTGTATCATTAGCTGCCAGTTTAACAAGTGTTTTCTTTACTCTAAGAATGGGTAGACGTGCTGCAGGTTTGCCATGCCAGCATTCTTTCATTAATTTTCCCAAACCAGCCAATGTCTGTAAAATATACATTATTATTTAATAGCCCATCCTCTCTAGGATTCTCTCTATTTAAAATTGTTATTGAAACAACTTTTCTACGCCTATTGTTTGTACAGCAGAAAATATTAAAGCAGAAGATTATAAAATAGTTTTAGCATTACCATTATAATACTGTACACTACAAACATTAAGTATTGATTAACATACATAAGTGACAAAAAAAAGAAGAAATAATAAACACTTTACAAGAATTTGTGTCAAAAAATTTGAAAAATGAAATATAGTAATTTATTCTCTGAAAAAGTAACATAATGCATAAGATATTTACTGGATCAGAATGCCATCTGTTAGGAAGAGGTGGTCTGTGTTGATCTAAACATACTAATTTCTTCATTTCTTCGATAGAAGGTTCTTGACTATTAGAGAGCCATTCAGAATATGGTGCTACATATTCCAGTGCAACACCATTACTTATACACCTTCTGCACACTTCCCATAGTATCAGTCCTATACTGTATATATCAGTTCGTCTGAAGTTCTCTAAACATTCAGTGTTTATTCTGAAAATATTTGAAATGAAGTTTTTAATTCCAACTTTATTATTTAACTTATAACATGAATGAAAATTAACACTATTCCTACCGACACTTCACGATTACCTATTCCTATCGCGACATTCCCACGTAAGACAGACTACAAATTTTTCTCAAAAGATAAACAATGAAAAAAGAAGTGAATATTGAAAATTGTATTATAGGTATATTTGAGAAAAAGTCTAAAGTTTAAAGGCGATTCTATTACGTTGTATATATGAAATTGTAATCGAAATTTTAAAAACGGTCATTTGACCGGTCGTGGTAGGAATAGTGTTAATAATCATATCAATTACAATCAAATTATATTAAATATCTCCTTTTTATATGAACCATATTTATGCAACATTAAGATGCTTAGAAAAATTCAATTATATTTAATTTTATATTTCATCTATTAATTTTTTAATTAAATATATCATTAATAATACAGCATTATATAATATTAAAATTACATATACAGGGTGACCTACGTAATTGTGACCACGGTTTTTCGAACATTTCCGACAGTCTGACTAAAAAATGTTCTAAACAAAAGTTAATCAGTTCTTGTTTGGAACATTTTTTTGTCAGACTGTCGGAAGTGCTCGCAAATCGTAGAGACAGTTACATGGGTCACCCTGTATATTATTATACAATACAGTAAGAAAATTAACAAATGATTATTTAATATTAAAATCTAAAGCTTCTAAGGTTATTATAACGTATATGCCATAATTTGTATTAATAAATTGCAACTTTCTTTTAAAACAATCATTCAGTATTAACAAATAAGTAACACAAGTATAAGTGATACTTTTGATTGCAAATAAATATGTCATATTTCAATAATATGATGCACATATAAATAAACATAAATAATTGTAAGATATTACTTAACAATTGTAATCAAAATGAATACAATTATTAAAAACTCAATTTACCGAAGCAAATTCAGCTAAAGAATTTTACTCTTAGCATATGAATTATAGTTAAGATTTTGAAATCTTTATATTTAATCAAATTTTATGCCTTACTTAAAAAATTATTATATTCCTTAACACTTAACCGACCGAATGGGGATATCTCCCATTTTTTCCTTGACAAAGCAGTGCCATTGATTCTATTAACTTTAATTATTAGTTGATCCTCAGCTGATGTCGAATTTATTAAAAATTGTACCTTGGAAAATTTGTGAACAGTACTAGTTTAAAACTAACTAATAACAAAACCAAATAAAATCAATTGTAGCGCTCTGTTGAGGACAAAATGGGAGATCTCCCCATTCGGTCGGCTAACAAGGGAACACCGCGAACTGTCATTCACGGATTTGAATGAAACTTTGTGGGATTATAGAGTGATCCAAGACAAGAATAACGATATGCTTCATTTCGGCCCAATCGCTCTTTAAGGGTGTGAAAACTAACCTCAAAGTCAAATCGACACTTCCACTTTTTCGCGTATATCTGTTAAAATATAAGAGACAGAGAAAAATGTTTTAGATAAAAGTTTAATGGTATAATGAGCGCTATAATTTTACTTTAAGAAAATTTTTTGAAATGTCTTCCTTGTTAAAAAAAAAAATTTTTCTTGCGTTATTTTAAACAATTTTTACATTTTCATAATCACTAAAAATATTACGTATTTTATTCTGAATTCAACCATGTATATTATTTTTACTATGCAACACCAACTTATCTAAATATACGACGTAACGTACACTGCGCGCACGATTTCGGCCTAACAACTCACAGTAAGTTACATACTCGGATTTCTTTTTCTCGTTAAAGATCATAATATATGACAATTACGAATGTGATAACATAAAAACAGCAAAATATAAAATATTATATGAAGATTGATGGCATATCACATACATTGCGCTATGTTTCATATATACATGTATAAACATTGATTTCATACTTATTTAACATTTTATTCTACTTTGAATGCAAGTATACATGTATTTCACCCGACATAGATTTCACAAAGGTGATGTTCGTCAAAAAAATGTTCTGAAGGTAGATACTTTTTACATCAAGCACATCTTATAGTAGCAGGCTTATTACACAGATCTCAACGTAGCAGAGTATGTACTATTTCAGTAAATTTGTAACAGAAATCTACTGAATTTTCTAATTGCTCCGAACTTCATGCAAGGTATCCAGTTTTGTACCAAGCGCAATTTCCGGAATCTCGGAGAAGACAACTGATTGTATGTAAGAAATTGCAGTTTGATAATGTTATTTCGTAAATGTAAATTTACATTAACACTAGAACTACCACAGCAGTCAAAATGACTGGTTGATGATTACTTATAGCAACCTTATAAATTCACTGTGATAAAGCTTCCAAAATTTCCTATGATTTTCCGTAGAAGGTATAAATAAAGATTTATTTCTTATGTATTCCGTATTTTTTCATGTAATTTTCAATGTGATCTCTTCCGTGCAAATAAGTACGCTTTGATTGTCGGTAGTTCTAGTGTTAAGATCATATAATAAAACCCGATCCGGCAAAGTTCTCACAAAATTTTTCCATACACAAAAATCGAAAACATCCAGCCGTTGTATCAATCGTGCTTTTCCTTTCATATTACAAATTTACTGAAATAGTACATACTCTGCCACGTTGCGATCTGTGTAATAAGCCTGCTGTCATAAGATGTGCTTGATGTAAAAAGTATCTACCTTCAGAACATTTTTTTGACAAACATCACCTTTGTGAAATCTATGTCGGGTGAAATACATGTATACTTGCATTCAAAGTAGAATAAAATGTTTAATAAGTATGAAATCAATGTTTATACATGTATATATGAAACATAGCGCAATGTATGTGATATGCCATCAATCTTCATATAATATTTTATATTTTGCTGTTTTTATGTTATCACATTCGTAATTGTCATATATTATGATCTTTAACGAGAAAAAGAAATCCGAGTATGTAACTTACTGTGAGTTGTTAGGCCGAAATCGTGCGCGCAGTGTACGTTACGTCGTATATTTAGATAAGTTGGTGTTGCACAGTAAAAATAATATACATGGTTGAATTCAGAATAAAATACGTAATATTTTTAGTGATTATGAAAATGTAAAAATTGTTTAAAATAACGCAAGAAAAATTTTTTTTTTTAACAAGGAAGACATTTTAAAAAATTTTCTCGAAGTAAAGTTATAGCGCTCATTATACCATTAAACTTTTATCTAAAACATTTTTCTCTGTCTCTTATACTTTAACAGATATACGCGAAAAAGTGGAAGTGTCGATTTGACTTTGAGGTTAGTTTTCACATCCTTAAAGAGCGATTGGGCCGAAATGAAGCATACCGTTATTCTTGTCTTGGATCACTCTATAATCCCACAAAGTTTCATTCAAATCCGTGAATGACAGTTCGCGGTGTTCCCTTGTAAGTGTTAATATATTATATACATACACATAATGTTATATGTAACACAAAACATAGAAATGTTACGTACGTTTGCTCAAGAATTTCTGGACTCATGTATCGTTTGGTACCTTGCTTCAAATCAATTCTATCCGTAACCAGACGATCCTGTGTTACCGCTAATGCGAAATCAGCAATTACACAAGTGCCATTAGTTTTAACAAGGATATTTTTAGATTTCAGGTTACGATGTGCCATTGCTGGTTTCCCTCTAGTTCCATGGATTTCCGTATGTAGATAAAGTAAACCATTCACAATACTCAAACAGATGTTCAGTGTTTGATGATGCGTCAGAGAATGAGGTTTCCGATTCAAATAATCGAAAAGCGAGCCCACCGGATGGTAATGTGTTACTAGCCAAAGCTGAGTACAGCTTGCTCTACTTGTCATATCACTTCCAACATATCCAAGAATATTATCATGTCTTGATGGTAATAACTGGGAATAAACTTCTGTTTCACGAGCCCAAGCTGTTTCGTCCCGTGAAAAATAGATTTTTACAGCAACATTTTCACCATGCCATATTCCTCTCCAAACTTCACCACCGAATCCACCATTACCACCACTACCAAGACATTCCACTAATGTGACTTGTTTAGCGAGTGTCCTTTGTACTAATAATGGTAAACCAGAGCCTGATCCGCTGGTTAAACTTCTTCCATCCAAGTATTCCTATTTCAATACACCATACATATTAAATATTTAAACTGAAAATGTAGACAACTATAAGAACAAGTTTAAAACAATGCAAATGGTTCAATGGGACAAAAGAATTAAAAGTTATATAGACTTTTAACTTATAATTAATCTACCCTAGAGGAAAGATTAAATTTAATGTTTAGATCATAATATTTTGTATTATAATGTATCAAATTTTCATATTATCAAAAAATAAATGTTTTATGTTTACTGCAATATTCACTATATAAATATTTTTATCAATACATACAATTACCTCACTTTTACTCCAACAACTGCTTTTAATAAAATATGATTCATTTTTATGTTATTCTAGAATATTTTAAACGTTATTATATTTGAATAGTTTAAATTACATAAAATTTTCAGTTAAAATGTTACTGCATTTAAAGCTATATTAATAAAATTGTCTATAAAATTGTAAAAATATTAATTTTAAAATATAATATACAAATTATACACAGTATTTATTTATTTTTATGTACACTGTAAAAATTGCTATGATTTTTTAGGCACTTTCTATAATATGAAGATATTAGAAACATAAATTATATATGCAGCACACAGTCAATAACAAATTGCAATATTAAAAATTGTCAGAAAGCTTTTTTTTTAATATTATCATTTTCCTAAGGGGTACTATGATTTTTTCCTACTTAAAGTAGATTTTAAAAAGTATTAAAACGTGAAGCATACATTATGAAAAAATTTAATGAAAAGTTGTTCTTTCTTGACATTTTTAAAAATATTTAATCAACGTTTTGTATTGAAATATATTTATGTAAAATATATATCCACATACTCCATATTTAATATATTTCAAAACATTTTTCTGCTAATATATATTTATTCCAAATACAGTAAATAGAAGACAAGATTATACCAATGTTCGAATATTTTCGTGAGCTTGTGTACATATGGTTTCGAAAACGACGCCCTACACGTTAATAGTTCGTAACTTGCACACAGCGTACTGTGTCTAGGTAAACGTATAGTGTATTTCACTATACAGTACTATACTAAACACACTATACTATATTAAGTGTATGACACTTTGGTCCTTCAAAGTCATTTTGTGCTATTCAAACCTTGTCTTCGTTAAACGTTCCCGAATTTTCTCTTATCAGAACCTACACTTGATGCGAATTCACATTACTAATATGACTATTATTTTTACTTGTTTTTACAAACAAGAAGCATCTGTTACTAGTATGATACAGTCTCATCAGTATTTATTTATTTATTTATTTACTTATTTATTTATTCGCAAGAAAAAATTCCCCTTCGTATACAACAAAAATATAATACACGTCTTCGCGAGCTAATATAAGGGAACTAAAGCATTGAGAGATCATGTTTAAAACTGTGTAAAGATAAAAAAATCCAAAGATGGTTACTAAAATTAATGAATACAGTTGAACCTCGATAACTCGAAAACCTCTAAGATGAAAATTTTATTAATTCCCTTCTGCTTCGCTGCGAAAACCTCTGTAAATCGAAACAAAATTTACTTTAACTCGAATTATCTGCCCAATACGTCGGATGCATCATTTCATCTCTATAACTCGAATTTAGAATCGTCGAATCGCTATAAGTCGAAGTTTACATCTGTAAGTCGAACTTTTGTCGTGACTACCTAACTAGAAATAAATGAACAGTGGAAAATAATTCTCACGAGTCAGACTAGTCAAAGTACGTCAAGGGGCGAATCTTGTGATCACTATACAGACGGACGAAGCTGGGAGAAAATTGAAGGGGTAACTCTATGCAATATTCTAAAACGAAAATCAAGAGTAACAATATTGCGTTTGACGCTTTGTTTATTAGTTATAAGCAACTAGGGAAACGGACTATTTTATGCCTGAGAGTAGGCATACAGGGCAATGACTAAGCATCATCAATGCTAACGACGGACAGTGATCCGAATCGTCCAAAACACGAACTTAATTCAAATTTTCAAGTTCGTTGGAAATCTACGAAATTTTAACCATAGATTCTTATATCCATGGATCAACTTTTGCCATGCAAGAGAGTTGCCATAAGTCATTCAAAATTACTTTGAAAGCCAGAAAAGATGCAGGTTCTAGAATCATTAC
Organism: Tetrapedia diversipes; assembly: GCA_033822845.1. NCBI lineage: Eukaryota > Metazoa > Arthropoda > Insecta > Hymenoptera > Apidae > Tetrapedia > Tetrapedia diversipes. Next base: position 52,337 of record JAOPTO010002015.1, on the reverse strand, counting down.
ACTTTTCTTCTAAAATTTCATACTTTACGTCGTTATATCTTTATAGGGATAGGAATTTGGGCAAATCCAAGCAGGTAATTTTGAAGAGTGTTCTTTCAGCTATAAGAATATGTATAAATTTTTGGAATATACATATTTTAAGTTTCGAAAAATATCGTGAAGGAATCTTTATGTTTTCCCGCTTTTTTTTTCATTTACTGACGATATCAAAGCGGACGTTACGAGAGGTTACGACGAATTTTGTATGAGAGCATTCGTTGGAACCTACTGAAAATATCTGCAAAGGAATTTCTTGCGGAACCTTACAGACCTAAGAATTATAACAATAAATACATAGTTAAACACTGAAATCTCTTGATAAACGTTATGCTTCGGGTCGTTATGTTTCGATGTTAAGTGAAAGATGTTTCGTTTTGTATTATAATCGGAATGGTAACTAAAGTACAACTATATTGAGGTATTTTGAAATGTTGTTAGCCACCTTAAAATTAATACTTTTGCCGTTAAGTCAGGTTTACGATATCACGGTATTATTTCGGTTTTCAAACATATTTTAAGCCATTTTCATTTATTCTGCTTACTATTATACTGATTTTGTGAACAATTAATAGTGGATATGAAATAAAAACAGAAGAATTTAAAAAATACTGCTTACGAACTGTAGAAAGATACGTAGAATTGTACACTTTCTCAATTGTACACATTCTAACTCACGGATTGAACATTACTGAAAACGCTATCATAATCATTGGAGCACTTTCCGAAGAAGCTTGAGAAGCAAACAAATACATGAAATATTATAGAGAACACCATACTCAAAAAATATCGCGGATGTAGTCAAACGATCTGTTTTGCCATTTAATTCAAAATTTGATATTATTTATATTTTTTTTTTGCATTTTAAATGCTCCAATGATGATGAGGTTATTGTTATAAATAAATTTTACTTAATACCATCTGAGGAATAATTATGAGTCACATATGAGACCAGTATAATCATTTTGAAAAGAATTAAAATACAAATTAGACTTTCTACATAAAAATGGATATCAAAATCAGATTCTACGACCCAAAAACCTTATAAAACCACTCCTTTTATAGTGAATAATGTAAAAATAAAAGCATTATGAATTAAGTTCGTGTTTTGGGCGATTCGGACCACTGTGCGACGTTACCTACCGTGTTGCCCAATTTGCCTGCTCTCAGGCGTAAAATACCCCGTTTCCATAATTGCTTGTAACTCATAAACAAAGCATCAAACGCAATATTGTTACTCTTGATTTTCGTCTCAGAATGTTGCACAGAGTTACCTCTTCAATTTTCTCCCAGCTTCGTCCGAACACTCTGTATGTATTTTAGTCATCTATTACGATTATCACGTTTTATAAGTAAAAACCGACTGAATACCCAGTTGTACGATTTTAATTGGCAATTACTGTAGTTTCTCAAACAATTACATCAGCTGCAATCTTATTTTTGAAAACGAATTAAAACTTGCAATGAGAAAAGGTGAAAAACATTTTTGCACACTTCTACTTTTTCCCCTCTTGCACGCAAATGCAGACATTTGCATTCAAATGTTTAATGCAGAGAATTTGTATGGTGTACTTTTTCTGATGCCCTAAGTACGTGCTTATTTCATGTATTGGTTAATCCAACACTGGTAGCACTGATGTATAATTTTGTTTCGTATTATCACTGCGTCATCAGTTTACTGCTCCAGTTAACTATGGCATTGTATATTCTAATTCATTACATCCTTATTAAATTCCATTATTCCGAAAATACCCAAAGCTATAATTTTCCATTTTATAATCTTTGAAAGGTCCGAATAATCAGGCGTTCCAAGTATTAGGTGTACAAGTTAATTTTAGTCCTTTTTGGCAGGTTCAGAATTTATTTAAATTTTTATGCCCAAAAGTTAGTGACTCAAGCAATCTCCATCACTGTTTATAACCTTTGCTCATCTTTTGGACAACGTATGCCTGATTTGAAGAAACTAGGCCGTCTTATTTCAATGAACTCATCAAAAAGTGATTGCAATTCTTTATCCTTGAATCGTTGCGGTTGTCTAGATCGTTTTTTATCCTGGAGATCGAAATTTCCTTCCTAGAACCTTCGATACCAGTATTTGCAAGTGGAATGAGATGCAGCATTCTCACCAAGAGCTTCAGCGACGTTTCTTTTTTAACTGAATTGCGAAGAGCCGAATACCGTTACGATATTCAAATTGTAAATGGACTTTATCATCATCGAAACATGAAAGTCTAAAATTAACTTTCACCCCTAATATTTAAATTCACACCTGGATCGACTTGGTTCCAAATTTGGTTCAGGTACCTTGATAATTTCTGTTTAGAAAATTATATTCTTGGGGATTTAGACTTTATGTTTCGACCCTGGTCTAATCACCTGTCGCTCACGTGCAATTGTTTATGTTTCCTGACAATTCTCGCTGAACCGGTATAGCTCAATTGAATATCGTGTCATTTTTTTGATGCGATTGTAAAAAATCGACAAATAACTGATCACTTCCGTTGTTTATCGTTGCATCAAATTCTGATACGCAACGATGATAAGATAAGCGGATACGTAACAATACTCAGCTTAATATTGTTAAAAAAGTATTATTGTTATCAAGTTCGATCAGATATTAACATTATTCATACTCAATCAATGTAATACATTATGATAAATTATATCAAACTTATTGCGCTGCCCGATTTTATTTGTTATTATCCACGATGACCGAACATTATAATACATATATCAGGTGTATAAGTTAATTTTAAACATTTATCTTTCGATGATGATAAAGTCTATTTACAATTTCAATATCGTAACGGTTTTTTGGAGCCTTATGATATAAGCATCTAGCTTTCCAAAATATTAGAAAACTGCTTGATTTGGTTAACGTGATCTGGGTAAATAACAGTTTAACCCCTTGACATACAATGACGAGTCTGACTCGTCATTCATTTTACGGGCCACTGTAGACTTTGACGAGTCAGACTCGTGAAGCGCTTTTTTCGGCGGACGCCGTGCAGTATACAATTAGATTACATAGTTGCTTCACTCGTGCGTCGATTCTTGTTTGTTTACAACGTTCGAGATGGTCCAGCCTATCACCTTCTCAACTTCAAGAACAAAAAAGCATCGAACACGTAAGAAGAAACACACTGAAAGTAACATTCAGTTTAGTAGAAGTCTCGCACGGTGAATGAAGACAATATTTGAGTTTAGTAAAGATTATAAATAATCCCTGTAAAATGTATAAGTCGGATGCATTATATGAAAGTGACGATGATGGTACAATTGGTTACTCTAGTGATGATAATGAGATTGACACCAGTCATCGAAGTGTTCATACCCTTGACTATTCAAGTGATAGTTCAAGTGAAGCTAGCCTTGTCCTACAAAATGTTCGTAAACGTGCAAGACCCATATCAAGCAGTGATGATTCTGATGTAGCAGACGATGGATGGAATTCGACAGAAGAAGAAAATCTGAATGAAAAATCCAAATTTCAAAATAAAATATACTCTTTCTCAGCCTTCACGTAACCGTTCAGTTGAGCGAAATTAAATGGTATTTTTCGGTCGCATCAAGTTCCATTTAATTCGTATGTCAAGGGGTTAAACGATGACGTGCAGCAAAGACACACATTTGTTATTGTGTGCTCTTCGCATTTCAGTTAACACGTTCCGTGCCATGTGCGGCGTATATGATCCCCGCTGCACTTTCCGTTCAGGCCATTTGGAATTCTCATTAACGCGTTGTGAACGGATGACGAGATATCTCGTCTTTCCTATTTCGTCATTAGGGGCCATTGACGAGATATCTCGTCTTTTATATTGCGCCATTAAAAGCCGTCGACGAGATATCGCACAGTTGCCACACGATATTCAAGAACAGTTTTTGCCAATTTATATTGCGGATTAATCATTTGAAACCCTGAAATATGGATAGCGACAGAACGATTAACAATATTACAGAAATATTTGCGGACAATTTATCGATAAATCAACGGAAAAATAAGTGAAACTCGCTACGTTTGCAAGCGAGTATATTTTTACTTATCGAAAAATATTAAAAAATCATTTATTTTTAAAGTAGTTGTTGAAAATAACAATGATTTTTAATTACCAACAAATCATCACTAATTTAAAAATAATTGACACAAAAATATGCCCGGCCACTGGGCATAGTTAATAATAAAATGTTTGGTCCGCAATGTGTTAGAAAACAAAGAATTCTTAAAAAATTTGTTGTAGAGTCAAATATAGACAACCATACATCATGTATACAGCGTTTATTCGTAGTGTGGGGCGTATACGCCCCACGAGCGTGGTAGTCATTTCTTTTTCAACTGTCTTATGTCAACTCTATCAAACAGGACACATTTTATCGTTTAGTCATTTATTCGAGCGTTGTTGAAGCAACAAATGCTGTTTGATTCAAAGCTGGTGTTTATTCAGTTCAAAACTTTTCAGTTTTATTTAGTTCAGTTTATTTGCTTCTAAAGTGAAATAAAACGGAATCCGTAAAATGGTATAAAAAAATTTGTGTTTGAACTTTTTTTGAATACTGCTGTCGTAAATGCCTGGATAATACATAATAGTCTCACAAACAATAAAATATCAAGTGCCGAATTTAAAAAACAATTAGCTATGCAAATGATGTCCCACGAAGATAATAATTCTTTATCCAACGTACCAAAAAGAGTTCGCCATGAAATTAAAAAAAGAGGATGGCGAATTTGATTTAGTTAGAAAACGCTGCAAAATTTGCTACGAAAGTAATGTTAAAAAGTTTGGCATGAAATCGGTTAAAAAATTGTACTAAAAAAGTTGTAACATTTTGTGATGGTTGTCCAGACAAGCCTCATTTACGTCTGCCATGTTTCAACAAGGTTCACCGCAATATGCCTTTATAATTGTAAATAGATTTATAAGCAATAACATTAAACAAAATTTAAAGTAAAATGTTTTATTTTTTATGCATTTGAACTTTGAGATTAAAATGGTTATGTAGGAGCCTGCAACCCGTCTGGTAGAGGAAACGTTCGACCTTGTGTTTGTTAAAATAATTTCTTAAAAATTAAATTTATCGCTTTGTTGCCTAATGCATATTAAAATTTATATCTTTTCCTTGCTAATTATAGCTTTGTAGTACTGAAAAAATGTAAGGCATACGTCCTAAACGACTTTTTTTAATCTTTAAAGTGTGGGTCGTAACGCCCCACGTGGCCTGAATGAAAAATCTTCAAAAATTGCCGTGGCATGGAATGTGTTAAAAAAGAAACGCCACTGCAGCTACAGAAATGATCTATGATGTTCTTGACGAGAATATTGCATCTCATTCCACCTGCAAATACTGATATCGAAGATTCCGGAAAGGAAATTTCGATTTCTAGGATAAAAAACGATTTGGACAACCGCAACGATTCAAGGATAAAGAATTGCAATCACTTTTTGATGAGTTTATCGAAATAAAACAGCCTAGTTTCTTCAAATCAGGTATTCGTTGTCCAAAAGATGGGCAAAGGTTATAGAAAGTGAGGGAGATTGCTTCATTCACTAATTTTTGGGCATAAAAATTTAAATAAACTCTGAACCTACCGAAAAAAAAGACTAAAATTAACTTGTACACCTAATATACAGTTTCGAACAAAAGTATTGGCACTGATCGTACTTTATAATGAAATCACATGTCAATTAGAAATGAAGAAGGATATTCTATTAAATCTTGTTTCAAGATATACTGTCTTAAGCCTCTAAATTATGTATACTAAAAGTCAGACAAATCGAACAGTTACATTAGTAACAATAGAAAATGTATACAACAAGCCATTTTTACTGAAACAAAAGTATTAGCATAGTTATAAATTTAATGTTTCTACGAAACACTAATGTAAATATTTATAATGTTGGCATGACCGTTATAAGCAATGAAGTCTCGAGATTCAATTTGATATCTATTTGTGATAAATTGTTACAAAATTCGTTATTAATAAAGCGAAAATTATAATAATGAATCGAGAAATATGAGAAACGACAGTTTTAGAAAGCGAAATTATACTAAAATTATCAAAAGAAGGAAATTCGTATTCTACAACAGCTAGAGTAGTAAACAGAAGTTGATTTACAGTAATTAAACTGACAAAGAAAGTATAACAGATCAAGATAAAGGAAAATTACTAAGATAGTAAAACAAAATCCCAGAATTGCCCCTACAGAAATAACAGCATAAATGAAAACTGAAAATAATGTAGAGATACACCGTATAACTGTCTGGAGGGTTCTTAAAAGTGCTAGCTACAATTCAAGGGTAGCTAGAAAAGAATCATAGATTAGTAAAATTAATAAAAAAAAGGATTAGAGTTTATGAAAACCTATTTACATAAAAATTTAGAATTTTTACGCGAAAACGTAATAGCGAGCTGAATCTAAACAGCATCGTGTCAACTGTTAAACACGGGTGTGATAGTGTAATTAGTATGGGGTGCATAGGTTTTGCTGGACTTGGGAAACTTGTTTTTATAGACAATATAATGGATAAATACGTATATTTAAATATTTTGAAGCAAAACGTGAAGAAAACTGTTTACACACCTCATATATTATCAACCCCTTCTCAATCTCCGGATTCAATTCTGATTAAGCATATTTAGAACGAATTAGAGAAAAGAATACGAAAACACCCTGTTCGCTCAAAACAATAGTTAAAAGATACAATTTCAAAAGAATGGAATGAAGTAGGTTCGGAAATACCACGAAATTTAGTACATTCAATAGCTAATCGGTTAAAAAGTGTGATAAAACAAAAAGGCTTATAAACAAAATATTAATTTGAATATTACATTAAGATACATTATAAAACAGTAAATATGCCAATACTTTCGTTTTACTAAAAACGGCTATGTACTTTTTACGTACATTTTCTACTGTAACTAATCATACAATTAACCTTTTGCACCCGAAAGGTGATTGTTAGTCGTGTAATGATAGTAACTTCAAAAATTTTCAAATTCGAAATATTTAATGAGATTCGTCTACATTAAACTTTATTTAGTTTAGTTAAGTGATATACTAAAATTTACATATATAACAGTTTAATCTGTGAGTTTGATTGATGAACAAACTAGCTAATGTTTGAAAATTTGCTAAACTATCATTTGGTGACTAACAGTCACCTCTCGACCGCAAAGGGTTAATATACAATCATACGATTTTGCAGGCTTTTTGTACACATAATATAGAGGTTTAAGACAGTATTCTAAAACAATATTTAATAGAATATCGTTTTTCAATTTTTATTTATACGCGGTTTTACTATAAAAAAGCTTTCAGACGACGGTATTTGCACAGGTAAGCCTTGATTAATGCGAATTCAAATAGTAAGATACTTGATTTAGTGAAAACTGTAATATGATACCAGATCGCGTTTAATGTGAACTAAAATGTTTGCTAAAGTGAATGCGGTAGCGATATCGAGGAACGAAAACAAAATTGCTTATACTCGAGAAATTTAAAAATATTCTTATTATCGTAGAATAACAAAATAAAGTAATTCATGTTTAATATTTCAAAAAGAACAAAAGGGTACAGTTGATGTTGCTAAAAATATTTTAAAAAACAATAAATATGTTTTCATCGTAATTCATTGGACATATGAAAATGAATATTTCTCATTTCCATCAAATTGAAACTAATTAACATATTCGAAGCAGTGCGAATTTGAATAACGCAATCAGTTCTTCGGATTTATTATTCGCACTAATCGAGATCTACACTCCCGTCCATATGTATCCGAACACTTACGTATTTGCGGAATTCACATAAATATTTCTTAAATTTAGTTTCTTTTTTTTTACTAATTTACCATTTTGTCCTTTAATCTTGATGTTGCTGTAGAACAACTTATGCAAGTGGACCACTTCCCAATGGGAAAAATTTCTTCGGAAAGACGAATCCAAATTTGAAGTATTTGGTAACAAGCGGCGCACTTTCGTTCGTCGAAAAGTCAACGAAAAATTTCTTCCAGACTGTGTTGTGCCCACAATCAAGCATGGTGGTGGTGTAGTTATGATTTGGGGTTGTTTTGGGGCTAATAATGTGGGCGATATAGTGAATGTGGAAGGAATAATGCGAAAAGAACAATATTTGAATATTCTAAAAGACAATGCGATTCCCTCAGGAAAAAGACTTATTGGAAATAATTTTGTGTTTATGCCGGATAATGATCCAAAACACTGTGCAAAAATATGTAAAAGCTATTTAAAGGAACTAGAAGAAAGAAAGGAAGTGAAAATTATGCAGTGGCCCCCACAGTCGCCGGACCTTAATCCAATTGAGAAGTTGTGGGACAAATTGGATAGACAAGTGAGAGACAAGTGCCCAAAAAGTGAAAAACAATTGTGGACAATGTTGAAAACAATTTGGGGAGAAATTAAAACAGAAACACTGCAAAAGCTTGTCGCAAAACTACCTCGATTAGTGCAAGCGGTTATTTCGCAACGGGGAGGACATATCGATGAAAAGAAGATTTAAACAATTTTATGTCATTTGGTGGGAAGAATTGTTTATACTATGTTCTCTATATCTTCTACTATAACTAAATGTTCAATAAAAATTGCTTTCATTGAGAAATAAGTATATTATTGTACCATAAATAGAGTATTTACATGAACTTGATAGGTGTCCAGATACTTATGGACGGGAGTGTATCTGTATTACGATATGCGTTTCAATATGCATCTGATACGCTCGATCGAGAATACTGGAAATCAGTATCGCGATATTGTATTTTGCAAGAAATGTCGTTTGAATCCTAATGAACTACATTTACGCAGGGACGTTTTTAGAAATTGCGGGCTCTAGGGGAGATAGTAATTGCGAGATCCACTATCCCTATTCTAACATAGTTAAGAAGTTTTTAACCCATTTGCATCCAAGCGCGGAATATTTCGCGAGCCATGATTATTGTTTATCACCGAGCGCGGAATAATCCGCGAGCTGACTTTCTTTCATTACCAGTCGCTGAATATTCTTTATCTGCCACAGATCACAGATCATCATGTAAAATGCGATGTTCGTATTTACATGTAACATCAATGTAACATTGTGTATCACTCATTTTAAAAAATATCATGTTAACCGCTTTGCTCCCGCGGACGTGTTTTGTCGCGATGTTTATACTGTTTATAATAGGTCAGCGACGAGTCATCTCGCGAAGCAATGTCGGTTGTACAGTGTCACAGACGTGTTATGCCGCGACGCGATACCATTCTGTATCATTACAAACTGTATCGGCGTCGCGACAAAACACGTCCGCAGGGGCGAAACGCTTAAATAAACTCCACAAACAATCTGGAAGTCATGTACTGCATATAGTAAATGCTTCTTTCTGTAGTAAATAAGATTACTATAGAATACTATTCTTCTTACATAGTATTCTTATTATTTTCTAACAAATATATATTAGTATAAGAAAGTGTAGAAAATAAATTACAATTTATTTAAAGTTATATATCATGGGCAAAAAATTAATACAAAATAAAAAATTGATTGAAAAAGAAAATATTACATGGATAGGGGGATTCGAAATCTCGACTTTCAGCCTAGGGATCTTCGACTGTTGATGCTTAGCCACAACGGCACTTCGTAATTATTTAAAATAAATCTGTAGTTAATGCAATAATAAAACTTTGAATATAAATATCTCAAAAACTATTGAGTAGTTTGCCGTATAATGCTATATTTTCTTAAACCGGATGGCTAAATCTATAAACGTGCAAGGTTTCAACTAAATCCATGACCCGAAGGATTAGCATTCTCCTTGTAAGAGCGTACTGCATTTATCGTTGATATCCCTCATACATGTATCGTGATTCACATATCATTACATGAAAGTTATCTAAACACTCAAATTGCTTGCTATGTTCTACAACATAAAATTCTGCTATTCTTCATTAAATTCTTCATTAAAACATAGAAACAAATAAACTTTATAACACAAATTAGGAAGTTCATTTGTTAATAATATAATTAGATACCTTAAACAAATGGTCGGATCTATATATATGTATACGATAAGTTTATTTACTCCTTACGTTCATTTATAAAATATCAATGAATTATATTGATACTTAACTTTGAGTTGACAATCAAACTTATTTTATTTAAAAATGCTTTAAACTGTGAAAATTACCGAAAAAAAAACATTATTTGACATTGCTGAATTTAACGTAATAATTTTTACAATAGTGAATACAAAAAATTATATGGCACTATTTAGAAAAATGAAAATGATCCTGATACTTATCAAAGAAAGTGGTTTTGAGAACTCTTAATATTGTAATATTTGTCAAACTTTTGTTCATAACATTTTTTATCAAATTATTGAAGGTGTTTAAAAAATTTTAGCAATAATTACCATAAACTACCTGTATATATTTTAAGAAGCATTAATTTAAATACAAAATAAAATATTTTAAGTACTTAACTACTGTATTCAATAGGTACAAATAACAATATTTAATTTGTTTACTGTATCTCTAAATCAAAAATACACAATAAAATATATTTTTATAATGCATATTATATTATATTATATTATATTATGCAATTTTATTAACTTCAAAATCAATTAATATTACTACTATTTATTTGTTATGAGAAAACATTTTAAACGTCATTGTTTTTCAACCTTTCTCCTGGTTTCTACATATGCATTGTAAATTTAGCTTTTGCTTTTTGAAGAAAGTTACACTTGGAAAATGTAAAGAAAATTTTATGATGAAAAATGGACTTATATATATCAAATAAAATGCATAATATTTCTACAGTTTTTAATATTATAAAATTATTTTTAAAGTATTTTTAAAGTGTTTGGACATTATATACATACAAGATATTGAGGGTAGTAAAGATGAACTCAGCAAACATGTGTTTTTAGAGAAACACTTCTTATTTACTTTTCATAAGAGTAAACTCAACAAAATATATCATTAAACAATTATTGCATTAGAAGTTTTATTAAACAGAATGAGTATAGAAAAAACAAAAAGCCATAAATCGATTTCATAAAATAAAAAATATTTTGCCTTAATGCCTTATTTATATACTTTTTTATACATATCTCTGTATTTTTACGTCATATTGCAATTTTCTACCTAGTTTTTAAACAAATTATCCAGGAAAAAGTAATAAACAGTAATAATTAAACATATAGTCGAACATTTTGTGTAGTTAAAATTTTTGTATCAGAAATTAATGTATTTTCAAATAAAGAATTTTGATAATTTTAATTATTGTATATTAATAAGAAGTACAAAATAATATAATACAAAATAACTACAAAATAAAGAATAATGAAATACAAGATCTTGAAAAACTAACATGTAAAATAAAAATGTATACTTCTGTGTAAAAAAAAAATAGTATATTTAGAAAAATAAAAGTATGTAGTACTAAAAAATGCTTCCTAATTTCTTCTATATACACAGTACATTAAGAAGATTTTATAAATCTTCGAACTACTCATATTTTACGCTATATCATGGTTTATAAAATTACACTATTTGAATTAATTTTTGGTGTATGGAAATAATTTAATGTTACATAGAACAAAAACAATAACATGTAAAATTTTCTAAAAGATCGTATATAATATATAATATATACTGATAATATATGTATTAATATATTATCATGAAGTAAAAATGTCATTATAATGTTTCTAATAATTGAAAAAACTAAATATTCATAGCTTATTTAATTACTTCATGTATTCCTAAGGAAATTAATACCACTGCATTTATTTGCATTGGTGTGTAATAAAATTTTCCTAACATACATATTATTCCTTCTATATTTATATATTATAATAAAGTATTTATCTAAAATTTAACTTAAATAACTACTGTAAATAATATTGTATGCCATACCTTTAATGTGCTGTCACCAGCTGCAGTAGCTTTCAATTCATGAGAATGATACGTAGTAGTAGATGGAGAAGAAAATGAAAAATGTAAGATAGATGGTTCCATTTCACAATCTATAACAAGTTTAGTGCGCCTTGCAGCCAATGTCCTTTTTCTACGAGTTCTACATACTAATAAGTAAAACAGCACTATTCCAGCAATAATACAGAATCCAACCATGGGACCCAAAATTGCCAGTGTTAGCTTAACTGCGTAATCTTCTTCAACAACATCTAAACAATACAACTTTATTATAGAAAACAAATATACACTTGGAAATACAAATTAACACTGCACATTTAACTTTACCTCCATTAAAATCATGTAGTCTTGGAAATGGTCCACCATTACAAAAATCAGTTTGGCAACATTCAACATAATATTGTACACCTCCTAAGGATTCACTTATATGTCGTTTTCTATTACCACTTTGAACAATACGTAGCGGCAATTGCTTATTACATATAAGTAACATTTGATCTATCGATGAAGTACATCCTCTACTTACACTTTTTACACCATCTGATTGTCTTACTGTAGATTTCCAACACTATTGAATATTAAAAAATATATTGCTTTATTTAATATTTCTTAATTTAACTACTTTTTTATGTAACAATATAAGAAATATTACAGTAACTGCATCATAGCAGATTTCAGAATACAAGCAATCTGGTCCCTCGCAAATATGACATTTAAAACGTCCTGTTGAACTACCATTAAAAGCCATAATATCTATAGGTTTCTGTAGCTCTTCACTTTCAAGAGAAGAATCATGTTCTAATAAAATAAATTTCTCTTCTTCTCCTAAAAACGAGTCCTGTTAACCATTGAAATATATTTCAAGATATTATAAAGCATTATTTATAATTAATACATACATGGAGTTGTATACAATTATTATATATAATCAGATATGTACCAAATTATGTTTTATCACAAAATTAAGTAGAAAATCAGAAAAAATTCAACTAAAAGAATGTTATATAAAACTTATACAATGATTGACAATTTGTTTTCAGCTACAATAAATATGTCAGATGTTAATGTAAAAAATTAAACAGAAAAAATAGAAATTCCGTTTTTAAACTATTATATTTTTATTAGAATACAGAATTTATTTAATTGAAAAATGTATTGCCCACCTGAACATAATTCGAATGTCAACCATAATATAAAGTATGTGATAAACATAAAATCCGCCATTGCCATGCGTGTTAAAACATTGAGAAATTAAAATCAAACAGACACTTCTTTAAAATTTATTTTCATGTATACCTGTCTATAATGAAATTAAAAGTAATTTCTACTTTGCTATGAATCAAAGAAAAATTTAACACACATGAGATCAACATTGAATTGGCGGTATTTTATTTTCGTATTAAAAAAAAGAAATATCTACAGATGTCGCTACTATCGTTTTATTTCGTCTGTATGATGCATTCAAGTATGCATTACTACAAGTATTACATGTCATGCATAAAATATAGCCTTGCATACATGTAAATTATATTCATATATCTATAGTCGGGCCGATGAAAGAAGGTGCATAGATTTACCCTTTCCATCAGTCCAACGCTCGAGAAGACTTCCACCACTCCTTGATTAATAATTATATTCCTCCCCCATTCTGATCGTTCGATTTCGGATTAAACAGTAAGGACCATTCATTAGAGATAAGGATAAATTTGTATATTTGTATATTTTCTCATTTTGTTTGAATAATTATACTTGTTAAAAGCATACTATATCCTATTTTCAATAATTAGAAAATTCTTTAACACGTTAAAAGCTCTGTAACCTACTGCTAAATTAAATTACTATTACAGACGAGGTAAGGATAAAAGTAGATAAATGATTTTACGGACTTCCGTGGATTAGATTAACTTATTCTACTTGTCACATATATATTTCAATCGGACAATGACTGAGCGCTGGTGGTTATTTCTGAGATGTACAGTGAGAAAAGCTACTAAATTATACTCTAATTGCATATTAAATTTTATAAGTAAATAATTGTATACTAATCGAAAACTTATTCATATAATTGGATATTTGCCCAATGTAACGAGGGTTATTTTTTGGTAATGCTGTGAATTACACCAGAAATGGTAATAGGCCACAGACCAGATATAAAAGAACAATCGTGCAATGTATTTTCGGCTCTAACTCTTAGGGCTGTAGGGCCCCATTACCATTTTAGCGTCACTCACAATTATTAACGCAATACATGAACAAATTGTGTGGCGTTTTCTACAATAAAAAGTAAAAATTTTAAATTCCATGATGGATTATATACACCACCCGAATTTTAAAATAATAAAAATCGGTGTAATGATTACAGTGATGGATTTAACCTCGAAATCAACAAACTTTGTTTCTCAAAATTTAATTAATTTGTTTAACACTTATGTCAATAACTAAAATTGATGATTTTATTATATGTATATCTGATGATAAGTTTCAATATTATGTTACTTTGTTTCGCCTACATACATATGTTGATTTTCATCTACGTAATTTGGCACCCAGTATAATCATTACAATGCAGTTAATTACTGTATTGTTTTGGCTTCAATATTTTATATAGAAAATAATAAAATGACAAAGCAAAAATGAAATCAGCGTTGATTTTTCTTATGAAAATTAGACGAAAGAATTTGCTTACCAGTGATACAAAAACGATCTCAAAATCAACAAATAATGTGCTATTTTTCGACAAAGCGCGCTGTACATAACGTTGTAGCCAAAATTACCCATTTTGAAAGGAAAATAGGTGTTTTAGAATTTGCAATATTTAACTCTACTGAAAAGGAAAAGGTCGTCAATTCAAATTGACGCAGAAAAACAAGATCATAACAAAAATTTTCAGAAGCAGTTATACTCAAAGCACGAAAAAGTGTTGAAGTTTCGGTAGTCAATTTCGCGCTTTTAAAAAGACTTCTCCCCGTCAAAAGAATTAGGTGAATTTTTGTTATAGACATAGTGTATAAATACTTTTCTGAGCCACTGTATCTTGTTTGTAATAATAAATAAATGCTTCGGTAAAATCGGTAAAGTAACATGAAATTGCATGTTGAGACATCTAGTGTGATCAAAAGGAAACACTCTATGTTTTGGTAATGTCCAACACTTGCATGCGCTTAGCTTTTACGCAGGAAGGGTAGGTGTATCCCCATCGACCATGCACTTTGTTTCACCGACCCGCTTATAAATTGTTATAAATTGTTTCACAATGCTGAATTAAAAGTTATTTATTTTATTACTTGGAATTTCATAACAGTAACGTTAAGATATATTTAAAATAACACTCACGTTATATTTCTTTAAAATTAACAATCTTATTACTCAGGATGTACAGAAGAACCTCTCATGTATGAATTAATAGGGGGACAAAAGTGTTCGGATAAAAGAATTTTCGTATAATAGGACAATTATTCTTTCTCTATATTAGATTTCATGTATTTAAATGGATGTTACTAAGGTTAACAGTTTATTCAGACATTTATATACCATTTTTAATATAAAGAGCTATTATTAGATGATACTCTATTCAAATAATAGAATATATGGATATAATATTCAGATAATGGATGTTCAAATAAGAGTCTCTATAGTAATGTAATACTTGAAATTACTGTTGTGACTTCCCATTGTAAATTGTATCTATCTGAATCAGTATCGGTATCAGTCAAACTAGAAAATAATATTTTCATCTATCAGACGTTGCTCATAGTCCTATCAGTACATTTATTGTAATGTTGATCTACAACTAAAATTGATTACTTTTTAATAATGAGTAATTATATACATGTAACTACAAAGAATAAATATTTTGAAGCTTTCTTTTGTAGATTATATTGACAAAACTTTGTAAAAAGCAGTTATATTTTTAGAAATGTGTACATTTTTGCCGTAGAGCAATGTCATCTATCAAGCTACCATAACTTCTTGTATCTAACAATAAGTACATAAAATAATTTATTTAAAAGTTTACTCGATTTTCCAATTGGACGTTTATTGTTCTATGTGCAAATGTTTTCGAGTTATTTGAAATAATTACAAATATAGAAACTCTACAATACATATCTATTTTCAAGAAGTAAATTCCACGCTTTAAACATATTTTCTGCTTTGAAAAATAAAACATGTTTTTAATAGCTAGTTTAATAATTACTTGCGTGCCTGCAAATTGTTTACAAAATTAGACTGTATTATTAAAAATCAACGTATCAAGTACAATCAATTTGCACTTAATTGAAATTACTATTATGGCAAAGTTGGATGAAGGAATTGTTGTCAATAAGTACACACCAGAATGTGAAGGATGTTTCATTGAACTAATTACGGTAAGGTATAGTATAGAACACTAGATACATGATATTAATCAAACAAGAATTGAAGAACATCGAACTTGTAAGAACATTATAGACAATATATCGCGTTTAATATTGAAATATTTTAATTTGTGTGTTTCAGTGTTAAATATAAATTAGGAATATTATCTAAAAATATTAACAATATACATATGTATTTACACAAATTATGAAGTTTTATACAAGAAACGGCATTTATTTAAAAATTTTAATCGATAGAATTCATTACACGGTTAACGTACTTCTCGAGTTTCCTTTTAGAAACATTTATGGTTGACCATCAATATCAACTTGATATCTCATTGTTAGGTATTCAGCAGCCAATGTCATTTTTTGTATGCTATCGTGTAATTCACGTAAATGTCTTTTGAAAGATGTAATAGCAACACTAACACCATCCTCGTTCTCCAGGCCAGAGTCATTTTCGATCACAATGTCGGATTCTGAATCGGATGAGGTGCAGACACTCTGTACACTCTGCATGGATATACTGCTAGAACTTCTAGCATGCCCAAATCTGTGCATCGGTAGGAAATTCTCATTTGGTTCTTCAAAGTCGTTCAAATGGTTCTGTGACCATAACAATTCGACTTTCATTTGACTGATGATGCTGTACAGTCGGTGTAGATCGGTATTAGCCATAATTGCTCTGATAACAGTACCACGTCTACCTTCCAAGTGAAGCTTATCTCCTGAATCGCCTACAGTTAAATCGAGAAGTCGACTGGGAATTAAAATCGTGTTTTCCATCTCGCACACTGTTTGTACAAATCGTTCCATGCTGTTAAAGATAGAGGCGTTACTAAACCCAGGATCTTCGTGCTTACTTGACTTTTTTAAACTTGTCCTAAAACAGAAATACAGTGACAACAATATTAATACAAATAATAATATACAATTGTTACTATATGGATGAAAATTCTTGTATAGTCTTTGTGTTAGGTTGACATATATGAATCGATAATTATAAAAGTAATCTAAGTCAAACATTTTTTCCAAAATTAAAATCTTCACTTTTTGTAATTTGGCTCATTTTCGTACAATTTAGTTGATAAAATAATTTCTTTTAAAGATTTGACTTAGACCATTTTCGTAATTACCAGCACAATATATTATACAAAGAATAATTTAGGAAGCAAGTTTGGTGGATTACTTGGATCACTTTCGTAATTACCAGCACAATATATTACACAAAGAATAATTTAGGAAACAAGTTTGGAGGATTACTTGGATCATTTTCATAATTACTAGCACAATATATTACATAAATAATAATTTAGGAAGCAAGTTTGGTGGATTACTTGGATCACTTTCGTAATTATCACCACAATATATTACACAAAGAATAATTTAGGAAACAAGTTTGGTAGATTACGAAACTTTTCCTTATTCCTATTATTTATACTAGTATTTCTTTTTCTACAACCTATGAAAATTTTTTTATGAGAAATAAATATGTTATTATTTCAAAAATTTGTTTATTTACACATTCGTATCTCGCAAAATTTCTATTGTGTTTATAAAATAAAAAATTAATAAAATAATTAATTCAATGCTTAAAAGATTTGTGGTATTTTGAAGACGAAAGGTAAAATCGATATTAATTAAAGCTTTAATTAATATTTGAAATTTAGTAAATTCAACCGTGCGTACTTCCATATTTTATCACTTTGCCCAATTGTTTTTATGCAAAAATATTTAATAACTTTTTTAATGTAAGCTAATATAATAATTCTGTATCGATATAACAATATTTCGAACTCGAATAAATAAAATAGTACTGCGATTACCAAAATGCAAAATACCATTTTAATGAAATAATGTTCATTTTTCACTGAAATTTTGGGATTTCACATTCAAAAAAAAATTTTAATAGTATTATTTTACGGATCTTAATTTACACATTTTACATGAAAAGGAATTATTTACTTTACACGTTTGTAAAATTTTTTATCAGTTTTACCGTCGCATTATAAAAAAAATATATATAAATGTAACCAATTTCCTCAAAAAATAAATTTTAAATGAGAAGATTTAATTTTTTCTAGCACTTCTGATTTATTTGTTCATAAAACATTGTTTTAATCGCATTTTTTATCACGTACACTGTGTGGTAATTAATTAATAATTTTTACGTACCCTGTACATAACATTTTGTAATATACCACTTAATTAACAAGAAATATCCAAATAAGTATCACGAGAAAGTAAGCAACAATACATTTGATAGGAACTCACAGACTAAGAACACGAACCTATGAACTTCGTCACTATAACGGAATGACAAACTAAATTCTAATGAATTCGTTAAAGCAGTTAATAAGTAGCTAAGGCTACCAGGTCATAATAAATATTGAGATTTACTTCCGGTTGGAATTATTTTACCTTATTTTTCTTATATTTTCCGACGATATCTTTCAGATATTTATAAAAAAAATAAATTTGCTAGCAATTTTCATTTTTTTCTATATTTATAAGGTAATATAGATATTTAGTCAAAAGTATACTGATTTATAAATCATATCTATTGTATTAGAGGTATAGTCTTCCACTCGCTTGTAGTCCCGCGGGACGGCACAGGGGCAAAGAGGGATTGGGCCGCCCATCCCTACCCGAGTTGCACGTTCTGAACCTTAGCCACGCTCTCTGCCATAGTAGTAGGAATAATTTTCAATTGCGTCCCTATCTCAATATGTATAGAAATATAAAACTCAGAAACTATAAACTACTGCGGTTTTGTTTATACTTATATGTAATATAAAAAAGGCCATTTTTTTATAAGTGGAGTAACAAAGATGATTTTGAAATATATTTAATTTACCTTAATGGAATCAAATATTTTGTATAACATAATCCGACTTAACTCTAGTCATTTTCTATAAAAGACTATTAAGCCGTGTTTCCCAAGAGAAAAATGTTCCAAAAGTATTAAAATTCGACATTGCTATCACCGCATATAATAATCCTACTGGTAATTATATAACCAATGCTTTCCTAGCGCATTGTAAAAAAAACTAGCAAGTATTGTCTTCTATCAGATATAACTATTGTATAATAGCAATATGTTAACATCTACGCCAATGGGGCTCTACCTGCCGTGTGTTTCTCATTATCTCTTTCTATTGCTCTGACCTCCTTGTCAGTCAGCCCAAATGTGTCTGTAACTGTCGCGACGAATAGCGAACTATAATTGAATGTGTGCGTGAGAATAGGTGCATCCCTTCCACTTTTCTCGCATTCCTGCCGTGGGACTTCAAGTGAGCGGAAGACTATACTATACGTATAGCGTAACAATATCCACCATCTCAGATAATTTGGCAGATAACATTTATATTTACAATTACCTCATCTTTAATTATAAATAAATTGTAATAATTAAGATTTCCTAAATATTCCTTTTATTCAAAAAATTAAATTACCTTAATTTTTTTTATTAAGTGAAATCATGTATTTTTTAATTCATTAATTGATGCATCTTATTCTCTACAAAAAAGTATTAAACCATTTATGTTGTGAAAGATTATTAAGTGAATTTATTGAATTCGCTTTATATCGCAGTTATTTATGATTCTCTTTCTGGTTGTCGCTGACGTGAATTGACGTTATTTCGTAAGCTTTCGTTGATTATCATATTTAATTATTTTGAGCGTATTGATGAATTGTCACTAAGAAAAGTGAAATAAGTAGTGGCTGCGAATGTATTAATTGTAATGTTAGATAGAAGTAATACTATGCTTAACCACCCCCGTTAGCTACAGTAGTGGACAAAAGTTTAAGACCAAAAGGTCAAAGAAATAACACGATAAATAAAAATCGTATTCGATGCTAATCAATAAATAGTATTCTACCTTAATGACGATAAAAATAAGTATATGAACAATATTTGCATATTATAAAACTATATTTTACATTGTCCTGACGTCTTAAATTTTTGTCTGCTACTGTATATCCGTTGAGACTAGATTTCCGAAATGCATGTTACAAGCCGTTTCATCAACATGTAATCAAATTAATGCCCGATTGGTATGTTAATAGCGTATAAAGGTTTGAATGATTATATCAACTTATGTATATTACGTTTGAACCAACAACGTATTAACCCTTATGGTGTAAATAACACCAAATTGGTTACGAAATTATAGCAATATTTGGCGATAGCGACAAACTTTGGTCTATTTTCTGTGTCAGTTTATGTTAATGTTTGGTGCTAGATCTATTAAGATTTAGGGCCACGGTTGGTTTATTATTGCTTATTCCATTGTTTGCTTCTTTTTATTTTGGCGTAGAACATAATACAAATTCAATTATGATACAGTAGAACCTCACATACGGTGGCTCCAAAAAGTGTTCGTACACTATGTCACAAATAAATTCGTTTAACCCTGAAATTTTGAGTCTAATAGAAGTATTTAATAAAACTTTGTGGGTATGTAGATCGTAATAGTATACGTATGAATTAATCTCTTCTTCATATCTAAATGCTATTTTAAAGGGGTGAAACCAGCGTTGGTTTCTGAGTTTTCTCTCATTTTTAAAAGATAACTTTGTAATAGTACTTGATGAAGCAAAACCTTTCAAATAGAAAATGTTTAATTTTTAATACTCTATCGCCCTGTCATAAAGAAAGAACACAGAAAAGCTTGTATTCAAAGCGTGAAAAATCGTTGAAACTTTGAGATTCGTTATCAGCCCCCTTAAAAGATATTTTGCCGCCAAAAAATTGCTCCATGCAGGATACACCATGCTCTGTACATACATAAAGTTTCATTGAAATCAGAATTTCAGAAGTAGATAAATTTTCTTACAATCCAGTGTACGAATAATTTTTGTAGCCACTACATATATATCAGACGAAAGAATTTTCGAATAATAGAACAATTACATTTTCTTGTACTAAACTTTATTTATTTCAACGAATATTAAAAAGATGATTAAACGAAGATTAAAAAGATAGTTTATTTAAATATTTGTGTATTCATGTCTCTTCTGTTGTTAAATTTGGAATCTTTTAAGATGAAGCACTGTTATTAGTATACACGGTTCGGATAATCAAACATTTGGGTGCAATATTCAATTAATGGGTATTCATGTAAGGGGAATTATACTGTAATATAATTTTTTCTAACATATTAGAATGTAGAATTACAAAATTTGTGATATTAAAGTTCGATTTGGTAATAGTACCTTGAATACATAATATTGTCACTGTTGGATTGGTTTCATTTTCTGTTATAAAAATAAAGATCCTTTTTTAAAACGAAAATGATCTTAAAAAACTTGTATTGTTTAACAATTCTATTATCCTACTATATGATTTCTTTCCAAGTACTTCGGTGCAAGGACAATTGTATTTCCTAAAAATAGACCTCTTTTTCAACAAATGAAAATATATAAAATGTAACTTTCAGGTTTAGATAAAGCTTTGCTAATTAATAAAAAATACTCGATATTTTATAAATTTTTCTATTACTGTGACAAATACTTTCAAAATCATATGTTCTCTTACTTTATTCATGACCTCTGTTTATTGGAAACTTTTTTATGGAAATATATCTTGGTAAACAAAGCAAGCCTAATTTTAAGTTTTTTAATTTAATAAAATACTTTCTCGACTTTGTTAACCTTAGAAATGAATTTTGTCGAATTTTCATTATTATAAAATTAGCGGCGCTTCAAAATTTATTGTGTTTTTGAATTAATTAATGCAACACTTAACAGATGAGGAAATTCAAACATTAAACGATTCTATGATCAAAAATTCCTGCTAAAACACAGCGTAATGTTCAGAGCTGAAGAAATGGCATTTAGATTTGATTGATCGTGGTCTTTATAGACCATGTATTCTTATTATTGGTTGAAATGATCTATAACATCGATGAATCGGATTTTATAACATTACAAGAATCTGGCAGTGCTCTTTTTTGTACTTTGTGTCATTTATTTTTACTACAGTTTTTCCTAGTTAGTTCCTAGCTTCAGTACCAGACTACTTTACAAGTGGTTTATTTACATGAGATGCCTGGCAACGTTTTTGTGGTTCTTAGGATAGTGTGAGTGTTTTTATGTGTTTGATTGTTTCATTGTTAAGTAATTTACATAATTCGTTACAACAAATAAGTGATATATGCAGTGCAATAAATATAGTGGTAGAGTTCAAGTGGAAGCTGGTGCACGAGTAGTATAATTGTACAGTCAATCAAGTTAGGTTAGTACACACTTTATTGTTGTACATAAATAATATCACAGAAAACAATTTAATTATTGAATTATTTTATTCATTAATATTTATTAATACCTTTTTAAGTAATATTATTTTAGTATTAAGCATTTTCAGTTTTTTACTCAATGCATATCCATATTTTCATTATGCAAACTAATATTTATATTAAGTATTTTTCTATCTATTTATAATAACAAAAATTAAACTCAATTTTATTGTGACTTATATAAATAAAGTTAAACTTAGTACTTAGTGAAAAGTTATTTGTTTTTAATATGTCTTTCATCTACTAGTGTTTACGTAAGAAAAGTTATAGTTCAAGGTTCAAGGTTTAAGGTTTCTTTATTTAAAGGGTGCGAAGAGTGTTCATGTTCACTGTGAAACACCATTACATCTATGTTTACAAGTATTTTAAATACTAATCAGAATTCTTATAAACTAGATTTTGGTCTTTTTTCACATATTCTTTTTAAAATATAATCTATAAAATTATTAACATGTTATAAATATGTGTATATATAACATACACATATTTACAGATTACTTACTAAAACCTTGGTCCTTCTTTTTGGTTTTGTGAAAATTTGAACATTTATTTTCTAATACTAAATTTAACCTTAAATTGTTTGTTTTCATCGGCTTTGTACTTGAATAGCTGCACCTATTGTACTATTTAGGTCTTTTTTTTTTCCTACCCTACCCTATCCTGTCCTGTTTTTTAATAGTCTTTTGTTATGGGCTTTTATTTATTTTTGTACAAAAGTTTTTAATGTATCTAAAGACTTTGGCTTTTCCTAGTGCTATTAGTGAGGAAGAGTCTTCTCCTACTAGTTCTATTTCTTTTTCTAGGTTCTTTCTTAAGCTCATCCTTTCCAAATTATATAGAGAGCATTCGAAAAGGATGTGATCTATAGTTTCCGTTTCAAGGCTACAGTCGCATGTTCTGTCTTGGATGATTTTTTTTCTTGCCAAGGAGGCTTTTAAGTTGTAGTGGTTTTCTCTTACCCTCAATATTAGCCGGATTAATTCTCTGTTTAGGTCTTTGTGTCTATAGAACCTTGGTTTATACTTTATTCTTCTGGGGTCATCCCAGTATGTTTGGTAGTATAGGATGCCTTTGTACTTCCCTTTCTCTTCCATTTCCTGTTTGAATTTTTCCCAAGTTATTTTTTTTTCTATTACTAGGATGTCTTCTAATGGAACTTTTATATCAGTGTCAGGGTCAATTTCTGTGTATTTTTTGGCGGTTTGGTCAGCTAGCTCGTTTCCTGGGATGCCCTTGTGCCCGGGCACCTATACTAGGATAGTTCGTTTTTTATTTTTATGATAGTAACATTTTTTGATTATTTCTATTGTCCATGCGTTTTGTTGTTTGCTGTTAAGGTGGTTTTTCATAACACTATCTATTGCCATGAGGACCGATTTCTAGTCTGAGTATATGACTACTTGCTTGCATTTTACTTGTTTGTTACTGTCTTCTATGGCTTTAAGTATCGCTATTGCTTCTGTGGAAAAGATAGACAATTCTTCTGGGACCGGAAGTCTTTCGCATATAAACTTAGTGTCCGCTTCTCGTACAAATGCTACGCCGTTTGCTCTGCTGTGTTCCTTTTTGGATCCGTCTGTGTAGTAGAAGGAGGTGTCTTCTTTGTTTAATTTGTATTTATGTTCTATGGCTGGTTTTATGTTATTCTTTGGAATGTCGCCTATGTCTATGTCCTTTTCTATTTCTATGTCTATGGTTATGTAGTTATCTTCCTCCTCTATATCGCTGGTTATTATTTTGCCCCATATGAAGATTTTCTCGTTAGTCGTATTTCTTTTTAATATCTTGTCTTTGTATTTCCATATTTTACTAATGCCGTGTTCTGCTATCGTGAGGCTTTTACTCTTGTTTTCCCAATTTTCTGTTCTGTCTATGTTTTCTATATCGTGGTTGTTATCTGTTACTTTTTTTATTGCTATACTATTGTTGTTTTCCTTTTCTATCTGTTTTATCCAGTATTTTTTTGCTAGATATGTGTTTCTATTTCTGACACCGATGATCCCGGTTTCTGATTTCATTACGTTTATCGGGGTAGACGTTCTGTATCCCATGTATATTCTAATAGCCGCGGACTCGATTTTGCTCAGTTTTTCGAGATTTCTGTTGGAAAAAGTTATAGTTAATTTACATTCATTTTATACAAAAGAATTCATTATTGTAAAAAATGTAATCTAACATCAAAAATAGCTTAGTTTCATTCTATAAGTTTAATAAAAAATATTTGAATAAAAATTTTAGGTTTAGTAAAAGGAATAGCATTACTAAATAAATAAATAGTTCTACAAACAATTCTAAAATAAATTTATTTCATTAGCTTTTAATAAATCAAAGTGAAATTATTGTACCTTTGATTTAAGTTAACATTTAATAAGATTATTAATTTTTATTTTTGATATGAAATAAAATATTCTGATTAATGAAAAGATAGATTTTATATCTAATTAAATATTAAACATGTATATTCATAGCTATTGGGACACTTTCAAAAAAATCAAGAAAATCTAATAGTTAAACGGTTATAAAAATCCTTAAAAATTATTATTTAGTTTGAAATGTTTTTGATTTGAATTGGTAATATAGCATGAAAGCGAATGAATCTAGTACATAAAAAAGTATGTTTAAAAATGTAGGATAACATTTTTTATTCAAAGCTTCATTCTTGAATAAGTCAATGTTGAAAGTTCATTGAGTAGGTTGTTCACTTAAATATGATTTCATTTATATCTATGCATAACAGGTATCGTTATACTGCTTACATTGTTATTAAAACATATTACATTAGATAATAATGGATAAACAATGAAATAAATGTATTTCCTACTAAAGAATCTTTTTGTTATTATAAAAGCTGTTGGAAATGAATTCTAGTTTTTGTTTTGCCAGTATAACTATCTTTTGTATATCACACTCTTTTGACTGTTTCTCAGAGGTATTTTTTTTTTCACAAGGAATGTTTGGCAACTTGAAAATTTAATAAATTCTGAAATTCTGTATAAATGTAGTTTATGTGATACTATTAAAAGAACTATCAAAAAACAGTTCTAGAGGTAAAGCATCTTAAAAAATTTATTAGTCTTCATATTATTATGAATAAGAACTATACAGAATATAGAAAAAAGTTAAATTTATAGTTTTATAGTTTCCAATGTTCTGCGGTATCAAACAAAACTTTTTTGCAAAATTTACTTCTACCACCTGCTTAATTTTTTTAAATTTTACTCTTTAGTTATATTCAAATATATAATATGGACAACAACACAACGAAGAATCTGTTATGATATTTAAAACAAACTAAACTGTATAACAGGCTATAACCTACTTAAGTTAGTAATAATCCATAAGTGGTTGATGCGACATTAAATAATCGCATAAAAAAGAAAGAAATATATATATATAATCTTTTAGCTCTTTACGACCACCATATTGACTGGAATATTATTTTATTGAAGAAATAAAATTTTCTTTACATCAAGAAGTACATTCCAGAAGTAACTAATTAATGTCATTTTAAATAGGTGATATTTACATTTTTTATAATAATATTGTAACTTATATCCGACATATTAAGTTGACATTGAACAATATAATTGGAATAGTTACAAGTATCCGGATCATTCAGATAATTCATATAATAAGCGAAAAAAAGAATAAACGCATGCGAGCGATGTTTTACATTTTTGACATTCTTATAACTGCTATTTGGATATTCGAATTTTTTTGAAAGAGTAATTGGAATATCCGAAATCCGGACGAATACCGTGACATGATGTCATTATCCGGATATCAGATATTCAATTATTCGGAGTCTTAATGGATAGGTTGCTATTGAAACGTTGTTTTCAATTATATTAGGTCGAATCATAAGTAACTTCCATTTTTTTATCAGACATTTATTTTGCTCTCATTAAATAATAAAATTATATTAATTTATTATGTATTCACCACTATTATATATAACCTTCTCCCATCTTCTTGGCAGTTTATCAATTCCTTCCTTGTAAAATGTGATTGGTTTGAACTGGAAGAAATTTTTGACAGCCTGCCTGACTTGCTCTACAGAATTAAAGGCTTCTCCATTCAAAAAGTTTTATAAACAACAGAAAATGTGGTAGTCTGTTGGGTCAAAATCTGGGGAGTAAGGTGGATGTGGTAAAACAGACCATCCAAGCTAAAGAATTTTTTGTTGTGCTACCCTTGCTGTATGTGGTCACGCATTGTCGTGTAAAAGAATGATGTTTTTGCGATTGACGAGTGCAGGACGCTTTTCATGGAGTTTCTCTTGCACTCTTTGCAACTGCTGAACGTATCTATCTGCAGTAATCGTTAAATTTGACTTCAACAACTCGTGGTGAATTATTCCTTGACAATCCCACCATACACACAATAAAATATTTTGCCATGGATATTTGCTTTCGGATCTGATAGGGGTGGTTGATCCTTATCAAGCCACTGTCTTTTGTGGACTATATCCTCATAGGTAACCCATTTTTCATCGCCTGTTACAATCCTGTTTAAAAAAGGCTTAATTTTTACCCGCGAGAGCAGACTTGTGGCGATTGGTATGCGATCTTCTTTATTTTGCTCACTGAGATTGTGAGTTACCCATACTCCTAACTTGCTGACTTTCCCTAATTTCTCCAGGTGACTGTTAACAGTTGATTGTGATGTATTCAACCTTTCTGCTATACCTCTTATTCATTGAAGTGGATTTCGCTCCAATATTGCTTTTAAAAGGTTCTCGTCAAAGTCGGAAGGACGACCCGCCCTCGGTTCGTCTTTTAAGGTCGTATTTCCAGAACGGAATTTTATAAACCAATTTCTAACTGCCCGATCAGTTATTAGTCTTCACCATATATACTGCATATTTTTTCAGCTGTTGTCTTAGCATTATTGCCTTGTTTAAATTTCCAATACATTACATGACGAATATGTACTTGTTTGTTGTTGTGTGTTTCTTGTATGTTTCTTCATTGTATCAAATACCAACGTATATGGAACAGATAAACAAAATTATAAAGACATAATACATATTTCTATTTACTTGAATTCACCACTGTATATAAGATGTAATCGAATGAGAGTTAATTGTGTTATGACTTATTGAAGAAATGTTTTAGTTGCATAATAATAATTTAAAAGATAATTTTCAAATTATTTATACTTTTCTTTCAGATAAGGATAAGACCAAAGCTATTCAAAACATTCTTGTATTATAATGGCTCTTGCAAATATATCTGGTATTCCTGACAAGCATTGGCAACCGCCATTTGTAGCTTTCGAAACAACGTAAGTACAAACAAATTATTATGCATATGTATATAGGGTGTTCGGACGAAGTTGGGAGAAAATTGAAGGGGTAACTCTATGCAACATTCTAAGACGAAAATCAAGAGTAACAATATTGCATTTGATGCTTTGTATATCAGTTATAAGCAACTAAAGGAACGAGTTATTTTACGCCTGAGAGTAGACAAATGGGGCAACATGGTAGATAACGTCAATGACTACGCAGTGATGCTTACAAGGAGAGTGCAAGTCCTTCGGGTCATCGATTTAGTTGAAACCTTGCACACTTGTAGATCTAGTCATTCTGTTCACGAAAATATAGCTGTATAGGGGCAAACACTCAATATTTTTCGAGATAATTATGATTAAAGTTTTATTATTACAGTAAGTACAATTCTATTCAAAGTGTTCAGCAAATACTACAATGGTTTACCGAGAACGTACAAGGATTTGTACGCTGCAGACTGAAGTTCAAATTCCTGTGGACTTTACTAACTTTCTTTTCTTTCGTTTTTCAATGTATCTTTTTTATTTTCTGTTCATTTTTTGTTCGTGAAAACATGTTGAATTTTAAATAAATTATAAATAAAATGTCTTACTAAAAAACTTCGATTTAATTTGCTACAGAAAAAACACTGTCTGTAGCTGTTCAGAGGTAAGCCATATTCAGTAGTCATTGATGTTACCTACCTCCGAACACCCTGTATATACCAAGGCATAGTTATACATCATACAGAATTTGAAATTGCAGAGACAAGAGGAAAAAGATTTAGGCATATATTCACATCACTCTATCAACAAAAGTCAGCAAAATTTGCTAGGAATAATAGTAATTGTTTTTATAAATTCTGGTCATGAAGTTCATAAACCAAATGTTAATGGAGGATTGTCGACTGAGTGGTTTAAAATATCGTCCATTCTCTCTAGGTACTGAATCTAAACTACATAAACAAGACTGAAAAATTAAAAAAGTGTTTAACTTATTAAGTGAAAATTACATTTTTCTTTAGATAAAATCAATAATAAAATTATTTTAAATGAACAAAAAATTCTAAATTTAGGTTCAGTATCTAGAGAAATGTATAACGAATAAAATGGGCTTTGTTTGAAATTGATTGATAAATTAGTTTATGGGTTATCGTGGACGTTAACATCATCGAAGACATTAATAAAATGTAAACATATTTTTTTTTAGAATAAGGAAAGGGAATAAGAACAAAATTTTTTTCTATAACTCAAGGATGCCTCTTTTCGTTACAAAAATATTTAATCCGATATCATGAATAGTTGTGTAAAAAAAAATTCATGAAGATGGACGACATTTTAGAGTGCTTCACTGGAATTGCCCCCTTAAGGACCCGAACGGAGTCGAAGGAATTTTGTATGATCGCGTTAGGCAGTCTAAGGACAAAGCTCATGCAGTTCAGTTCGTTTTTGAACCTTCCCAGCGTTTCTAGTAGATGAACTAAAATATTATAATAAATGAGAGTTTTATCTGTTTTATTTTAAACCTATCTTTAACCCCTTGCACTATTCGGAACCTCGGAAAAAGTCAGGCCAAACGTGGCTGCCTTAATTGTCGCGGTGAAGGACGAGCGGTGGAGCGCGCGTGCCGAAACTTGAGACCCATCTTATCCACGCGATGGAACTCTTTTGAAATTCAAATGAATTTAAATTAAAAACTTTTATATATACTTTAATTATCACATAAGATTAAAACAAATTCTGAATAAGTAATAATAATATAATTAATTAATAACGAAATAAAAATATGTAAAAGCAAATCCGCGGTAGTAGTATTTGAACTCAAATAAGTTTTTTGATTATCTCACTAATATTAAACCTAAAACTGAAAGACACAATATAAATAAACAATTAAATATCAATTTTGCCCGAAATTAAAACCACGAGTCAAACTCGTGATATTCATATTCGGCCTGAAATGTCGAGTACGAGTCAAGCTCGTGATGTTCATGTTTGGTCTGGAACTGAACAACGAGTCTGACTCGTGACATCCATGTTTGGCCTAAAATTTTCATCACGAGTCAGACTAGTCAAAATATTGCAAGGGGTTAATAAGTATCAGTGTCAGTGTTAGGAAAAATAAGTCCACGTGATATAACGATATATTTATTATAATCGATGTAGAAAAATTACAGGAAGAAAGAAAAACAAAATAGGAAAATATATTAGTGACCGAACAGAAAGAGTGAGCCATGTTGTGATAATTTGTAATCACTACAACAAATGTTTTTCTTCTCTTTATATGTAAGTATTTCTCCATTAATAATTTTTGTTGTTCTATAGGATGGGCGAAATAGTCATTGAGCTGTACTGGAAACATGTACCAATCACGTGTAGAAATTTTGCTGAACTTACACGACGTGGTTACTACAATGGAACAAAATTTCACAGAGTCATTCGAGATTTTATGATACAAGGTATTATGCTTTTTTTATTTTTATATTATATACATACTTAGAATTTGTTAAATTAGATTTTTTAGTGGACTGGTGTGTTTGAGGATTAGCAATAAAATCTGTCTATATATTTTTTACACGCTATATTTGCTTATGACTTCTTATACACGTTTGGCCGTTTGTAGGAAAAATAAAAGATTATTGCGTTCCGCACAAACACACACACACAACCTATATGTAGATATCATCCTAATCAAGCCGAAAGGGAGAAATAACTTGACTCGTATTTTGGTTTATGCTCTCACTTTATTTACGTGTGTTTTTCACGCTAGTATCGATGAGATATCCTCTGTTTCGTGATGATTAGCGGGACTAGCGTTACCAAGCGGAAGTACACCCTTGCGGATTTCGCTGGCGCGTCTCTCGGGTTTGCACCTCGTTTCGTTCATTCTTAAAGGAAACGTTCCGAGAGACAGTTAAGAAAGTATACATAGTTTGAGTTGAATTGCGTGTATTATTGTTATTAGTTTTATATGGTTGTTCTCGTTGTTATCTGTTATACTTATTATTATTATTATTGTTATCATTGTTGTTACATTATTTTCTCTTATCGTTATTAACACTATGCCGTCCAGCGACACCACAGTGGTGTCATGCGCAAAAAAGTGGCCGGCGACAGCACTTTAGTATCGTTTCCTTTCCGTTTATGATCTGTGGGGTTTTGTTGTTACTTTACTTAAGTGGAATAAGTTATATACGTCAGCAAGTGTTTTTTTTTTATAAGTACTCGTACTCATTCATCATGGCAGACGAAAGAGAAGACAATTATTTACGATGAATGCGCGGACTTGTCCGACGTTCCAATCGACATTGCCAATTGGGAAGAAGACATTGCAGATCCGGCAAATGAAAGTGAAGCAGAATCTTCAGACAGCGAAATTCTTGCAAGAAGAATTCGGTGAACGGTATGGTTGTCAAGTGATTCGGATGAATCAGAAGAAGATA
The DNA here is from genome assembly GCA_033822845.1 of Tetrapedia diversipes. Lineage (NCBI taxonomy): Eukaryota > Metazoa > Arthropoda > Insecta > Hymenoptera > Apidae > Tetrapedia > Tetrapedia diversipes. Next base: position 20,998 of record JAOPTO010002015.1, on the reverse strand, counting down.
TAATGTCGTGGTCAGATATTGATTTACCGAGGACCAATGATGAATTTGAAGGATTTTCGGGTCCAAACGTATTTCTCAAAGAAACAGAGCGTCGAGGACATCGTCGAATTATTTGTTGGGAAGGATTTATTCGAATATATCAGCAGCGAAACAAACAAGTATTACGATCAAAATGTAAATAAAGAAATATATATAACAAAGAAATTTTACATTTATTTACATATGTACATTCTTTGAATTGAATTTTGATTGAAAACTCGTGAGAACTACCGATGAGATTAGTAAAACTTGAAATTTATCATCTCCCAATAACCCCAAAAACAACCGGCGACAAGCGAAGTAACACAATTAGTTCTGCCGGCGTCAAGTGAAGAAATGTTTACAAACAGTGCTGACGGCAGTGTTAAAATTCAATTTACCCTCGGCCTCTCCCGTCGGCAAAAAAGAAATTTTAAAATAGGCGCGTTTTCTTCCTTGCCGACGGATGCGTTGGAGGGTAGATTGACTTAAGTATAACGGTAAATAGAATTTAATATAAACAACAAAGGAAAATAATGTAACAACAATAATAATAGTAATAAATATAACAAGATACAATAACGAGAATAACGGTATAAAACAGGTAACAATAATGTTCGCAATTCCATACAAACTTTGAATACTTTCTCCACTCTCTTGGGACGCTTCCTTCAAGAATGGTCGGAACGGAGTGCAATCCTGAGAGAAGGACCAACGAAAAAGAGGGTATTCGGAACACATATCCGCAAGTGTGCAATTTCGATTGGTAACGCTAGTCCAAGCGGAAGCGCACTTTTCGGTGGAATGGCTGAGCGGAAGCAGAGGTCGCCACAATATGACAATATTGATCCTACAGAATTATTATTTACAATAATTCTAGAATGAGGTTGCTGACGATCCCACAAAATTTTTAATGTGTCTGTGAATGTGTAAATAAATAATAAAACATTGAAATTTTCCTTACACATGCCATACTTTATGAGGAAACAAAAAAAAATTTCTTTTCATTGAGTTTTTGAGTTTTCTGATCGTCGACGATCTCACGGTGTCATTAATGTATCGAAATTGTATCTTGGTCTTTTATGATTTTTGAAGATAATACTGATTTATTTGTAAATATTCATTAAAACTTAGTTGAAAATATAAAATATTGTTATTTTACAATATAAACACTTGTTTTTGATTTTTGATAAATTAAAATAAAATGGTAATTATTTAAATTTTTGTAGTGATGATATGATCAGTGATTGTACTAAATTAGGGTAGAAAACCACCAGCAGTATTACAACATTTTGCTGCACTGCTTAGATGAGATATAAATTAATTTCCTGATATTTGTAAAACATACATAATGATCTAAGTAGCCGTAAAACCTTATAAAGACAGAATATGTTAATCACAGATGTATTTAGCATGTATCTCAAAGTTACTTCAAAGTTTATCTTTCCTTTCTGTAAACAAGTATCAGATTCTGTAATTATCATTTGTTAAAGTATCCAAAGAAGAATAAAAGAAATATTTGAAAATAAGTAATATTTTAGTTATTAACCCTTAACATTTCGTTGACTCCACTGTGGAGATATACTGTGTTTAATATAATTACACTGCAGATGCTTTATCATTAAATTATTTTTCATAGAAAAATGTTATGATGAAAGTGTAAAGCTGAGTGGTGGTGAAAACCAAAATGGTCTGAAAAAGGGATTGTAGCATATAAAAAGGGAAATATGATTGCACTTAGGGAATAGTAAGTTTATTGAGCAACTGGCATAATGCTGGAACAATAACGACCACTAAAAGATTTAAACGAGGAGGTGCAGAGAAAGTAATTGAAAAGTTAAGTCTAATTCAAGTAATTAAGTTAGCTACACAAAATCGATGGATATTATTTATCAGGTCGGTCAATGTCTTCAGTTATTACTTTTTGAGAAATTCTCTTGCTTATAAAATAAATGAAACCAACATATACACAGGTATGCCTATCTTTTTCCGCTCAAACTAAAACTTCTTTTTCCTCATATGCTCCACTGCAAAAAAAAGAATTTGTAATTGATTACAGAGAAACAGGAAAAACTTACTGTGAAGTTGCAGAACTATTAGAAATAGAAGATGTTACAGTTACTAAAATTGTCCAAAGATATAAGAAAAAAATTTGAACCAAATTTAAGAAACAAATGGGTCGATCTGAAATTTTAAACGATAGGAAGAACAAAAATTAATTCATGGAACTAAAGAAAATCCGAATTGTAATGCTTCACAATTGGTTGCAAAAATTTATCGTGGAAGTAGGAAGAAAATCAGTGTCGACACAATATCTAGAACAGTGAGAAAAAATATGTGTAAAAGACAGATAGCCAAAAAGAAATCGTCTGTCCATGAGATCAATAAAAAAAAAGACTAGCTTCTGTTAAAGAGCTTGTTGAAAAACTTAAAAAGTGGTGGAAAAATGTTATTTTCGTGGATGATAGTAAATGTCGTATTTCTAATTCAGATACGGAAATGTATGACGTGGAGGATAGTAAATGAACTTTGAAATCAAAGAATTTAAAGCCAACCGTTAAATATGAGTATTGGTGAACTGGTTTTCATTGACAATATTTTAAATAAATATGAATATTGGGACATTTTGAAGAAAAATTTAAGAAAAAGTGTAAATGGTATGGGAACACGAAATAATTTTCGATTTTATCAAGATAACGATTCGAAACACCAGGATTGAATAGTGGAGTAAGATTTATTATATAATTCCTCCAAGATGTTACACACGTCCACTCAATCTCCTGATTTGAATTCTATAGAGAATCTATGAGATGAATTAAACCAAAGAATCAGGAAAATACCAATAAAATCCAAAAGTGAGTTACAAATGAGACTCAAACAAGAATGATATTCTGTTTTTCCAGAATATTTGTAAAACATTCTTTTTAATATGACCAAATGGTTAAATGAGGGTATTAAACAAAAAAGATCTGCGATAAAATACTGAAATTGCAAATTCTTGTTAATTGTATACATAAAATACTTTTTAGTGAAAATATGATAACATTTTGATTAAAATATATTTTGCAATGAAATATAATGGTTGAGAAGAAATTTTTTATGTATTCTTAATCTACAATAAATAATTTATCTTTTTGCATACTAAGCAATGTAATATGTAAATCGCCATCTCATATACAAAGTAATGAATACAGAATAGTACCGTGTTTGAATATTAATGTGAGTAACTGTATGTACAAATAGAGACATATTAGGAGTTTATACTTAAACTTTATTTGGACTCAACTCATATGGTAAATATTTAGTAATTAAACGGCCAGTAATGAAAGTTAGAAGTACTTTATTTTTGTAATTTCTTCGGACTCTGAGAATGACATAATTTAGTAGAGAAAAATGTAGATATTTTGTTAATCCTTACAATTTTATTATTTCAGGTGGTGATCCTACAGGAACTGGAAAAGGAGGTGTATCTATTTATGGAGAGTGCTTCGATGATGAAATACATGATGATTTAAAACATACAGGTATGTCTGTAACAAATATTTTTATCGTTATTTACAACAACGGGTGTTTTAAGAATAAGCTGATAAATTTGGTCAGCATGTTATTTTAAGTGAATAATATGTACAGTATAAATCAGTTCGCCTTCATTTTCGAGATATGAAATTAATATGAACCAAAAATTAATGTATTCAAATTATCGAGCTTTTTAATTATATATGTTAAAATTATATTCCATATTGATACATTGTACCAATTTTTTACATACTACTAAAATAATGACCTCGGACCTCTATGCATAAATAGATACAATATTTTCATCAACTATACATATTTACTTAATACTGATAAAATCATTGTTGGTAACACCACTTCCGTTAGTGCTTGTTAGTATTTTTTTCACGTGCATCACAATTTATTTTATCTACTGTTTATTAATCAGTTGAAATTTTGTTCAGCAGATATTTCAAATGGTCATTTTGAACGGTACATGTATTAATATTGATGCAATACATTATTTTTAAACACAATTTTACAAACAAATAACATTAGTAAATAATAATAAACGTAAATAATAAAATGAATATATTTAACAATAATAATAGTAATCAAACAATAACTTTTAATACAGCATATATTCTAACTCTCAATCAACTTATTAACAGCTAACTCTCAACTAAATGTCTGATGCACGTATTCTTTCGATCATCTATTCTACACGCAAATTTTCTTTCTTTCTAAATCTTAACACTTTCACGTCCGCACGGTTCGCAAAAATTTTCTTTTCTGTCGTCGGAATTTTTTGCAAAGTTATTCATTAAAATGTACAAATATAAAATATAAAATTTATTACAACATAATAAAATTAGCTGCTTTTTATTAAATCATACGTGTAAATAAATGTTACTTATTTAAGTTATTGAAACAAACATTAAAATGTATTGTAGTTTAATTATAATATACTTTTTTATTAAGCTTCTCTTGAAAATAAAATACCTTCACTTTAACAAAATTCTGCATTAATACTTTTAATAAATAATTAAATAATTTTAAATAATTTTTATTTAATATTTTTGTTTTTGATGGTAGGTAGCAAAACAGTTCCCCAAATGTAACGCAACTTTACAACTCTTACACATCAAATTTGTGGTTTTTCTCATTTGATGTGGATAGCATACGTGGCATCTTCTTCTACGTTTATTAGTAGGAGAAATTGGAATCAACAAACAATAATAAACGGGATGCAAATGGCACCACGTTAGTGTCACCGGTAAATAACGACCGGCTGGCCAATGGCACCACGTGGGTGTCACCGGACGTGAAAGTGTTAATCTCTCTTACTCGATTCATTCGGTTACGTCCATCCAGAACCATGCATTTCCCTGTCGCCTTTTATCTCAAATGATCCTCATTTACATTTCTATCGTTTAAGCCAAAATATTACTCATTCGCATTTGGTCTGACCCAAATACTTTTCCCATTTTCTTGCATCTGGTCCTCTCTGTTGGGTTCGTTTTTAAGTGAATCATACGTTGGCGTTTTTACTTTTAGATAGTTTAATTGTTACAGTATATATTAGCACGTGTCAATAGTACAGTAGTTCTTTTCTTACTGTACCGTTTTTAGAGTGAACAATAGAAGGTTATTATCCTAATTGTCCCTATGTGTCCTCTGTATTTTATACTTATCTCTAATACAATAAATTCCTAATTTATCGATGATGATTTACGGTTACTATTTTAACAATCTCAATTGCATTCCTACATTTTTATCATTAATTTTAATGGATGTGTGGTATAGAATAATGTTATTTACTTCAAATTTCGTGTTAAAAAATATGATGCTTCATTTAGGTGCTGGAGTTGTTTCCATGGCTAATTCTGGACCAAACACTAATGGATCACAATTTTTTGTTACATTAGCACCCACACAGTGGCTTGACGGAAAGCATACAATCTTCGGTAAGTTTCGTTTGTTATCATAAATTGTAAAAGCATGTATTATATTATTTGCAATACAAGATGGACGTGGGTCTAAAGAAAAGTGGGAATGTGAGGGAAGGAGAGACAACAGGAAAAACGAAAGGGAAAAGGTGTTTGGTCCAGGTTCTGTTTGTGAACACGTCAGTAAGGCTACCTAGCAGGTCTATGATTTTGACCTGTGACCCTCCATCTTTTTTTGATCGCGTACCCTTATGACAAAAATAATCATAAATTGTACCTCTTAATTATACATATATTTTGGTGTGTGTGTGTGTGGATCAAGGCGCTCACTTTGAACTAGAGCACACGCAAAACTTGCATATGGGCAAGGAACAACTAAACAACATCATTAAACAAAAAACAACTTCCCTCGAACAAGAAATACTACACGCAAAACAGAAAACAAAACGATACGTACATTTGACATGACAAATACGGCAGACAACCCAGATGAGAAACGCATTCCCCTTCATTACTTTACATCTTACGCAGAATTAAATCTCATTTTCAAAAAATTAAACAATAAAAGATCCGCAAGTTTTGACAATATTCCCAACATAGTATTAAAAATCCTTCCACCGAATTACATTTTAAACTGCACAACTATATTCAATAACTGCTTAAACCTAACATGTTAACATGTTACAAACAAAAAAAAGCGGTTAAAGCAAAAGAGATTTTGAGTTCGATTCCCGGGTCTAGAAAATCCGATCAGCAGATTCTTCTTCTTCTACAGATAATTTTGTGTTTGTTAGCAATTGTCTGTAATATACGATTTTGCGTTTATTCTATTAATGAATTTAAAGTGTAATTATCTTCAGACGGGGTGCGCCAAACGTGGGTTCCATGCGTAAGAAGTAGGACAACCAAAGCTTTGACACATTTATTAACTCGATCCTCTGTTCTTACTGTCCACGTTAATGATTTCGACGCAAAGACCTATTTGATGCATTAGAGGTCGTTGCAGAATTATACTCCTATCAATGGAGTTGAAGCATTCAAATTCTGACTTTGTATTTATTAGTCGGTTTTTTCTTCCTAGCCATTTAAGGAATTGGTTACTTCTGATATCATATTATAAAGTTTCCCAGTACATGGCCCACATGGTCTTGTAGTTTTTGCAATATGGACACATACTCTAATGAAGTACACACAGTGTCTTTTTGGTCAAAACAATCTGTTATCAGCTTTACATACCAGGAGTGGGATAAACTCATAGGTGATACAACCATAAGTATCGTTATCTCACCTCTCTTGCCATTTTTCTTTAATTACTCAGTAGATTGTTTAATATTCTTCTTTTAGAGCTTAAACACTCTTTTTTCGTTTCTTTACTGCTGTAGATCTACCCACGTATTGGTAATCTCTCTAGCTCAAGCACTGTTCCTTTAAACCTTATTCACTCTTGAGCTAAATACATGGTAACAATTATTTTGTCCCAAATGTTCTTCAGTTATACTTGAAATTTTCTACTGCATTCTCGCACTTACTACATTAGTTGTTTCATTATTACAATGTTGAACAAAACAAAATATATAATAAATTTATTATCTATTAATTTTTAATAAACTTATATTCCCTTTCTCTTAACAGGTAGGGTTCATTCAGGTATGGCTATAGTGAAAAGGATTGGTTTAGTTGAAACTGATAAGAATGACAGACCAGTTGATGATATAAAAATTGTTAAAGGATCAATTAGAAATGTGTAACAAAAGTATCCTGAGTTATTTGTGTAACAAACTTATATGTATTATTTTATTTTATATACAATAAAATATTTATTTACATTTAAAAAATGTCATTCTCTATAATATTATATTATTATTATTATTATTATGTCATAACAAATGACATATAATATGCCGTATTTGCATAACAGAATGTTTAACATATCATGAATTGTCACCATGTTTTTATCAAATTAATTCTTATTTAGATCCATATGGGAAAGTAAATATTTCAATTTTTCTGAAAAAGTAATATCAGATTTTACTATCTGATCATAGTATTATTGGTACAGCATGTTCCCCTCATAAAACTGATGCATGAAAATTATTTCTTAAAAAGTGTCGACTACATAATCTACAATTTAGAAGTAGTCATTTCTATCCAATCGTTCAAATAGCAGTTAACGAACCACGTTATGTACAGTGGCTCCAAAAGATATTCGTACACTATATCACAAATAAATTCGTTTAACCCTTAAATTCGTATGAATTGATCTCTTCTTTTCATCTAAATGCCATTTTATAGGGGTGAAACCAGCGTTGAAGTTTTTGAGTTTTCTCTCATTTTTTAAAGATAACTTTGTAATTGTACTTGATGAAACAAAACCTTTCAAATAGAAAATGTTTAAATTTTAATCCTTTGCACTTGAGAGGTGACTGTTAATCGTCTAATGATACCAGCTTCAAAAATTTGTAATTCCGATATATTTACTAAGATTTGCCTATATTATAGGTCATTTAGTTAAGTGATGTACTAAAATTTATATATATGGCTATTTAACCTCAGAGTCTAACTAATAAACAAATTAAAGTCTGAAAATTTGCAAAACTATCATTTGGTGACTAACAGTCACCTCTCGAGCGCAAAGGGTTAATATTCTATCACCCTGTCATAAAAAAAGAACACAGAAAAGCTTGTATTCAAAGCGTGAAAAATCGCTGCAACTTTGATATTCGTTATCAGCCCCCTTAAAAGATATTTTGCCGCCAAAAAATTGCTCCACGCAGGACACACCATGCTTTGTACACACATAAAGATTCATTGAAATCAGAATTTCAGAGGTAGATGAATTTCATTATAATGTAGTGTACGAATACTTTTTGGAACCACTGTACCTGTCTTTATCATGTACAGGAAAACTATAAAAAGTTGTATCTTTTGAATTACGGCTTGTTAAACGTCAAATCGGAGACACACACTTTTTATAATAATTATAACTCTTATACTTTATTGTTAAAGATAATTAAACTAAGGAACCAAACAAAATTAACTAAAAAAAGCAGTGTAATAGTAATTAAAAAAAGCTTTAAATGTTGACGAAATATCTAATAAATAAATCTAGTTTGCAGTTACGTCTTTTTCGCCTCCTGCATAAAACTAAGCATGTTTTCTTATTATTAGCTTATTATTATTACTTATTAGAAACCGATTATGCCAGAAATAATTGAATATTGAAATCTTTAGCTATAATTCCTACCGTTTTAAAAGCATTGATGTTTTATTTTAGTCTGCAGTGGTAATGTCGCATGCGATACTAAATGAATAGGATAAATAAGACTAGGTGGCCCCTTAATGATTCTATATGAAGTGGATAATAGTCTATTCTAAACTTAGTCAGTGACATAATTTTTATTTTTTAACTCCATGTAAGCAATATTTCACGGCAACAATTTCGTTTAACGATTTTACATATTATTTATACAAAACATAAAATTAAAAGTTTATAATAATTATTTTTTAATGGTTTTTCAAAAAGTATAGGCAACAAAAACAGGAAATTAAGGACATTAAAATGACTAAGGATAAATAAGACGACTCAAACATGGAATAAAACATTATAATTTGCAGCGATTGCATCAGCAATTGCGAAAAACTCCAGGTCGGGGTAGTTAACAATGACAGAAAATGAGAAACGCGTTGCTAAAGTCAAAATGGGAAATCTCTGCGATCGATCAGGCGCCAACTTGCTTCAAAATGGGAAGATCTCTCCGATCGGTCGGCTAAGTGATAATCTGACCAAGGTCTCACAATTGGGAACTAATCTATTGTCGAAGGTTAGTCCGATGTTAAGGATTCATTTATTGTTCGAGATACATCTATTGATGAAGCTAGTACTGATGAAGGTGACTATGCATGAGTCTACCTCACGACCTAAACAGGAAACGAGATAAAAGTAAGTGATTTTTCGAGGATCGAGGGGTTAAAGTTCTTTTCATTAACATCCAAGACGAAGATTTATTTTGCTTGTAGTGTCTTTGTTATAAATAGATGAAAGAAAAAGAATGTGAAGTACTGATCTTATTCTTGGTAATTGTTTAGAATATTTTTTTGCACCTTTGCTCTGAGATCAGTATTATTTTCAACTTTTTCAGTACTGTTGAAATTACTTATTTTTACAGTATATATTAAATGTAAGTGAATCGTTTTTCTTTTGCTTCCATATTTATTTATATAATCTTAATAGTTTACTTAAATTCTGAACTAAAATTTAGGGCAATTTAAACTACTTTAAGCTTCACAGAACTGAAGAATCGTATTACAACTTCTACCTATGCTTTATTAATTGAATAACATGGAATTGTGTTGAATTACAAAAAGCGAAACCATAGATTTAAAATTTCTGACTTAGGTCACTTTCGCAATCATGGGCATATTTATGAAGTATGCAAAATCAGTTTATTGTTTAGATGTTACTATATAGGGTGGTTTAAAATTAATGGCACAAATAAGACTAAAGAGATTCTACAGCTCAAAATGAAATGAAAATTAAGAAGGACAAATTCGCAATGAAGGTTTCGTTTTTGATCGACTCTCCGATTGGTAGCTCAATGGATACTTAACCAAATATAACCCTGCTACTTAACCAAATATAACCCTGATATCGCACTTCTCCCCGAAACAAAACTAAACCCTAAATACAAATTAGAATTTAAAGACTACAATTTTATAAGGAACGACAGGCCAAACGCAAAACAGGCTGGGGGAACCGGTATCTTAATTACAAAACATTAACTACAGATGCATCCACTCGAAACTTGAATCACCCAACAAATCCCTGGAATACTCCATAGTACAATTAAAGCTCCAAAACCAATTGAAACTATTCATAATCGCAGGATACGCGGCCGGCAATTGTAAAAAGGAATTCATACCTGAACTAAGTACTTTATTCCAATACCTAGAACTACAGAGAAATGAAAATTATTACCTGCTAGCAGGAGACCTAAACGCCAAACACTTTTCATGGGGTAACAGCTCAAATAATTACAGAGGAGTATCATTAAAGAAATGGTTGCAAGAAAATCAGATCCCCTACTGAATTTCCCTCTATCGAATGGCACTACCTTCCTTCCCGGCAAGTAACGCCTACATAGACATCTGCATAACTGACAATAGAATCCAACTTTTACATCTGATTAACCACGAAACATTAGACTCACTTCAATATGACAGCGACCACAGAGCAGTAAAAATAGAAATAACTATACCAGCAATACACTTACTAGAATTAGATGAACTCAAAACCCCCAACAAATTGAACTTTAACAAGACAGACTGGATTAAATTTAAAAATACTCTTCTAGAAACAGACAACACAAGTATACCGAATGACAGAAACCTCACCATAAACAAAATTGATTTTCACATAGCCAAAATGAATTCTGACATAAACACAGCGATACAATCTGCAATGCCGCAACCGACAACAAGCACTAACTCGACTGACAAATACATAACGCCTTGCATCAGACGATTACGCAAACACAAAAGCTTCATAATCACACAAATAAACAGACTAACAAAAATTGAAAACTACCACACCAACAACGACTCCCTTATAACAGCTTACAAAAACATCCTCAAGATAACCAGATACGAAATAAAAAAAGCATTCCAAGAATCCACAAACAAGTACTGGAAAAACAAAATCTCAATGATATCTCCACATAACGCATCAAAATTTTTCCCCGCAATCAATAACATATTCCGGTCCAAAGAATCAAACAACATTGAAACACTCGTAATCCCTACAACAAACACTCGCCTCCTACAAAAAGCAAACATTAACAGCTATAACACGAACACCCAAAACATCCACATCACAGACACCGAACAAAAATTAAATATACTAGGCGCTCACTTTGAACTAGTACACACGCAAAACTTGCACATGGGCAAGGAACAACTAAACAACATCATTAAACAAAAAATAACTTCCCTTAAACAAGAAATACTACAACACAAAACAGAAATCAAAACGGTATGCACATTCGACAAGGCAAATACAGCAGACAGCCCAGACGAGAAACGCATTCCCTCTCACTACTTCACATCTTACGAAGAATTAAAACTCATTTTCAAAAAATTAAATAACAAAAAATCCTCGAGCTTTGACAATATTCCCAACATAGTATTAAAAAACCTTCCTCCGAATTACATTCTGAACTACACAATTATATTTAATAACTGCTTAAGCCTAATTTATTTCCCTACCGCGTGGAAAACGGACAAACTAATAACCATAAAAAAAAAGGTAAAGACGGTAATAATTCAGCCGACTATCGGCCAATCAGCCTCCTGGCCAACATTAGTAAGGTCTTCCAGGTAATAATTAACAAAGCGATTGCCAGTTTTTGTAACACCAACGATATCATCCCAAACATAGTTTGGATTCAGATTCAAGCATTCTACAATACACGCCATAAATAAATTCACCTCGGATATTTGCTGGGCAAGAATCGCCGACGAATGCGTCGGGGCTCTCTTCATAGACCTAGAAAAAGCCTTTGACACGGTCTGGTTTTACAGCCTATTCAAGGTCGAAGTTCAAATTGGCACCAATTATACTGCGTGCCGCAGAGCTCCTCAGCTTCAACATGCCTCGGGAGAATTGTTGCAATGTCGCCAATTTGTAATATTTTCCTATGAAAATTTTTTGTAATATACTCAAACATATGCTCAACAGTTACCCTAAGTATTATTCCTCTGTCACCTTTTCTTCTGCCCCAAAAAAATTGTCAAAAAAACGCTTTATTTTAGGTCGTTACAGTGGTGTTACCCCTTAATAAAGAAAAACTTCCCGCGATACCTGATCAAAATGATCTGGGATATGCTGCACGGGAAGAAATTTATATTAGTCGATAAAGGGCATAAATCGAACAAAACGTTCGAAATTAAAATCGGCCTACAACAAGGCACCGTTAAGTCCTCCCCCATCCTGTTCAGCATATACATAAATGACATTCTTCAGATGTTCGATCTAAATAACGACCATACGAAATTTGCAACAGCCTTTGCCGACGACCTGCTAATATACATAAAAGACAGAAAACCCTCTCGTATAAAGACCCGATTACAAGAAACCTTTACAAAAATACAAAACTATCTACAAACATGGAAGCTAAAAATCAATACTAACAAATGCGAAACAATACTATTCCGACCATACATATCCAATACTTCCAACGTTAACAAAGACGTACAAAGACATTCTCAACACTTCCAATTACACAATGAACATAACCCTCTAACTATAATCCCTCATAAAAAGGTGGTTCGTTATTTAGGCGTACATTTAGATTTTAGACTTAATTACACAGACCATATTCTAAAGACATTAGACAAAGCACAGAGAGCCTTCGCAAGCAATAAAAGGATTTTCTATTCGAAATTACTGAGTTCGAAAATAAAAATCATATGTTATAAGACTCTAATCCGACCGATTTTAACATATGGATGCCCCATATGGTTCAATATATCGGCCAGCACCATGGAGAAACTTAGGCTCTTCGAAGGAAAATGTATCCGTGCTTGCTTAAGCAAATACAAAACACCTGAATCAAACTACACCAAATTAATCAGCAATTATAAGCTTTACGAATACGCACAATTAATCTGCATAGACCTATTTATACTTAAACTCATCCGCAACCACTGGGCTAGCATAAACAATGTAAAAGACAATAGTCTAATAAACAGCTGCACCTACCCCAATCCCCAATATTATGAACATACACGCAGTACAGGATACACAACTCCTGAATCATTTATATACCTAGCCAGCCATAGACACATCCAAAACAAAGAAAACCTACCAATCATATATCACGTATTCAGAAAATCAAACGACAAATGAATATTATACGATACCACATAAACAACAACGACACGAACATAAGATACAACCCCAAACTGTCATACATAGATAAAAAAGACTCTCACCGTATAAACACAAAAAAATATTGGTGGCTGGAAACTGAAAGTAACAAAGGATAAAAAAAAAAAGTCCATATAACCTTTACCAGTACATTATTCGTTTTTCGCGCCCTCAAGCGGGAGACCAGGATCTTCCCTTCGAAAAATTATTAAATCATTGTACCTGTATCAAACCATATTATCGTTATCCCACACTGTTACTTCATAATATTGTTCTTCATTCCATCATATTAGTATTACTATTAGCATATTACTCCTAATACGTTACATATTATAATCTTAGTTTAGCTAATAATTAAAACCTGACATGGTTGTAAATAAACGCAGCACACCCATCCGCCTTCACTCCCTCCCACCTCCCTTAACCATTTACCCTACCTCCCCCCCCATCCTCTAACCATCTTCAATCACAGCCCCGAACCTACACCAATTCCCCAACCCTACCAACTTACCTCTATCAATACATAGCATAATTTTTCCGTGCCTTTCTATGCTAAATAAATAACTCTCTTAATATAAGTTAGCACTTAGTTTCATATAATTTTAACCCTTTGCGCTCGAGAGGCGACTGTCAGTCGCCAAATGATACCTTCGCAAGTTTTCAGAATTTAATTAGTTTGTTTGTTAATCAGACCCGGAGATCAAATAGTTATATACGTAAATTTTAATATGACTTAACTAAGCTAAAGAACAATTGATATAGGCGAATCTTAGTAAATATTTCGACTTTGAACATTTTTGAAGTTAGTATTATTAGACGACTAACAGTTACCTTTCGAGTGCAAAGGGTTAAGCAGTAAGCGCATTTATTATTGTACCTAGTTTAAGATCGCGAGCGCTCTAAGCTAGAGCCATCGATCTCATTGTTATTTCTTTCCTTTGTTATTCGTTTATACGTTATGGTTTATTGTACCCCTTGTTTTATATTATTTATTTGTTCTGGCACAATAAACGTATGTTCCAAAAAAGAAAAAAGGTAGTTCAATGGTTGAGGTGGCTGTCTGGAGAGCGGTGGGTCGCAGGTTCGATTCCTGGTTGGGCCCAAAAACCGATCCGCCGATGTTTTTCGATGTGGGAAGACGTGTGGTGTCTGTGGCGTGGTCACCCACGTTGTCAGGCAACACAACACCCCCCATATCAAGAATTTGGCGGTGGTGTAGTGGTTGGCGGACAGGGGAAGCTTTTAATGGTGGTCTTTCCTACCTTATGAGAAGGTGTCTTTGAAAAAAAGGAATGACCATTTGCGGAGTTAGCAGAACAATACAACATCATGCATCTCTGCTATGGGGAAGCAAAACGTAACGCTACCGAAGCCTGTCAGATACACTGCAAAAGATTTGCACATCGAATTTCGGCGCATAGAGGAAAGGCTTTCGTTCGAGAAGATCAACGCATTCATGATACCGGAATGGTAGCATATAAGTATTGGGTTGGCAACTAAAAATGATTACAAATTCTATCAATAGATGGGGGATGGTTTTAACACATTCTTTTGTTTTGTCAACGTGTTCAAAGCACCTAACCTATGTTGTTTTCTTGTTATTTGGATTTCCACCTTTAATTAGTAAGAAAATTGTATCGATTAGTTATTTATTTTTGTTTTTATTCCAATTTAAAAATGAATGAATAAAACGCGCATTTTAGACATATTTTTTTTTATTGCATTATTTCTGAAAAAGATAGAAACGCATCGCAATCATACAAAAAGTTATGTGCATAGAAATGAAGCCTTGAAAGGAAACGCAATGTCAGAATTGGTTTTTCCAAATTTCATTCTGATAATTTTTCACTCAAAAATACGCAACGATCTGGCCGTCCAGTTAAAGTTGATATAGTATATCAAGGCCATTATCGATTCAGAGCGTCATAGCACAACATGTGATATTGCAAAACAGCTCAATGTATCGCATATATGCATTAAAAAGAAAATTAAAACAGCTTGGATATGTTAAGAAACTCGATTTATGGATCTCTCATCAGCTCAAGGAAATTCATTTGACGTAACGCATTAGTATCTGCGATTCGCTTCTGAAACGCAACGAAATTGATCCATTTCTGGAACGACTGATTACTGACAACGAAAAGTGGATAATTTATAACAATGTTGATCGAAAAAGATTGTGAGTGAAGCAGGATGAACCAGCCCAGACATCAAAAGCTAAGATTCACCAAAAACAAATTATGCTGTCAGTTTGGTGGGATTATTTATTATTTTCCAAAGAAGATTAATTTTTTCACTATTACTTTAAGACCACTTCGTACAATTTCTTCTCAGTAGAAAATTTTCTTACAGGAGTAAAATTTTTGTTTAATAATTCTTAGTCATTTCTTTTCTAGCGATGAAAAGTCTGTTCATCGGAGATTGAATTTTTCTTTCGTATTCTCATAATTCTTTTTTTCGTTAAATCAGCGTATTCGACAAGAGAGATATTTGGTATATGTAATGATACAAGAAGCTTGTGATCTGATGCTTTGTTATGACTTTTCGCTGCTTTTTATGCTTTGCTATATACTGTATGAGTATGAATTTGCAGTGCATATTTATAGTCATAAAACTATTACTATACTTTAACACTATATCAACGTTATACTTTATAGCTATTGACACGTTGAATGCCATGGGGGTCACCGGTGACCGGCACTCAACTTGGCAGTGGCGCCATGGGGATCACCAATGACCGGCACGATCAAATTCATAGAAATACATAATTCAGAAAAATGTCAATATTTATGAATTTTTCATTATCACTATCGTTAGTCCAATGGTGTAAAGAGTTTAATGCACTATAAAACATCTAAAAATTGTTATACACTGTAACTTATTTATTGTAGGTAATATTTCAATAATATATTAGGGGGACCGGAAAGTAATGTCGTTTTCTTACACATAAATTCAAACACATAAATTTTTAAAGAGTTTTTATTTTTCATCAATGATGTAATCACCCTCGTTATCAACAATCTTCTGCCATCTAGTGTGCAAATTTTCAATGTTGGATTGATAAAAATCAATTAGTTTTTGAGCAAAATATCTGGAGATGGCATTTTGTATGTCATCCAAATTTGCAAATCTTTTGTCACTTAAAAAGTGTTATAGAGATCGGAATAAATGGAAATCTGATAGTGCAACATAGTGCGAGTATGGTGGGTGAAGCAGAACCTCTCACCTCAATTCATTAATTTTTTCCAGGGTCTGTCTTGCACAGTGCGGTCATGCAATTATCGTGTTGCAGAATAACGCCTTTTCTGTTAATAATCACTAGCCACTTTACAATTGAAGATTGGTTTACTCGATCCAACTGTTCACAGTAAAAGTCTGCATTCACAGTTTGTCCGGATTTCAGCACTTCAAAATGAATAACGCCGCGAATACTTCATCAAACACACAAAACGGCCTTTTTGGGGTGCAAACCTGGCTTAGCAGTACTTCGTGGCGATTCATTCGGAGAGAGTCACTGCCTTTTGCGTTTTGGATTCCCATAGAGGACCCATCTTTCATCTCCAGTGATCAAGCGATCAAAAAACGCTTCTGTATTATGCTGTTAAAGCAGTAGGTTGCATGTGGTGGATCGGTTAGCTTTGTTCTCTTCGAACCAATTATGCGGGACTCAAATACCCTGCTCTGTTTACTTTTCCAATCTGTTGCAAATGTTCTTAGATAGTCGATCAAGATTGTTTAAGACAGTCTAACACTTACTCAATTGTCTTACATGGATTTGCTTCCACTTCCGTTCTTAACACGTCATTGTTTAAAGTTGTTGGTCTCCCTGATCAATACGAGTCAAAAAGATCAAAATTACCGGATTTGAACTTAGCAAACCACCTCTGACATTTACGAACGTCTAATCCATTTGAGTATACATTGTAAATGTTTTTGATAGCAACTGTTGAGTTACTACCCTTGCGAAACTCAAAAAGCATGCAATGTCGGATACCTACCTCTTCTGGTATTTGGCTAGCTATATCACTCAAAATTGCAAAAGAAATTTTAATTCAATTATTTACAAATAAACAAGTCTCTATAACGTTAAAATGTCTTTGGTATGATTTTGAAGTACACAATGAGCTGAGAAATGACGATCAAATATTAACATGCGCAGAAACGACATTACTTTCCGGTCCCCCTAATATGTATCGTATAATAGAAAATTCATCGTGGCGCCACAGGCAAACCCTGTAAAATTGGCGTAGCATTCAACGTGTTAAGTATTATACTAAAACTCCACTATATTATAATCTTATAATTAATACTTGAGAATAAAACTAACCGTTTGAGTGTCAAGCGGCGCAACTTTACGATTACCCTTCAGTCTTAGGTAAAAAAAAGATAAAATTGGAGTAATTGTATTCTCAGGAGAATGTCGGAACAAAACTAAACTGTAGGAAATATTTATTTCATGTAAGCTAAAAGTAGTGGAATCGCAGTATTTGGCATTTTTCGGCGCGGAATATGACGAGCGCTATCGCGCCGCTTGGCAATTTTCGATCGGGAAATAAGAAAGGGCCGTGGGATTCAAACGGCTAAATTGTACTTACTCTTTTATATGCAAGTATTTCTTGATGTACATTATTCGGCCATACTCCTATTACCGTTCATCATGCCACTCACTCTCTCATTTTCTACATCGCCCTGTTAGATGGCACCACCTATACTGTCGACGTAACGCCTACGGTAATCAAAAGTGTTAAATGCTATCTTATCGACAGATTTAGGAAGGTCTCTTCAAATCATGGACAGTTTTAAACAAGCGTATATGCATAGGTGATCCTTGTACAACGCGATAACGGTCGACCAAACACACACAGGCATGCAGGCGCACAACACAATAGTGGTGTAATAACGTAAGTTGCAAAAGTAAATAAACAGCTAGCATTATTATGAAAAAATATATGCATAAAGATAAATAATTTATTTTCATATGGTCGAATTAATTCTTGTTTATACTATACAGGGTGTTCGAACAAAGCTAGAAGAAATTGAAGGGGTAATTCTATGCAACATTCTAAGATGAAAATCAAGAGTAACAATATTGCGTTTGACGGTTTGTTTATGAGTTATAAATAATTAACCCTTTCCACCCCGCGTCATCTCGGACGTATTGGATGAACGTATTCTCGGTTTCTCAAAATCACTATTCTTTTTATATATCTTGGTAACTGTACCATATTTTGATCTGATATCTTGTGCCATTTTAGCAGAAAACCACAGAAACATGTATTTCTGAAAAGGTTGCGTAATGATAAGTTGATTCCCCGGAGTCACTAATATATTCTAATGTCCCCTGAGAGGGGACAACCCAGTGCAAAGGGTTAAAAAAGCGGGGTATTTGGGCAAATGGGACAATACGATAGGTAACGTCGTTGGCTGCACAGTGATTCTCAGTCGTAATTATATACGGAATACAGCTTACCTCTGAACAGCTACAGAAATGCACGTTCACGAATCAAAAACCCACAAACGATTCCATGACACATTTTAAACCGAAATCGTAGAATGATCATTAAACCTAGCTACTCGTCAAAAATCCACAAGAACATATCAAAGCAATCCCTATGAGATTTTCGAGCAGAGAGGATTAATGTTCCCCCAGTACACAAACCTGCATTTACAAATAATCAATTCATATACTCGCTGTGAATATTCCTTAACCCTTTCGTTACGGCAGTGCGCTTCGTCCGAGTGACACCGCTGTACGGAGCACTGCGTCGAAAAGTGTGCACGTTGCACTTCGATAAACTGATGTTTAGACTTACATCTTTCGGTGCAGCCTAGTCATTCTCTGGATCGTCTTTTTCTATTAATGTTACACCACGACATATTTGGAGATTTTGCAATTATTATAAATAAAAATATAATTTAGGGTAATTGATATGTCAAATTAAAATTCACAATTTTGCTATTATTATAAATGAAAATACAATTTAGGATAATTAGACATCGAATTATAATTCCTAGTAATTTAATTCAGAATGGTAAATTCTAAAAGTCAGCACTCGAACACACAGGTCGTCGCGCAGATGTCATCTATAGGCGATGCTCGTAGCGAAAGGGTTAATAGGCTCCCGGTCGGTAAAGTGTTAATATTGCTTTTATGGAAATTTTCAGTAATAATAAGTATATGAACAGATATATCCATACAAAGGATACTGAAGTGAAAATTACAGAAAAATAATGGGGAGTTGAAATAAACGGATAGTTGTATGTATGTAATATACGCACCACTATAATGGCTTTCGCGGATATCATATCTTTATATATCATACCCAATTGTATTATTAATTATTAAATAGTGAATTGTAAAAGTTAAAGTATTTTTGTAATATATTTTGAAAAAGATTATAATTTAATCGTCAAATATTTCATTCCAATGTACTCGCGAGGAGAACGGCGTTATCCGTTAAAAGAAAAAATTTTCTTCATAAAGTTGTTACTAGTGATTAGGGACTGCAGTACCGGACCAAAAGTTCAATACCGGTATTCGGTATTTTTTAGATCTTAATACCGGAATACCGGTTTTAATACCGGTATAGTAGGAATTTTAGAAAAAGAAAGAAAACAGATGTTTTTTTGTTTTATTTGACAGTTTTATTACAGGGAGTAAATATCACAAAAAGGTAAAGGAACATCTTATTTATTTAAACCACAAAAAAGTGTAAATATCACTATTTAGTCTATGTTACTGTGAAATGTGATCTTAAAAAACATAATGCATCAATTGTTGCTTCTAAAAACGCCTACAATAATAAATGGTTTATAAATTTTGAGTATACATAATAAATCTGAAAAATATTTTGAACCCTAAAGTATGATATATAAATACAATGTGAATAACAAACTCACCAATTTAAAAGATATCGAAATTTTTCGAAATATTGCGCACTTTCTTCACAAC
This sequence comes from Tetrapedia diversipes, assembly GCA_033822845.1. Taxonomy (NCBI): domain Eukaryota; kingdom Metazoa; phylum Arthropoda; class Insecta; order Hymenoptera; family Apidae; genus Tetrapedia; species Tetrapedia diversipes. Next base: position 660 of record JAOPTO010002015.1, on the reverse strand, counting down.
TACAACCTTGTTTTCATAGATACGAATATCAGACGCGAATGCTGCGCGTGTGCAATATCGCTCTGAGCTGTAATAGGACAGGTTTGGTCCACTTCCTTGGATGATTCACATATTGTATCACTTCTCTAGACTGTACGATGCAACTTTGTATTCACAGTCTAATTAATTTCGCCTGTTATGGAGACATAAAAACAAAAACGTATACTATTTTGCTATGTTGGCGACCCCTGAACATATAGTGAAGACAATTTAAAAAATTTCTAATAAATACCGGTATTCGGTATCCCGGTATACCGGTATTGCAATCGCTACTGATGATGAAAGGTAGACGTTGTACGACATCCCCAAAATGAGAAAATCGTAAGTTTATTCCGGCGAATTCTCAAAGGCAGTTGTGAAGCCCAACATTCATTTAAAGGTGTTATTGTGCATTTGGAGGAATCATAAAGGTTTTACATTACGAGCTGTTAAAACCAAGTGAAATCATCAATGCAGGACGCTATTCAGAGCAACTGATGCATCTGAGTAACGCTATTGATAAAAAAAGACCATATACTGCACATGAAACACAAGTGATACTGCTTCATGACAACACACGATCACATACTGTAAAAGAGACGAAAGAATTTATTAAGCCTTTACACTCGAGAGGTGACTGTT